>OZ018317.1:88464210-88906710 GCA_963969495.1 Ceratothoa steindachneri | reverse complement strand
CCGGGCACAAGATAATAGCCCCAGCACACTAAATCCAAAA
Source organism: Ceratothoa steindachneri (assembly GCA_963969495.1). Lineage (NCBI taxonomy): Eukaryota > Metazoa > Arthropoda > Malacostraca > Isopoda > Cymothoidae > Ceratothoa > Ceratothoa steindachneri. The sequence continues at coordinate 88,906,670 of OZ018317.1, read as the reverse complement.
CATCTACAATAACTTCCCTCCCCCACCACCAAACCCCAACTGAATCAAACATAGATACTTGAACACACTACCACCAAACCCCAACTGAATCAAACATAGATACTTGAACACACTACCACCAAACAACATCCTAAAAGCATTTCCCCCACCCTCACCCTTTAATATACCAATCAGAGAAATTACCACATACAACACACCAAGTAATCCTATCTGAACTCGGATCAGGACACTCCACTATACAACAACAATATAAACACACTAATCTTGCGCCTACACCAACTTGCACTCATAGTACAGACATCTAACACCTACTTATAGACTGCCAAACCTCACACTACACAATATCTCTCAGGGATCTGTAGACCCACCCAGGAAGAGTGTTGGGCATTCCTAGGTCCCGCCCACCTCTCAGAAGAAAGGTAGGGGGATCGGTTTGTATGTATTTGGTTCACCCGGCAACAATGGAAGGAAAGTAAATGAATCTTCAAAGGGGTGTGTGATTCAGGTGAATGTAAAAAGTGGGCAATGAAAAGAAAACTGATTGAATGCATTTAAAAAGTCCTTTCAGTCCTGGAATGTAAGTGGATGGAAAAAGTGTGAATGTTGGGATTGCGAGGAACAGGGATATATAATCTTAAGTTGTCACAAATTGGCAAATTCTATTTGTGCACCATTGAGGGTTTCTTTTCAGCTGATTGTCCCCTTGGTGTGAGGAGCAGGAAATAAACCTTGTCTTGTTATCCCAAACAAAGGATCTTCGTACACCAGCGGCCTATATGAATTCAAGGACAATTCCCGTTTCGTTTGTTGTTTTTTTAAGTTGGAAAATTGCATCCCTTCTTTACTATAATTAAAGTACAACCTTGCAGTTCTTCAAGAGCCTATGTTGTATTGAGGATCCTTATGCTCTTCACTGCCTTCTCCCAACTACTCTAAAGATGAAGTCTTCCGGAGCATTTCTTTCTCTCATTTGTTCTATTTGTGTCAGGGTGCTGGACGCCCCTTCGGGTTGCAGGGCAAACATGGACCCCTTCGGGTTGCCGGGCTAACATGGACTTATAAAAGCCCCCAATGCCTAGATGGGTGTCATTTTCTGTCTCCGAATTTGTGACACAAGCTGGGTAAATGCTGCGCAAGGGACTCGATAACGGTACAGCGGCAGTCCACTACCGTCTGGCTCTGGTGGCAGGATATTGCGGGCCAGGTTTTAGTGTCAAATCTTGCATGGTGGGGGGGGGGTCCCTCATGCCATCTATATTTTACTCTGCCTTCTGAACGTGGCTGGTCTTCCCTGAGGCACATAAACATGCCTGTTGGATATAGTTTTTTCATTTTTCTTTATTATGATACAAGAATGTTAAATTACGTTTCTTTTTTCTATTTTGGGACCCGTGACTCCCAGAAAAGGATACCTTCCATCATCCTTCCTCGGACCTTGGTAGGCTAGCTAGTCATCACTAACTGTTCTCCCACAGAAGAATCGTCCGCTGTTAAGAAGGTCCACCCTGGGGTAACCTGTGACGGGTGTGGGCAAGACCCCCTGATGGGAATTCGGTACAAGTGTAAGAGCTGCTCCGACTACGACTTGTGCTCGACCTGCGAGGCAAAACGGATCCACGATTTCCACCAGTTCACTACCATCCCAGCGCCCAACGCCAAAGAAACTGTGAGTTGACTGGTTGATATCCTTGCCTACATCTTCACTTTTCCTAGCTTCATAATGACCGATCCAATTAGATGGTTCTGGGTCAGTGAGACCACCCACACCACCCACACCACCCACACCACACCACACCACGATTTTGAAAGGGCCGCCCACTCATAACGTTCCTGCAAGTCGCACTTTCCACTGCATAGTATGTAGATGCCCCAAACCCTCTAGCTCTCACTCGTGTATTTTAGAAGGGGTTGACGGTCGAGGTGAACCTAAAGTTGCGTACCATTGCGCCGCGACTGTTCCCATGGCCCCCTACCCCCAATGCCGCTACGGCTTCAGGTTGCTTTCTGTTGTCTCCGAATTTGATAGACTCGCGGGACGCACCGCCATTTGATGGAGCGCTCTCTTGCGCCTTATTGTGAAGACTGCGTTGTCCCCCAGACTATTAGACACAGTCTTGTTGAATGTTTCAGTCTGGGTGATCTTCGCGCATGCTACCTGGCCCGGTACCGGGATGAGCAGGGTCGCTACCGCTTGTCCCTTGTACTCGGGACGGATTCGTGCACACTGTCTGCTTGTTGCCCCTTTTTCTTTTTTCAATTTATTTTGTTTTGCATATTTTAATGTAGCCTAGTACTAGGCTGTCATGAGTACGGCGACTTATGCCAAGTAGGCAGTCGCCAGATGAGCCAAGAAAAAGGGGGTTGATTTGTCCTTAATTAATGGTGTTGATGCGCCCCCAAATCGCCTTGCAATAAAATGAACACCCCACGTCTCCTTTTTAGAATATTCGCACTATGTAGTTTCAAAACATTTCCTTGTACCTTAATTTTGCATCGTTTCGGTACGAACCTCTCCTTTTCTGACCAATGCACTCGTTGGTTTCGTTTTAAATAAATGAAAACAAATTTCTGTCCCGACGCTACTCGAAATAACTTGGCTGAATCTTCCACTCTCGACCTCGCTAGTATTTTGGTCTGATAAATTGTTTGCTTTTTTTCATTGTTTGCATAGATTATCAAGACAAACCCTTTTTTTTCTTTTTTTCTCACATATCTTCTCCATTATATGTATATTCAATAATTGATTTACGTTTCCTTTTCTCAGCGATTAATAAAAAGTCGGCGATTTTAGACCATATCCCTAGTATATTCCTGCCAATTTCTTAGTATTCCCCTGTGGTCACATTTTGCAATTTTACTTGAGGCGACTTTCAATCTGCCCCTTTATCTTTGATGAGTGTTGCCATTCCTTTTTTTTTACTCCCTTTTTCGTCTTTATCTCTGACTTTATTCTTTCGTTTACCGTACCGTCGACAGTTTATACCCTTGCCTGTCCCAATTAAAATCCTACCCTCCCTAAACCTTTTCTCAATTTCTCCCCTTTCCGATCCTAGCTCTAGTAAGCTACGCACAACTTAATAGGTTCGAATTCTTTTTAGTATATATATGAATTAATTCCCAGAGTCTTTGAATGCTCCTTCCCTGCCAGAGCACATAGGGTTGATGATGACTTTTGCTGGATCAGCCCTCTTGATCAAGATTTTTAAAAGAATTTCCTTCATTAAAGCGCTTAAATTATTGTACATTTAAGTAGATTGAACGGAATGCCACGTGCATTCGATGATGGCATAAAAAGCCACGCTGGTATTCAATATCCAGTTGAGTAATTTTTAACTACTGATAGTTGCCCGGCAGCACTAACCCTCCTGACACTTGGTTGCCCTCCAGAAGACGTAATGTAAAGAAATCCATGGCATTCTTTGCCGTCTGTTCTGGATAGATTCTATTAGGACAAGTTACTCCACATTTTCATTCATCAGCGAGATTTGCTGCAATTCCGTTTTATATATTCTTAGTCGTTTTCGCTTTGATTCTATTTGATATTTGTCTTTTTAGAATATCGGATTTGAATTTACGATGAACGGTTCTGCCGAAGCTTCAGCAGAAGACTCTCCTGGGTTCGGGCGAGGTCGTAGGTGGGGCAAGGGACGAGGCGGTCCCCGTGGCTGGAGGAGATGGGCGAATATGGGACCTTGTGGAGATGAGGGTTTCCACGGTCCCCACCATTTCCCTCCGCACAATGCTCCTCACTGGAATTGCAAAGGGGGCTTTCCCAAACCCTTCCATTGGAACTTTAGTACTGGGCCTATGTCCTTCGCTCATGGTGTAGGGATTCATGACCATCAGAAGGTGGCTGAAGAGACCTCGAAAGTGGCGGAGGAGGCAGCTAAGTTGGCGTCAGAGATGGCATCCAAGCATGTGACTGACATCATGACCGGGTTGTGGAATGCCTTCATGAATCAGAACCAGGGTGCAGCGGCTCCTGGGACATCTTCCCAGCCTGGGCCTGGAGGGGCGAAACCAGCGTCGGCTTCGGCTGCAGCAGCAGCAACCACCACTTCCGCTCAATCCAGTTCATCATCGGCAGCATTTCCTAGTTCTGGTAAGTTTTAGTATTTATTTCTGAACTCCTTCGCTCTTTGAGCCATTTGGTGATCAAAGTTCTTGTTCAGGGCCACCAAGAATAGGCAGGTTTTGGTCTCGCCAATTGTAGTTAACGTTTGACCTTTTACAGGATATCCGATACATCGATTATGAACATGCAACCCTCAACCTTTAACTCGTGACTTGCTTCCGATTTGGCCGAGTTGTCACATTGGATGTGGTTAGTTTTGATTCGGGCCCACATGAGGGAAACTAAACGGTTCCCACTTTAAACTGTAGGTCCTCATTGAGAAGTAAAAGTTCTCAAAACGAGCCGAGGTAAAAATCGTACCTTTTTATTCAATCTCAGTTGGGTTAAAGATAATTAGTTTGGAGGGGAACAGGAGAGACGACCGATTTCCACAGTCTGATAGAACAATCTCAGTAGGTGGGGGATTTTTCCATATGAAGTCTGTTCAACGTGAGAATGTGTGTTTCCACTTGGTTAACTTCTAGCCAGCGATTAAATGTAACAATAAATTGGTCTTTTGATTGAGTTTGTACGAGGCTCAACATGACCGTATCTTTTAGGACTCTTGCAAGTCTTCTTCATCACACGACCCGGATTAGATATATTTTAGATCTGTCCCCCGACCCGGCCTTTTTTGAGTTTCCTTTTCAAGAAAGGAGTTTCTTAGATTAAACTAATCGTGACTTTTTGACTAGCAAACTAATCCGACTTGAAGAAATGACAACTCGAAAAACGGGAGGGTTGAAAGAGATGCCCTTGATTTCCTTTTTAGAATAGGAAGGGAAGGTAAAAATGGATGCAAAGCAAGATTAGTGAACAGACTACGTTAGATCTAAAAATGGACAGAGTGTTGTTTGATTTGCCAAGAAAAGCTGTATTTAAGAGTCTGTTTTTCTTTACAGCCGCTTTTAACGTCATAATTTCTACCGCAGATAAGGATTCGACTAAGCAAAACCAATTTGAGATACCTATTGTAAATCTCGCCATGGAAGTGGATGAGGAAGTTAGTAGCGAATCCTCCAAGGACCCAAATAATCAACATTCTAGAGAAGGTTCAGTCCCCAACGAAGATTGGACCATGGTTCACAAAGACGGAGTTTCTAAAGGAGATGGGACACCTCCCGTCTCCTCTCAAGAGACTACGGTTAAGGAATCGTCCCAGTCCACTTCGGGACCAACAGCACCCACTCTTCCCCCCAATGAGAAGATAGAGAGTGCTCTAGCCCAGATGCGTGATATGGGCTATAGCGACGAAGGGGGTTGGCTCACGCGACTGCTCGAAATGAAAAATGGAGACATTAATCAAGTTCTGGACCTCCTCCTCGTCCGACGGAAGTAATCAACAAGCTGCCTCTCTGCTATTCATTCTGGGATGGGCAGGACTGGCTGAGTAATCTCTATCTACGAAAGGGAATGGCGTTCCGTAATGATAATCCTTGGGTAGTCCCACCTTACTCCCTAGTTATTTGGTCGTAGCCATCCTTTACTCATCCTGGTTGCCTCCATTGATAGCTTTCGTGTTTCGAATATGTCCATTACAAGTTATATTTCCTCAAGCTTAAAATATAATTTTTTGTTATAAGGAAGATTTTCCCTGACCTGTAAAGGGCGATCTTTCACATTGTATGTAATGGAGCTTCCTTCGCTTGACCTATAATGGATTATTATCCTTCACTTGACATAATAGATTATTATCCTTCACTTCACCTATATTGGATTATTTATTCTCCACGAGCTGTACGGTGCCTCCTCAACATCCGTTGATTTTATCCAGAGGTTTTATTTAAGGTTCGATGAATTTTATTTTTAGTCTTTTAAGTGTTCCTAAAAGCTCTGTGCTATTTATGGCATCATATATTAAATATTTTCAGGCAAACAATTTATTACCTTAACAATTGCCAATGTAACTTAGTAATTTAGGTAATCAAAAATACTGTCGTCGTTTCAATATTTAATATATGATTCTATTAAGTGTGTATAGTCTTTAGGTAAGGCTAATAAATCTACATATATCTTATCTTATTAGCTATTAAGATTCGTGCTGGTGTTATATTTCTAGTGGCCATTAGATTCTAGGCAACCATGTGGTTTACATGTATACCATGTATGGATTATTTTGCCTATCTTAAACCCAAATGATTATCTTTATTTTTAAATTATAAATGTGTAATAAAAAGGTGGGGTTTTTTTTTTCTCTCCTTAAGACTAGACGAATTTTCTTCATCTGAAGTGTTTCCGCGTGGTGCCTGGTTAGATACACGTCTGTTACCAGGGTAAGACGATCAGGAAACTGAAACCCCGAGGTTCTCGAAAAGCGGGTCAAAATTTTGAGTTATAAAATCTACTGCCCGACATGTTGGTTCCAGCATATTATTACATCACGATATTCGTCAACTCCTCAATAAAACATTTTGCATCCCTACTTTTACACTATCGAGATGCACTCTTCATCGACCTGTACCTCATGTTCCGCTTCTTCGGGTGTGGTTTGTGTGCGGGGTGCTGTTGGATTTCCGGTCCATTTCGCGGTGGCTGTGCCACATAATGTAAACACGTTTCAGGAAATCTTACATGACCCCCCCCCCATCCTCCCTGAGTTATAAGTCCTTGAGAATGGGTGGAGATCGGTGGTAGAGCCAACGGTGCGTTGGCAGTCAAGAAACTACTGAAAATTAGACTAAGTGCGAACAAGTAGACCAAAACAACACTTGACTATCCAAATTATGGAGTTCGAGATTTCAGGTAGAGCTTACTCTAGCCACCCTCTAGGGCAAGAGAGGGGGAGAGTTACACTAGTGGTCGGTGATTTGCACATGGATATGACTAGACCACTCTACCTGGATCCAATCTTGGAGTGAGAACACCCTCACTTGGATGTATCTCGTGTAAGATTGTTGTAATTGAAACTACACTTCTTAATTGCATGGGTTGCTAGCACAGGGGAGCTGCTATAAATTTGCAACGGTCTCTCCCCACCTTAACCTGTCCCCTCGGGACAGTCGAGCACAAGGCATGGCCCCACTTAATTGCAGTAATGTTGACGGGATTACGCCACAGGTTGTAGGAGCTAAAGCCTTCCTCCCAGTAAGGGGTGCAGCGATTTGCCATCATGGCCGCCGTGCTGATGGAACTAAACCCCGTCCGACCCCAGCTTAGCCTCTTCTTCCTTCAGACACTTGTTTCCTCGCTTTTCAGACAACCCACAACTTTGGTCGGCCTCTAATTTCACAGGGTAGATGATGACCTTCTCGGCCAACTATCCCTGATCGGGGCTGAGGGGAAGAAGGGACAATGGTCGGCTTTTAATAACCTGCTTTATCCCCACCCACATCACCCTCACCTCCTCTTCCTTTCTATTTTCAAACTATCCATTTTACGCCGTATCCAATCCAGCGCTCCGTCCGGCCCCAGCTAAGCCTCTCTTCCTTCCTTCAGATAGCTTGTATTTCTCCCCTACTTCGTCGCTTTTCATACAACCTCTCCCACAACTTTCAATGGTCAGCCTCTAATTTCACAGGGGTAGATGCTGACCTTCTTCTCAAGCCAACCGTCCCGGATCGGGGCTGAGAGGGAAGGAGACAACGTTCCCTAACCCCTGAGCTCCGGTTCGGAATGGTTTTTTTTTTAACAACCTGCTTAATCCCCACCCATACCTTCCTCACATCCCTTTTCCTTTCTTCTTCTAAGGTGGAGCCGCCATGCCGATGCACTGCCAGGCCACCAGGCGGGAGGGGTGGTCCCAAATGGCGGCACCTGGCTCTGCCAGGCCTGTAAGCACCTCTCAGTGCGGGCAACTGCGAGAGGTGGTGAGCTATTGCGTCCCGTATAAAAAAGAGGGTCACCATGCCCATGTATGAACACCTAAAAAAAACACAACCCTCAACTTCCCCTGTAACAACAACGGAGCCGCCCTCGGGCAGCTCCGCCGAAAAAATGGAGGTCCCCTGTTCCCTCCTGTGCTTGCGCATGGGATCCTCCATATTTCTTTAACCGGAGAGGAGGCTTACTCCTCTCCTGCGCCTACGGGTGAAGGGGACCCCCCCCTAACCCCCTTCTCTGGAGGTGCTTTCGTGAACCTTCCTATTTCCAGCGGCAGTCCCTCCTTTTCTTTCTAAGTGGACTGCCAAGAAAGGCAGCCCATTGCCGACCAACCCTCGTGTAAGCGGCTCGGTAGGGCAAACCCCCTTAGGAAGGAGAGGGAAGCCAGGCCCTTTCGGTCGATTCTCTCAAAAGACCTGCTGGCAAGAATACTTAACCTTGTCGGGGTCAAGGCCTGTGCCTCCCCACACCAGATGACTAATGACAATACTGCCAACGGGACCTGCGATGTCTTGGGGGGAGATGGCCAACTGGAGGCCCCCCCTGAGGTAGATATGGTCCTTGAGGAAACCCAGCCTCAGACGGTAGGGCCTTCCATGGGGGGCAATCCGTGCTCGGCGTCAAGCACCGAACCCGAATCCGCCCCTATGCAAGGTCCTCAAATGGCTGAGGGCTCCGAGGCAGTACAAGGAGGGGAGGGATCTCCTCCAACCGGTGCTCCTGCGACCACCAGGACCTTCTCCATTTCGGACAAGTATCTGGCTGAGGCCGGTCCATCTGGCCTAGGGGCTCCTATCGGTGGAGGTGAGAAGCGGGTTCATTCCCCGCCCTCCTCTCCAAAAAAGACTAAGAAGACTTGGGGCTCCTCTCCATCCGCGGGGGCTACGGGGACGGATGGGTGTGCTGCCACTTTGGCAAGCGACCAAGCCCAAGATCGGCAAATCCGGCCCCTCTGACCCCGGGTTGAGGAGCCCCTGACTAAGACTAAAAGTGCACAGGGCGGAGCCTCGATGACATCGGGGCCCCTGATTCAGAGGTTACCTGGCGTTTTCGAGCCCGCTGGCTTCAAACGCTTCCTCGTTATTCGATCCACTGATGGCACCATGTTGGCCAAGGGCAACATGATCCATCAGAGGAGAGGATTATCTAGTGCAATTGGTAGAGAGCCGAAGGTGATCCGTTTCTCGGACGGGAGCTTTCTGGCGAATCCGCCGAGGCGGCCAAGATAAGTGCTCTTCGGACACTTCATGGCACCCCGGTGAGTGTGACGCCACACTCTACCATGAACTTTGTGAAAGGAGTAGTTTATGCGGGGGAGGTTTAAGATAAGTTACCGGTGGTTTGCTGCCTAATCCAAGTGGATTCTATATGGCCGCTAGGGTGAAACGAGAAATATAATCTATAAAAGGTGGACGAGACCACTTTGTGACAAAAATTTAAAAAACGATGGGTTAAAAGATTCCTCCGCCAATATGAATGGAAGACGGGTTGTTGAATAGTTAAAAGGGTCGGGAAACAGGACAACCGGAGAATGGTAAAATGACTACAATCCAATAAAAGGTGGGCAACCGATTGGTCCCCACCGCAAAAACGACAGCAAGGGCTGATATGGGCATCACCCGAAACATGATGGCAATAAGTAAGTCTCGTGTGGCCAATGCGAACTCGGCAAAGGGCCACCTCCAACGACCGCATTCTATGACGACTCGAGGGCCAAGAGCGAATAGAATTTTTTATTTTGTATAGTTTGGATGATGAACAGTCATCCCATTTATTCTGCCACAGTTGAAAAATATACTTTCTTATTGAAGGAAAGTAGTCCCTAAAAGGCAGAGCCGAGTTCCAGGGAACACAGAATGTGCTGAGCGGGCCAACCGATCAGCCTTCTCGTTGCCCAGGACCCCCACATGCCCAGGGACCCAGCAAAAAAAATATTCTTTATCGGGATGCATTTTGGATCAGCCAGTTGAAAATTTCTGTGACCAGGGGATGGGACGCATTAAAAGATCTAATTGACTGTAAGACACTCCTTGAGTCGGAAAAAATGGCAAAATCGCTAAAAGGTAAAATTTGGATGAGTCTAAAGGCTAAAAGGATTGTTGAAAGTTCAGCGGTAAAAATGGTTGTTGCTGGTGGCAAAGATAGAGTTAGGAATTCTCCTCCTGGGTAGATGGCTGTGGCGCCCACGCCACCGTCTGACTTTGAGCCATCCGTGTATAGTGGGCAGCATTGTTTGTGGGAGCTCGAATGCTCTAAGAACAGACTATTAATGATGCGAGGGTCCATGGAGGACTTCTCCAGGCTCCACATGTTGGTACATACTGTGGAGAGAGGAGCACGCCACCTAGGGGTCAGTAAGGATGGAAGGGTAAGGACCCTTGGAGCACCCAGGTTAGAGAGATGATCTCCTATGCGAAGGTTAAAAGGGCGGGGTAAAGATGGCAACTTATCATATGCCACCGTTGATTCGGCAGCATACAGGCATCTGTAGACCTCTGATACAGGGGCTTGCTGTACTCGGTAGAAGTATCGCATGCAGATTTGAAGTCTATGGTATGGCAAAGCGAGTACCTCACTCTCGCAGTAAAGGCTGTTAACAGGAGAAGTACGGAAGGCTCCACTAGAAAGACGAACTCCAAGGTTTCGAATAGGGTTCAGCATTTTAAGGCTGAAGGGGAAGTCGATGAGTAAATTTGACAGCCATAATCCAATTTGGATTGAACGAGGGCTGTGTATAATGTCCACAATGTTTGTCGGTCACTGCCCCACGAAATGTGTGAGAGGACTTTCAAAATGTCTAGAGCCCGCAGACAGCCTGTTCGAAGTCGGCATAGGTGTGGTAACCAGGATAACTTTGGATCGAGAGTTACGTCAAGGAACCGAAACTCGGAGACAAACTCTATATCTTCACCTTGTAGGGAGATAGATGGCGGAAGAAGAACCCCTCTGCCTCGGTGGAAATACATTGCTTTGGTTTTGGTCGTGGAAAAGCGGAATACCTTAAGTTGTGCTCTTTTGGATACAGCATCGACCGCCAGTTGTAGCCGACGCGCTGCTGATGGAAGGCGAGGTGAGGAACAGTATAGTGCTAAATCATCGACAAACAGAGTTGCCGATACACCTTCTGGGAGAGACGAAATAATATCATTGATGGCAATTATAAAACATAAGACACTTAAAACACTGCCCTGAGGAACTCCCTCCCCTTGGGGTTGCAGGTCAGAGTATGCGTCTCCAACACGTACCTTGAAGGATCGAGATGCTAAAAAACTTTGAATAAATGAAGGTAAAAGGCCTCTCATCCCCCAGACGTATAACTGCTTCAAGATGCCGTATCTCCATGTTGTGTCGTAGGCTTTCTCAATATAGAAAAATATAGCCAGGACTCGGTGCTTTAATGAGAAAGCTTTCCGAACTGATCCCTCGAAACGTAGTAGTAGGTCAAGGGTACTATGACCTTTGCAGAAGCCACATTGAAATGGAGAGAGAAGGTGATTGGCTTCTAGGAACAAGTTTAGGCGCTCCAATATCATTTTTTCCAGCAACTTACTCAAACAGCTGGTGAGAGCTATAGGGTGGTAGTGATCTGCATCCAATCCGTCCCTGCCCGGTTTGACAAAGGGAAGGATGATCCCAATGCGCCATGATGACGGGTAAAAACCCTTGACCCATATAACGTTGTACAAATCAAGCAGGAAGAGAGTAGAGTGTGGATGTAGGTGCCGAATCATGTCGAAATGGATCTCATCAAGGCCAGGAGAAGTAGATCTGCAAAGGGACAAATCGCTTTGCAGCTCATAGATGCTGAATAGAGCGTTATACGGAAGGTTAGATTTTGTTGTGAAGTTGAGAGAATGAGATTTTTCCTTTGATTTGTAGGATTGAAAAGCCTTATCGTAACGGCTGACACTGCTGACGGCGCGGAAATAGTCAACAAAAGCATTGCTGACCGCCAGGCCGTCATTCTCCCAGGAACCGTCTAAGTTGAGTGTGGGGGTATGATGATTAGCATAACGGCCCCTGATCTTATTAATCCTCTTCCAGATCTTAGCAGTAGGTGTCATAGAGGAAATCGATGAAACGTATCTGCGCCATGAATTTCGCCGAGCTTGACGAAGGGTTCTTTGGCGAAGCACACGAGCTCGGTTTCGGTCGACCTTGTTGCACAAAGTTGGGTTCTTTCGGAATCGGACATGGGCTAACTTGTAATTTTTGATAGCTGTTGCACACGCCGAGGTCCACCAGGGCACGGTTGAGCGGCCCGTGACAGGTCGCCTCCGTAGGATGGTCTGTCTTGCTGCATTGTAGATAGTGGATGTAAAGTCTTCTACTGCCGCGTCCACTCCATTGAAGGTTCTCAAAGATGCATTTGTAGGGGACACCTCTTGGAAACCTTCCCAATCTGCATGACCTAAGTCCCACTTAAAGGGCATGGTTGTATGAAGGCTAATTTGAAGGGTCGACAAGACAATAGGGAAGTGGTCACTCCCATGGAGATCGTCAAGAATTGACCATCGAAATTCCGTGAAGCAATCAGGGGAACAAACAGACAGGTCAACACAGCTAAAAGAGTCCGTCTGGACATGATAAGAGGTAAAATCGCCAGTATTTAAAACACAAATAAGGTCAGATAATAAAAGAGACTCTAAAACACTGCCTTTGGCATTTCGAGTGATGTCACCCCAGTATGGGTGACGGGCGTTAAAATCTCCTAGTAATAAGAATGGGGAGGGCAACTGGTCTATAAGTTCTAAAAGGTCGGATCTTGACAATGATAAACAAGAGGGTAGGTAAATAGAGCAAACGGTAAAAAGCTTAGTAAGAAAACCCCTCACAGCAACAGCTTGGTGGGTAGTATGTAGGGAGATGAGAGAAACATGGTAGGATGAAGATACGATAATTGACACCCCTCCATGAGAGGGGCTTCCAGCAGGAGCAATAGAGTTGAAAGTGAGAAAACCGGGTACCGGTGGATAGGGCCGTATACCCAGTTTATTCTCCTGGGGACAAATAACAGCGGGGTGCATAGTTGTCAAAAGAATTTTGAGTTCTTCCCACTTTGGAAGAACTCCTTGAAAATTCAATTGTAAAAATGGAAGATATTATGTGTAACGATTAGATAATACTGTGGATATCTTTTTATCTTTTGAGGCCGATATTGTATTTGAGGTTCGTCCCAAAGAGCTTGGGAGACGGAGAACTGATTTTGAGGAGCCTACTTTTGCAGGGGGAGAGATCCTAGATGGAGCAGTAACTGAGTTTTTTTTTCGTGGGTTTTGGAGAACCGACCGAGGCCCTTGATTGTAATTCGGGCTCGCAACCTGGCGGAAAAGGAAGATCAAGAAGGGATTTTCGGCCGGTAGATCCGGATTCATGGGTCGAGGGTATTTTCGGTGTCTGAGGAGTTGGTCCAACCACCGCACTTGGTGATGTTGGAGTATCAACTGCTTCCATCGGATCTTGGGTTGAAGGGTGAGCGGAACGAATAGGTGATCTGAGCGAGGTGTGTGGAGCTGGGTGTATATCTGCCATCGTTTGGATCAGAATGGGGCCTACGTCATGTGAATAGCGAGACGGACATAAGGGCAGAGAATGTTCAACCATAGGAGAGGAGTCCATTGGAGATTCTAGGGGTTCGGCCGAGTCAGCTCCAGAGGCTGTCCTCGAGACCTACCCCTACACTCTTGTCACGTTCGACTGAGACAAGCTCCCTGAGTCGGTGCGTGCCGGTCGGTACCGCTACCGCGTGAAGGCATTCGTGCCACTGCCACGGCGGTACTATTACTGTCACCGCTTCGGCCATACGAATCGTTCTTGTAGACGTGCAAAGTCGGGTTCACCCGAAGTTTGTGTAAATTGCTCTAAGGCCGTACATGATAAGTCCAAATTATGTGTGGCCAAGTATGTCAATTGCGGAGAGCCGCACCCCGCTTCTTCGAAGCAATGTGGTGCTTATCTCCTTGAGAAAGAAATCCTGGCCGTTTAGGCCCAGGATCGACTCTCATTCCACAAGGGAAAGGACTTGGTCCTGGCACGCCCGGCTCTGCCTGGGACGTCATATGCCTCAATAATTAAGAAGGCACCCTCTGCTCCTGGCCCATCCAGGCCAACGAGCACGGTTGTTTCCGTGCCCATTCAGAGCCCTTCTGCTGGCTCTACTCAACTCGGTCGCCGCCCTGGTAAAGCTGGTGGCAAAAAGGGTTCACACCCAGCTCCGGCTAAAACCAGGGCTTCCCCCTCTTCCCCCAGCGTGACCGTTTCCCGTAAGGCGAAACGGCCACGCGCCTCCACCGAGTCGTTAGACTCACAGGAGGCAACACCCATGATGATGGTCGCTAGGCCATCTTCCGGGGTTCCTAAAGCTGTCCCCAGATAGGAGGACAGCAACAAAGGAGTTTCGGCTCTATCGCCCACGCCTAGAGGTGGAGCGAGTGGCTCGGAGACGGTGGTTCCTCGAAAAGAGCGCCCCCCGCGTCCGAAGCCGCAACGCCCGCCTAAGATTTCGAGGCGGAGGAAGGAAAAGACTCGCATGTCGAGCCAACCTCCCCCAATAAGTCCTCGAAGGCGACAGCACTTCGTCCGGCCAACAGAGCCCGGGGTTCTGTCCCCGGGAAGCGTAAGGCCATTCCCGTGAGGGTCTTCAGTTCGAGGAAGGCCCCCGCGTCTCCTCCGAGCTAGGCCTGGAGGGCATATTCCTTCAATAGAATTGCCGTGGACTCCGGGCCAACTGGGAGGAGCTGTGGAGGCTCGTCTAGCCCCGTTCCCCGTTAGCTATCTTTTTGCAGGAGACCATGCTGGGCGCGTGCCTCCTACCCGCCCTCCTTGGGTATAAGGGGCTTGCGACCCCACAACCGCGGGATGGCCGGGCTGGGGGATGCGCGGTTTTCAACCGGGATGATGTCTCCGTTCTTCCTTTCTCTTTAGATACCTCCTTTCAGGCAGTGGCTGTACAGCTGCACCTGGATAGGAGGTATACTATCATTTCTGCGTACATTCCACCGTCAGCTGATTTCGACGCGGGGGACTTCCGCCATGTCGTGGCACGGTTGCCGAGGCCCTATCTCTTGCTTGGAGATCTGAACGGCAGGCATCCTCTCTGGGAAGATTACTTCATAAATCCCAGGGGACAAGTCTTTGCCGATCTGATCGGATAGCTTGAGATGGGTGTCCTAAACGTGGATGAGTTTATGCATCACTGTCCGAGAACCGCTTCATTTTTTTGCCTTGACCCATCTTTGTGATTTTCAGATGCACAGCCTGATTTTGATTGGGGGGTGGTCGATGACCTCCATGGTAGTGATCACTTTCCCATTCAAATATCATTTTCAGGGCAACTGCCGCCTGAAAGCCCACCTCAGTGGTGCTCAGCGCGGGCGCGGTTGCCTGCATTTCAGGAAAAGACTGAATTTTCTATCTCAGTTGAGGAATTTAGGTCGGTAGATGAGGTCGTTGAGTTCTTCTCCGGCAACCTCATCGCTGCGGGCCTGAATATTATTCCTAGGACGTCTGGCCGTTTTTCACGCCAACCACTCCCATGGTGGTCGGCCGAGTGTGAGACAGCCCTCAAACAGAAGCGTTATGCCTACATGCGTTATAAGCGCCGCCCGAACGATTTCACTTCTGGTGAATTTCGTCAGGCTAGGTTCCCGTATATTTTGAAGCACTCTCGCCGCTCTTCTTGGCGGGCATACGTGTCTTCACTTAACGGGAAGACCCCTTTAGCAGAGGTGTGGAGGCGAGTCGAAAGGATTCGGGGCAAGTTCTCGCAGGACCTCCCTCCCGTTCTCCAGGAGAATGGGACCGCAATCTCCGACCCCGCGTCCGTGTCGGAATCCTTAGCGAACGCTTCTTCCGCATTCTCTAGCCGGAATGCTGCTCCGCCAGCATTAAATGCACGTCGTCATTTCGCCAAAGGCCACCGGCTGGACTTTACCTCCAGAGGCAGAGAACCCTTCAACGACAGGATTACTGGGAGGGAGTTTCGCTCCGCTCTCGCTTCGTGCGCGGACACCGCCCATGGTCCGCACGATGTCCTGTACGCCATGCTTCGACACCTGGGTGAGCAAGGCCTGGCCTTTCTGTTAGGTTTGTTCAACAGGATCTGGGTGGAAGGTCTTCTCCCAGATTCCTGGCGAATCACTACTGAGCTCGCCTTTCGCAAATCGGGAAAGATCACTCTACTCCGACCGGTTTCCGCCCAATCTCTCTAACCCCTTGCGTATGCAAGTTGATGGAGAATTTTTTAATGTTAGACTAGCCTTCTTCCTGGGCAGCGAAGGCAATCTGCACAGTGCGGCTTCCGCAAGTAACACTCCACGTCGGATGCTCTGCTCCGACTGGAAAATGCCGTCTGTGAGGCTTTCCTTCGTAGACAAGGAAGTGTCCTCAGTGTCACACTCTTTGCCCTGAGCATCAACGGCATCACCTCGGTGCTGCCGAAAGATGTTCTCGCTACGCTTTACCGGGACGACCTTTCGATCTCTTTTGGCGCGGCCCAGATGCCAACTCTAGAGCGTCGACTCCAACAGGCATTGAACCGCGTCTCTCGCTATGCCGAAGCGCACAGATTTCGGTTTTCTTTGGCCAAGACTAAGGTGGTGCACTTCTGCCGCCATCTAGGGCTTCACTTCGACCCAGAATTATTTCTTAATGGGGTACGCCTGGAAGTGGTTGAATCTCACCGTTTCCTCGGTCCTGTATTCAACCGATGCCTCACCTGGGAGGCTCATATTCGCAGCATTAGGGTCTCTTGTACTCGCGCCATGGACATTCTCCGTTCCGTGACGTTCAGCGCTTGGGGCGCTGATAGGTCTAATGCCCTACTTTTTGATCGATCCTTTGTTCGTTCGAAGCTTGACTACGGATGCGAGTTTTATGCATCCACAGCCGAGCGTTTATTGTGGAAGGTGGAATCGATCCACCACACCGGCCTTCGCCTTGCGACCGGTGCCTTCCGCACTTCCCCAATTGAGAGCCTGTGGGTCGATGCTTGGGAGATGCCACTCGCTCTGCGCCGCGTGCAGTGCACCACTCGCCTGTACGCGAGAGCCCGGCGTCTCACTCAGTCGCCAACAGCTCTCACTGCATCCACCGCTGATCTCGATGGTGCCTATGCCGTCGAGAGACGCCAGTCATACCCTAAGTCCTTTAGCTTTAGGGCCATGAAACTCCCTTGAGAGCTAATATAGCTCGCAGGCCGGTGGTGCCCCAGGTTCTGTCCAGGACGCCACCCTGGAGGGTACCACATTTGGATATTTGTCACCACGCATTGCTCCCAAAGCTTGTACGGCGCCGGGAGTATTGCGTTCGACTTTTCTGGGGCACACCTCGTGCCACGCTGGAACCGTGCCAGTGTATACGGATGGCTCCAAGTCCCAAGAGGGTGTCGGCTTCCACGCTGTATCCACTCTGTTTGAAGTCAGCGGGGCTCTGCCAGGCGCTGCGTCTGTCTTCACGGCCGAGCTGGAGGCAATACACCACTCGCTACAGGAGATTACGCGACGTGCCCAGGTTCGGAGACCGGATTGTGATAAATAGCGAATCAAAGCGCCCTCAATGCTCTCAGGGCATTGCAATCTTCGCATCAACCAGTTTGCGATATTCGTGACGCCACGGTTATGGCGAGCCGGGCAGATATCGAGATTATCTTCTGCTGGATTCCTGGACATGTAGGAATTGCGGGGAATGAGCGCGCCGATGAGGGCGCCAAACAGTCCGCGAAGTCTCTTGGACTAGACCAGTGTTTCGCTCTTCCTGACACCGACTACATGGCAGGAATACGGGCAGCTCTTCGGACTGCTTGGCAAAGAAGATGAGAGACGGTCGAGGGGAACTTAAAGTTGCGTGCTATTGCGCTGCGACTGTTCCCATGGACCTATTCCCCAATGCCGCAACGGCTTCAGGTCGCTTTCTGTTGTCTCCGAATTGGACACACTCGAGTGACGCTTTGCTATTTGATGGAGCGCTCGCCTGCGCCCTATTGCGACGACTGTGTCGTCCCTCAGGCTGTTCGGCACATTCTTGTCGAATGTCCCAGTCTGGGTGATCTTTGCGCACGTTACCTGTTCCGGTACCGGGATGGGCGGGGTCGCGACCGCCTGTCCTTTGTACTCGGGACGAGTGCGTGCACATTGACTGGTGGACTTGTTAACTTTTGGAGGAAGGCCGGCCTTCTCCCCATTATTTAAGCAGGCTTTGTTTTTTTGTTTTTTGCTTTTCCTTTAGGTTTCATGCTCCTGCGCCGGGGGCACCTCTTCCGACGATGGAGCGTGCTTTCTTTCCCCATTTTTTGGTTGTTTTTCGTCTCTTTAATTTTATTTTAAAGTAGCCTAGAATTAGGCCAGTTTTAATCCGGCGACTAATGCCCAAGTAGGCAGTCGCCAGATGAGCTCTTAAAATTTTATTTTTAAAAAAATACGCGGTATCCAAGGTGGAGCCGCCATGCGGAGGCACTGCCAGGCCACCAGGAGTGAGGGGTGGTCCGAAATGGCGGTCCTTGGCTCTACCAGGGCTGTACTCACCATTCGCAGAGCGGGCTACTGCGGGGGCTGGGTTGATTAGCGCTTGCATTCCGCGAAAAAAGGGGGTCACCATGCCCAATGATGAAAACTTAAAAAAAAACAAAATCTCTCCCCATTTTCCCTTTAAGAACGACGGAGCCGCCCTCAGGCAGCTCCACAGAGAAAATGAAGGTTTTCCCTTTCCCTCGCCTGTGGTTCCGCACGGGACCCTTTTTACCTATTAAATTGGAAAGGAGTTTTACTCCTCTCCAGTGCCTACGGGTGCAGGGGGCTCCCCCTCACCCCCTTCCTTGGAGGCACCACATGATTCCACCTCAAATCTGCCAGTCCCACCTTTGCTTTCACAGGGGACTGCCAGGAAAGCCATCAGGCAGCCTATAACCGACCGCTACCTGTTAAATCGGCTCGGTATGGCAAACCACCTTATGGGGAAGAGGGAAAAAAGGCCCCATCTGCCGCTTCCCTCTAAAGACCTGCTGGACCAAATATTAAATCTAGTGGGGGTGAAGGTCTATGCCCCCTCCCCCAAAGAACATAGACGAGAATGACATGACCTGTGATGTACCGGGAGGATGGCCAAATGGAGACCCCTTCCCCACCAAGATAGACATGCTCCCTGACGCAGCCCAGCTTCAAAAGGTGGGGCCTTCCATGGGGACAGATTCGGGCTCGGCATCAAACACCTAGCCCGATTCTGCTCCTGTGCAGGGCCCTCGTCAGAAGGGTCGGGCTGCTAAGACAGCACAAGAAGAAGAGGGATCTCCTCCTCCGGCCGGTGCCCCCACGACTGTTGAGACTTTAAACATCTCAGCGAAGGTCATTGCAGAGGCCGGTACATCTGGCCTGGCGGCTCCTGCTGGAGGAGGTGAGAAGCGGGTCCATTCCCCGCCCTCCACAAGAAAAGAAAAGAAAAGATCTAATAAAAAAACACTCCGAGATCTTCTCCATCCACGGGGGCCGCGGCGACGGCGACGAGGCCACTACCATCCTTGAACGCGACCAAGCCAAGATCGGCACGTCCGGCCCCGGTGCTCGCCTGAGCAGGGAATCCCAAAATAAGACCAAAACTGCGCAGAGACCAGCCTCGATTACGTCGGGGCCCCTTATTCAGAGATTACCTGGCGTTTTTAAGCCCGCTGGCTTCAAATGCTTCTTACTTATCCGCTCCACTGATGGCGGCATGTTGGCCAAGGGCAACATGATCCATCAGATGAGAGCTTTAGTTATTGTAATTGGTAGAGAGCCGAAGGTGACCCGTTTCTTGGACTAGAGCCTTTTATCGAATGCGGCGATCCCTCCGAGGCGGCCAAGATAAGTGCTCTTCGGACACTTGATGGCACCCTGGTGAGTGTGATGCTGCACTCTACCATGAACTTTGTGAAAGGAGTAGTTTATGCGAGGGAACTCGTGGACTACTCCATAGAAGATATCACTCTAGAGCTGGCCGACTACGGGGCGGTCAAGGTCGAGCGTGTGATAAGAAATCAGGGAGGGGCCTCGAGACCCACCCCTACACTCTTCGTCACGTTCGACTGTGACAAGCTCCCTGAGTCGGTGCGTGCCGGTTAGTGCTGCAACTGCGTGAAGGCATTGGTGCCACTGCCGTGGAGGTGCTAGTGCTGTCACCGCTTCGGCCATACGAATCGCTCATGTAGACGTGCTAAGTCGGGGTCACCCGAAGACTGTGTAAATTACCCCAAGGCCACACACGACAAGTTTAAATCTTGTGTGGCCAAGTGTGTCAATTGCGGAGAGCAGCACCCCGCTTCTTAAAACCAATGTGGTGCATAGCTTCTTGAGAAAGAAATCCTGGCCGTTCAGGCCCAGTGTTGTTTCTCATTCCGCGATGCTAAGGACTTGGTCCTGGTGCGCCAGGCTCTGCCTGGGACGTCTTACGCCTCAATACAAAGAAAGACACCCTCTGCTCCTGGCCCATCCAGGCCAACGAGCAGGGTTGTTTCCGCGCCCATTCGGAGCCCTTCTGAAGCTTCTCCTCAACCCGGGCGCTC
The DNA here is from genome assembly GCA_963969495.1 of Ceratothoa steindachneri. Lineage (NCBI taxonomy): Eukaryota > Metazoa > Arthropoda > Malacostraca > Isopoda > Cymothoidae > Ceratothoa > Ceratothoa steindachneri. The sequence continues at coordinate 88,886,208 of OZ018317.1, read as the reverse complement.
CCCTGGTAAAGCTGGCGGCACAAAGGGTTCACACCCAGCCCCGGCTAAAACCAGGACTCCCCTCCTCTTTCCCCAACGTGACCGTTTCCCATAAGGCAAAACGGCTACGCGCCTCCAATAAGTTGTTAGGCTCACAGGAGGCAACGCCCCAGAAGTTGGTCGCTAGACCATCTTTCGGGGTTCCTAAGCCTAAAGCTGCCCCTCAAAAGGAGGACAGCAATAAAGGAGCTTCGCCTCCTTCGCCCACAGCCAGTGGCGAGAGGGGTGGATCCTCCAAAAGATGGACCACTGCTCCAGATGCCCCGACGCTCACCTAAGTTTTCGAGGCGGCAGGAGGAAAAAAACTCGCCTGGCGAGCCCAACCTTCCCGATAAGTCTTCGAAGGAGTCCATGCCTTCGGCGCATCGTCCGGCCAACAACGCCCGGAGTTCTGCCTCTAGGAAGTGTAAGGCCATTCCCGTAAGGGTCTTCTCTTCGGAGAGGGCCCCCGCGTCTCCGAGTTAGGCATGGAGGGCATATTCCTTCAATGGAATTGCCGCGGACTCTGGGCCAACTGGGAGGAGCTGCGGAGGCTCATCTCCTCCCGTTCTCCGTTAGCTATTTTTCTGCAGGACACCATGCTAGGCGCGTGCCCCCTGCCCACCCTCCCGGGGTATAAGGGTTTTGCGACTCCACCACCACGGGATGGGGGCCGGGCTGGGAGATGCGCGATTTACACCCGGCATGATGTCTCCGTTCTTCTTTTCACTTTAGATACCTCCTTTCAGGCAGTGGCTGTGCAGCTTCACCTGGATATGAGGTATAATGTTATTTCTGCATACATTCCACCGTCAGCTTGGCGTAGTGGCCTGCATTCAAGGAAATGACTGAATTCTCTGTCTCAGTCGAGGAGTTTAGGTCGGTAGATGATTCCGTTGAGTTTTTCCCCGGCAACCTCATCGCCGCGGGCCTGACTACTATTTCCAGAATGTTTGGCTGTTTTGCACGCCGACCACTACAATGGTGGTCGGCCGAGTGTGAGACGGCCCTCAAACAGAAGCGTTATGCCTACCAGCGCTATAAGCGCCGCCCGAACGATTTTACTTTTGGTGAATTCCGACGGGCTAAGTTCCGATATATTTTGAAGCACGCCTGCAGGTCTTCATGGCGGGCATACGTGCCTTCACTTAACGGGAAGACCCTTCTAGTAGAGGTGTGGAAGCGAGTCAAAAGGATTCGAGGCAAGTTCTCGCAGGACCCTCCTCCTGTTCTCCTAGAGAATGGGACCGCAATCTCGGACCCGTCGTCCGTGGCGTAATCCTTCGCAACTGCTTTCTCCGCATTCTCTAGCCGCGATGCTGCTCCGCCAGTATGCAATGCACGTTGGGATGTCGCGGTTTGCTGTCGATTGGATTTTACCTCCAGTGGCGGAGAACTCTTCACCGACAGGTTTACTCTGTGCGAGTTGCGTTTCGCTCTCGCTTCGTGCACGGCCGATGTCCCATACAAGCCCTCAAATCTATGACATTAAGCTGCTTTAGTCAAAGCTGACTAGCCAGCGGATTATTGATATTCATAGACCACAGTGAACCGTTGGTAGGAACCGGGGGAACACCAACGATGTTCGTCGGGATCGCACATCGTATATTAAGGCGGGTTACTTACGAATAAGTGGCGAATCCTATATATCCAATCCCAGACGCTGCTTCAATTGCCTCATGTTTGGTCATGTGAGCACTTCCTTCTACCATCCCCGTGCATGAGTGGATTGCGCGCAGGCCTATTATGGTCATTCCTGCGACCATCCCCGCCGCTGTACCAACTGTTAAGAGTCTTAGCTCTCCATGATTCTGATAAGGTGGATATGCGAGAGGCCTGTCGATTAGTCTGGAAGAAATTCATCTCCTCCAGTGTCAGGTTCTCCGATGTCCTACGCATGGCAGTGGACTCTCGTCCCGCGTTCTCACGTATCCCGTATACCAAATCTGTTCCGCAAACATCCCAGGATGCAGCACCATCCTCCGCTGTATCACCCTTGTCTTCTACCCAGACCAAAGTCTAGTCCCATAGTATAACCCCCTCCTCTCCCCGCCCTTATTGCCCCTGCACGGCAGAGCGTGCCTAATCCCCAGATGCCACTCCCCAGACTGGGTGCCATTCAAGCTCATATGGAGTCTACTGAGGCGCTCCAATCTGACGTAGTCAAGACTGAGGACTTCTGCCCCAAGCGGAAGGCCTAATCCCACTCTTCCCCTCCATCTAGCAAGATAACTTCCAAAAGGGGGGCGGGGGGTAATCAACCTCTATAAAAACTCATCTCTATCCTTGGTTGAGGTACACCCTGTTCCTTCGACAACTGTAACTTAAATTTCAGACTGTAGCGTGCGAGAAGTTTAGACAAGCGTCTTAAATGCTTTGCTTGAATGAGTCTTCTTTGGGACTCAAGATGGCCGAGTGGTTTAGGACTCTTGCTAACGGATTTCCCGCGACGCGGGAAGCGCGTTCAAAACTCGTTTCGCTACTTTTCTTTATTTATTTTTCTTTGCGGCCTTTTCCTACCATAAGCTATCTACAAGACTTCCTCCTCTTAGGCGGAGGTCGTTTATCGTTCACCCATAGCGATATACCTCTACCCAAAGAATGTAATGATGCTTTCAAGTCTCCTTTATCCATACCACTTCCTTCCACCCACGACCACATATCTCCTTTATGTTAGCCCTGTTCCTTTGAAACTCTTTATAACTACGATTTCCAACCTCCTTTACGACGTGGGCTGCGCACCACCCATTAGGAGCGATAATCTACCCCACCCTGGGTGTAACGATATCCCCAAATCTCTCGTCACTACCCTACCCTCCTGGTCACGACTCACTGACTTTGGTCTGTCGAAACAAACTTAGCTCTCGTAATACTAGCCCCACTCCTCTAAATCGAGGTTGCCTGGCCGTTCTGAGGCTCCTTCTATAACGACCCTGCCGAGCTTTTCTCGCAGGGTAGCTGTTCGTGAGGGCCTCCCCGCCTCCCGTACTATCTCAACCGTGGTCTCTCACCGGTCTGAGTGATGTCAGTAATTCTCAATGGAACTTTCAGGGGATTCTTCCGAAATGTGAGGAATTTTCCTTTTTAGTATCTGAAATATCACCTGTTATATGCTTACAGGAAACCAAACCAAACAAGAGAAACGTCTTTTTCCCAAGTTTCGATAGTTCACTGTCTTTTAACTCTCTACCACCCTATGGCGGTGTGACCCATGGTGGTGTCTCACTCCTGATGAGCACTAACCACTTTTGCACGCCTTCAATTCTGCGGACTACTCTCCAATCAGTCGTAGCTCGTGTTTATCTTGCGAATAGAATTTATACTTTTGTTCAATGTATATCCCACCAGATGAACCGTCTTGAAGAGCTCAGTTTTCGATCTTTTATCTCAACTTCCTACCCCATTTCTAGTTCTAGGCGACTTTAATGCTAGACACTCCTTTTGGGGGGTGATAGAGTGAGCTGTTATACTAAAATTGAAAGGAAAGTAAGCCTGTGGCACCCAAATTGCAGGATAGGTAGGCTCAGTGAGGAAATCTACAAATGGGTGCTCGGTGGATCTATGAAATCCTGAAATTGGGCACATACATTAATTAATTAGATAATATGCTCTGGAATAAGTAGTGAATCAATGCAAAATAGAGATAAATACCTATATCACAACTGTACATTTATTAGGAGAAGCTTAAGAGAGGCAAGCGAATAACTGGTTTCCCACGCGGCTACACATACATACACACGCAAAGGAGCATCTATGAAACGAATAAATACCAATGCTAGATAATAACGGAAGCCGAACAAATACAGGGTGATATATGCTTTGACTGGTTGAGTTGTCGTGAGAGTGTGAAACGAAAAATGAAATGGCGTATCTATTGATAGGGTTTGCTAGCCCGGTCTGAAAATGTGTACAGCTACTTTAGGAACGCACACACCTTTGGTAACTCCGCCCAACGGTCAACGAAGAGACTAACAAATATACTTCCGATAATTAGCTCCGCCCCGCGCTTAGGGAGCTATAAATAAACGAACGTAAACATTATGTGGAGAATCAGTTAAGACATTTGGTCGGATAAACTGAATTAGAGGCATTCAACTAAGTCTTTTTATTATTATTATTAGCATCACTAGTCCGTTCTTAGTCCTTAAGTCATGTTGTTTTAGCCTCAACTACCCAATCCTAGTAAAAACTTACATACGGCCGCATAGGACTCGATGTATTGGGCTTACTACGAATAAGGTATACCATAACCAAGAATAAAAGCCTACTTTATGGTATGGCTATTCGGACGTTATATGCCTCTTTTATGTAAAGTGCGAAAAGGGGAGCTCTTCTCGTGTAGCAGGCTGGGTTAAGTGATCAAATGAGCTTCCTTAGGATAAAGGAAAATATTCAGCCGGATTCTTTATTCCGTCGTAAATTGCGGGAACATGTCTCGAAAAGGCGAACGGTAAAGATAACTTCTTGCTTCTTGAATAATGACAGTTAATACTATCCCTTAACCACAAAATACATCTATATAAATAGTCATTCCCTCTAGCCATGATTATACAAAATTCAACCAATCAGGATTAAGCAGATTTTTAATGACAATCTTATGTTTAATTGACGAATCAGCATCAAATAGATTTTAGGAGCAATTTACGTTCAAACACAAACAAACATAAAAGGCGCTGAAATTGGATAAAGGTATTTTTGGTTTTCACTTCTTGGACGAAGTAAATTTGCTATTGGCATGTCACTACCGGGTAAAGGAGGTAACGGTTAAGTGGAGTCTAAAAATGCCTTTGCTCAGTAAAGAACTGTGAGGACCGATTTACTGTGAACCAATCATAGAACTCCATAAGACTTCAAAATGCTTGTCTTTGAGGAGGTGGTTTTGAGTCAGATGCGATTCAATAATGTGGTTCCAGCACCACAACTTATCGTCGCTTCCTCTCGAGTCCTTTCCTTTAACCCCAAGGTAACCAAGCGACCTTCTGGAACGCAGCCTAGAAGCGGAAATCTCCATGAAAACCTTTCGAGTCAGAGCAAACTCGACGGGTAGACCTGAAAAGTTCCCCGTCAACAACGACTACACGCCGCACGCTTAGAGCAATCGTCAAGGCCGTATCCTTTTATCAATCTTAACTCTGATCATGTTACGTCCTACCGTAACATTCAAACTAATTCTTTCAGCTGTGTGGATCCATCTATTGGCTCCACCGAATGCATCTCTGATTTCAAGTGATCTGTTTCAGATGACCTGCCTGGAAGCGCTCACTTTCCCATTGTCTTGAAACACACGACCCTATGCCCGCCTCGTTCATATCCCCCCAGATGGAATGTAAGGGTCAATTGGCTAAAGTTCCATGGCGCTTCCTTCACCAGTAGACAAATTACATTACTTTTCCTGTTTAATGCTTCATGCGGCAGAGTCCGCAATTTCTCGTACTTGGTTCCGCCGGGTTAGAACATTAGTCCCATGGTGGAATGCTGATTGCACCCGTGTGGTGGAAGCCTATAAAAAGGCTCATGCGCGGTTCTGCTGGAAACCAACTCTTCCCAACCGTATCGACCGAAATCGAACTAGAGCCATTCAAAATTAACAAAATCAGGGGTCGGTAGGTTGGTCATTCCACTCCTGGCATTGAGATGAATGGTTTTAACATCTCCGATCCCACCAGCGTTGCCGATATATTGACCTCCTTTTTTTACGGATGTTAGCATCGTTGACCGCAACCCAGCGGAGTTTAGACCTATCAAACCCTGGCTAGAGGGCAAAGCCCTGCGTTTCTCGGCCGGTGGTCAGGAACCCGACAACTTTCTGTTCACTACCGCCGAGATGCTTTCAACGCTGTCTCGGTACACCTCCAAGTCCGGGGGCTTGCACACTATCCGATACGACTTTCTCGGGCATCTCCGTCCCTGTAGGGAATCACCCCTACTATATATTTTTAGCTGGATTTGGATCCAGGGATTCTATCCTACTGCGTGGAGAACGACGTTATTCTCACTATTTCAGAAACCAGGTAGAGACGGCTCCTCCCCTTCCCATTATATACCAATAGCCCTCACCAGCTGTCTTATTAATTTGATGGATAAAATGGTGAAATCTCGCTTCCAGTGGTTTCTAGAATAACATTTCCTCCAAAATCCATGCCAGTGTGGCTTTCCTAAGAAGCAGAGTACGACAGATCTTCTTGTTCGTATAGATGGTATTCTCCGTGAAGCCTTTGCATGCTGCGATCATGCGATGGATGTCTTCTTCGATATAGAGAAGGCCTATAACACCACGTGGCCCCGTGGAGTCCTCCACGAGTTGTATGAGTGGGGAGTGAGGGAAATTTTACCAGTTTTTTTAGCTACTCGCAATTTCCGGGTTAGAGTTGGTAACACATATTCTGATCTCTATGTACAGGAGGAGGGAATTCCGCAGGGCAGTGTATTATTTGTTACTTTATTCGCTATTGCAATAACTAGTCTGGTATACTCTCTGCTCGAAGAAGTGTCTCCAACCTTATTTGTAGACGACCGCGCTCTCTATTACTCCGCTTCACGCCATGCATCCACAGCCCGTCAGCTTGAGTTGGTGGTTGATACCATCCACCGTTGGGCAGTTCATAAAGGGTTCCGCTTCTCCGCCTCAAAGATGAAGTATATGCACTTTCACCGGAAGCGGAGACAGCAAGTTAATCCCCTCCTTGTTCCTACAGGTAACCCTCCCCTCTTAGAATTTGTGTCAGAGATGCGATTCTCTGGGATGATCATAGATCCCAAACATACTTGGTATCCTCATCTTCGTGACCTCCGACGGAGATATCACCAGAAGATGAACCTACTACAGATGATCTCCCATACAAATTGGGGAGCGATAGGCTCACATTGTATAGGCTATACAAATCTTTAGTCATAATCCAAGTTGGACTATAATAGTGAGGTGTATTGGTCGGCCTCTCCCTCATCTCTCCTTATCCTGGATCTTATCTGAAACCTGCCCCCCTCCGAGTCTATCCAGTAGTGCATACTACTTTTTCCCTATATCGAGCATTTATGCTGAGGGGTGGCATTTTCCAGCTGCATCACAACTACCTCCAGGTCTGTCGCTGGTATATTTTTCGTATTCAGCAGCTTCCTTGTTCAGAGGTCTACAAGAGCATCTTCTATCTACGGTCTATCGCTGCCTATAACAAGTCTCCATCCATACACCTGTTCTTGGGACTTCATGTTTCCGAACACGTTTTCCGTTTGGATCTACGCAATTCAGTCTTCCTCTTGTCGCTTCCGCCTCCTCCCAGTGGCAGGGTCACCAATTTATAGGGGTGTCGGACGAAGGCGTTTGAGGTCTCACCGTCGAATTTGCTCTAACTCCCAAGCTTCTTACGGGGAATCCGTTTATAGGTTGGGCTCGAAAGGTAACCTTGTTATCACTGGATTAAATGAATGACTCGAAAGAAAATGGGATTTGTAGGCTTTATTCTTAACTTAGGTCTACCTTAATTGGTTCAAGCGAGATAGTCGAGTCTTACGCGGCTTTGTTGCGAGTTTCCATCTACGTTAGATAATTGGTGGTAAGGACGGCTGGATTTAAGGACGAGGAGAGGACTCGTGACGCCAATGAGATTAATGCGATTCTGGAATCAAGAGGGATGAATGTATCTTATTAATAATAGCGATGGGAGCTGTGGGAGACTGTGGGTTGAAAACCCGCAGGCGTGTCGTGGTCGGGATACTCCCGAGAAGAGGTGCAACCCAGACCGCTCACTTGAGGAACGTCTCTTTGAACCGACGCCTGGCAGATCTGTGCACGGCGGAGGGAGTCTTTTGTGGACTCTTACCGCACCTTTTATGGTAGGAACAATCTCTACCAAAGGAATAGAGTCACCTTTCTTTTAAAGGAAAGGCTGTACTCTCTAACATGATACAAGATGTCGTGGAGCAGACCCAAAGAAGTGTCCCGCCCCGAGTGAAGGCGGACGTGCACCAATACTGCCCGTGTCACCCCTGGAACGACATTCTCGGAGGTCGTTAGAAAGGGTGCCACCACGGCACCGCATAGGGGTAGAAAGGCAAATATGACGGGAACCGGAGGAGCGTAAGGAGTCCTAAATTTGGGGACTTCCTGAAAGTTCTTTTGTTTAATGCGAGATCAATCAGGAACAAGTTTCTCGAACTTCGTGGCCTCGTAGCGACGGAAGAACCTGAGATGGTGGCCATAACAGAGTCGTGAGTAAAAACCTCGAACCGAGATTTTGAGGGTGAATTCATGATTTCTGGTTACCAACTCTTCATAAAAGACAGGCTATACAGAGAGGGTGGCGGTGTGATGTTGTATGTTAGGGATACATTCAAAACGACGAACTGCAACATTATATCCACACACGAGCTAATAGGCGCAGACCTAGAGATAGGTTCTGCCAGATACATGACCCTGCTGCTTTATAGACTCCCTGCACAACTCGTTGAGAAGGAAAGGGATCTGTACCGGCTTCTGTATGAACTTGTTGAAGACAGTGTGTATAGTCATGGGAGACTTCAATACCCAAGTTGACTTGGAAACCAGAAAACCCTGTGGCGAGAACGCACTGCTCCTGGAGTTCACGAACGACGAGTTCCCGACTCAACGGGTGAGAGAGCCGACGAGAGGCAATAATATTCTTGACTTGGTTTTCACCTCTTAGGATGACATCGTTGAGGGGCTCTCTGTAGGTGAGGAGCTCGGTGGTAGTGACCACCGACTAGTTAGATTTGTAGTCAAGGTCCCCATGGTAGACTCTGCGACTCGTGAATCGAGGAACTTTGATTTGAGAAGAGCAGACCTTTTAGGTCTTCGCACTGGATTGGCTGATGTGAGGCTCGAAGGGTGTGAAAATGTTGAAGATTTGTGGAATAGTTTCAGAACTACGTTCAAGAGTCTTCAATCCTGATTTATCCCTGTGAAAAGCTTGGGTCAGTCTTTCGTTCAACCAAGGTGGTTTAATCGAGAAACTGGACAACTGCTGAGGGAGAAGAGAACTGTGTACCGGCAGTCGAGGATTTATGGTGATTTCAATGAGTACCGTAGGCTAGCTAGAAGAGTGAAGTCCAGCATAAGGGCGGCAAAGCGTGCCGAGGAGCTCCGAGTGGCAAGACTATGCAAAGGGAATCCCAAGGATTTTTTTGGTTATGTAAGCACCCGTAAACCAATCTGCCACAAGATTGGCCCTTTGGTGAATGAGGAGGGGGCATTAAAGCACTCACATAGAGAAAGTGCAAACCTCCTGAACGACTACTTCTCTTCAGTGTTTACTGAAGAGTGTGGTCCCATCCCCCAGCCCATGGACTCTTACTTGGTTGAGAAGCTGGAGCAAATAGGCTTTACCCAAAGCTAAATAGCAAAAAAAAGAATCAATGACCAAAAAACGAATAAGTCCCCTGGTTCGGACTGGTTTCTACCTAAAGTTTTGAAAGAAGTGCGTGATCGTGTGTCACGACATCTGGGCACAATCTTCAACATGTCAATCCGGACTGGATGCGTCCCTAGAGACTGGCGTGATGCGGAGCTGACTCCTATCTTAAAGAAAGGAGACTCTGGCCAGCCGTCGAACTACAGACCTATTCGTTTAACTTCGATAGTTGGTAAACTCATGGAAAGCATCATGGTGGGCAAAATAACGTCATATTTAGAGTCAAACTTGCTATTGAGGAGTTCCAAGCACGGGTTCCGAAGGCATCGGTCATGCCTGACGAATCTTGTGGAATTCTTCCACTTTGTTTTGAGTGAGCACGATCCGGATAAGGTGGTGGGTATTATCTACTTAGACTTTCAGAAAGCCTTTGATAAGGTACCACACCGACGCTTTCTCCTGAAAGTGCGTGCACTAGACATATGCGGAAATGCAGCAGGTTGGATAGAGAACTGGTTAAGCGGCAGAAGACAACGGGTGGTGTTGAATGGACAGGCTTCTGAGTGGGTGCCCATTATTAGCGGTGTTCCTCAAGGTTCTGTCCTAGGAACACTATTGTTCACCATCTATGTTAACGACATGGATGGTGACATACTCGTAGTTGCAAAGATTTCTAAATTTGCCGATGATACCAAGCTTGGTATGAAGGTGGCAAAGAAAGAAAATACTGCTCGCCCAGAAGAAAATTTTCGGAAGATTGGGGAATGGTCGGACACGTGGCAAATGCCTTTTAACGTGAACAAATGCAATGGGATGCATATCGGCCACGGAAGCCTCCACTCCCAGTATATCCTTAAGGGAACTGCTCATGAATGCACTGGTACTGATAAGGTCTTGGGTGTAGCAATCACTAGTGACCTCAACTTTTCGAAACAGTGTATTGAGGCGGAGAAGAAAGCCCAAAAGATGTTAGGCTACATAAAGCGAAAGTTTGGATATCAAAACAAAGAGATTGTACCATGTTTGTACAACTCCCTTGTCCGGCCGCACGTGGAGTATGCTGTACAATTTGGGAGTCCTTTGTTTAGAAAGGACATTACGAGATTGGAACGTTTGCAAGCCAGGGCAACCAAACTGATTCCCTCTATCAGACACAAGATTTATGAAGATAAGTTACAGGAATTAAATTTGTTCTCGTTGGAGACCCGGAGGCTGCCTGGTCAGCTTATCGATGTGTTTAAAATGCTTTGAGGCTTCGACGATGGGGACTACAGGGATATTTATTTTCCAGCTTAGAGAGAACAGAACCAAAAAACACGGTTACAAACTTGAGCTGAAGCGTTACCACCATGATCTGTGTGGGAAAATTTTCACATACAGCATCTGTAGTACATGGAACGCACTTTCAGTGAAAGTTATTAACATTAATTCTGTTGAGCAGTTCAAGTCGCGTCTAGACAAATACTTTAAAAGTAGCCGTTTGGGCACATAGCCGTTGTGCGAGTGTCTTTCGAGGGCGTCAATTGACACTTTCGAAGACTGCGCCTGCCCAACTGTTACGCCAAATGTACCCTCTTTGAACGGACCCTAAGGTCTAATAGGGTACTTCATTTTTGTAGCTCCTTGTATCTCTTTTTTCTTTCGTCTAGGGAATTGTCTCCATTAAAGGGGTGTTACTTAGCTATCCTTATTCCATTTTTGAGACTGCTGGGCGGAGTCAAAGGATGTGTGGGTTTCAATGTAGACACATAGCAAGGTGATAGTAAAGTTGATTTTGTCGTTTCGCAGGTCCACGTCAACTTTAGCTGGTCAAACCTGACTCCGTTCCTTCTGCCTCGTTATCCTTTTTCGAGACCTTTCGGCTGCAATCTGTTTCCTCACGTGTGTATGTTTATGTGTTCGCGTGGGAAACTCCAACTATTCACTTGCCTTCTTACACTCATGTTTTTCTTAATACACGTACAATTGTGATTGAACATTATATATAAGTATTTCGCTCTATTCTACATTGGTTCATTGCTAGTACATGGCTTATTATTTCAGTAGTTAATATGTGTGCCCAATTTCAAGATTTCATAGGTCCAACAGGGTGCTCATTTGTGAGGCTGCTCGTTGAACTTACTTCTCCTTGCAATTCGTGCGTTGCTACACCCCTTGACAAATATTTGCATGACTCTGTTTGACATACAAATTTCTCTGGTTGACTCGCCTGTGGCTCGTGCTATGTTGAATGAACATGCGACATTTTACACTTAATCAAGTCATCTCTTCACATGCAAGTGAAAAACGGTGTGGGGCTGCTGTGGTTTCACAGAGGTCTATAGTTTCAGACTAGTTACTGCGAGCAGCTTCCATTTTTACCGGCGAGCTTTGTGCAGTTTTATTAGCCTTACGCCTTTTATCCGCCTTGCATTTTACTGCCTTTACGTTTATTACTGATTCGAGAAACGTATTATACACTCTTTAACTTCTGACTATCCACCTGTCTCCAGAAACATTCCTGGTTGGTCAAGAACTCTTCCAGATACAAAGTAGAGTTTTGCTAGGTTCCTAGTCATGTCGGAATCCAGGGTAACGAGCGTGCCGATTAGGCAGCTCGAATTGCGACCATCCGGACACCAATTTGTTGCAATTTACCTTATCGTGACCTCTATCCTCTTATTGGGTATTACATTCGGTCACTCTGGTAGTCGGAATGGGATGACTGCATTAGTAACAAGCTGCATTCTGTGAACCCCTCGGCGTTACCATGGGCTAGATGTCATCAACTTCGTCGAAGTTCTGAGGTGGTTCTTTGTCGCCAGCGAATGGACCACAACGAATGGGCCTTTGCCCTCTCTTTTCGTCCCCATATCATTGCGTCATCTTTTGGTCGACTGCCAGCCCCTGTCTACCCTCCGTCTGGAATGCTTCCCATCTATTTTACGCCTCCCATATAACGCCAGACTGCGCTTCCTCTTAGCCGAGGGCCCCTATTTAGCACTATTTCCTCTTCCAATTTTTAATACAATCTGTTTTTTTTTCTCTTTTTTATAGCTCGTAGTTATAACTTTTAATTAAATAGAAATGTAAATCTTAGTATGCGCTTGTGTCTTTTATTCCTTGGGCGCGGGGGGGGGGGAATAGGTCCTCCCTAGCTTCTTATTTATTTTATTTAGGTTATGTTAAGGAATATCATTTGTTTATTGGTTCCGGACCCTTTGTTTAAGCTTTTTATCGCTTTTTATTTTAACCTTACCACTTTGTGTACTTTAGGGCATCATACCCTTTTACCACTTTCCGCTCCATAATCGATTTAGATTTTAGTGGCGTATACCCTGCTTTAAATAATAATAATAATAATGATTAAGATCATTAGTTGTCTAGGGTTATGGAGGGATGGAAAAAGGCTTCGTCAGCTGCCGATAGGCTGGAACTAAACCAGGGTCATAGAGTTGGCATGGGACAAACTAAGTTCTTCTTGTGATAGGGAGAATGGGTTAAACTAGGCTTGTCAGGTGATCAAGGGCATGGGTGAAAAAAAGCTAGTTGTCTCATATCCGTGATCACCTGCTAATCCTGGGAGATTTTTCATGACCCTCCGAAACTTCTCTTTGACCTGATCAAACATACTCTTGATTATCTGATAGATTTATAATTTGCAGAGACGTTTGGGGCACACGTAACTCTGAGCCGTCTAGAGAGCATTAGAGATCCCAGGCCAAAGCAATGCCATGGAGTCCATACCTACACAACCCCACGAATAAAAATGGAAACAGTCGATGAAATTAAACATTTATTGTAATGATACTTCCAACAAAATAAGAGTTCAAACACTAAAAATACCCTTATATACAACAAAGATTAGTCAACACGTTTTAACAATATAATGAGCCTTGGAAAACAAATTTCAACATATAAATGATATTCAATCAGTAAACCATACAAACTAGGATGGTAAAGTATGATTACTATGAATTATTTATTATTAATAAAGTGCTCAACACCAAACTTTTGAAAAACTTCTTTGCAGAAGATTACTTCATAATTGGCTTGAAGTCAATGGTATTCGGGATGTCATTTTCCATACACTAGTGAAAGCTAATTCAAATGCTGCTGTCTCATTGGCCTACGAAACTGATTATTTTTTAATAAATTTCAATTTTGATAATGAACGTTCTCCTGCACTTTTGGTCAACGCCATGCCCATGAGCACACTAAGTACAATTTAAACATTGAGAAAAACAGATTCCAAGTCCGACATTATTGTTCTGTACAATGCAAGGAGAGTCGCAATTTTCATCACGAGCGATGTGGTGCTTGAGATAAGAACATAAGAACATAAGAAAAGAAGGAGACTGCAAAAGACCATTCATGGCCTACACTTGGCAGCTCAGATTTACTTAAAAGCTCACCATAATCAAGGTCCTTATGATACATATTAATCAGATGTTCACACTTTTCGTTTAGCTTGTCAGAATCAATTGTTTCTAATTTACTGAGAACGAAAAAAATAATAATAATACCCAGTACCGAAGGTGGCTCCTATATAGGTACTGTCTTTTGAAATATATTTCGAGCATCTTTTTATTTATTCATCTAGATAGCCTACTTTTTTCTCTCCATGTTTATTTCGTTAAATAATTATTGTTTTAATTTAGGTATTTACTGCACATGTAGGTAGTTTTAAATGTTAAGACCATATGCGCATTAAACAACTTTCTCTGTACATAATTGTTGGAATGTTTATTTATAACATTTTAGTTCTATATGTTCAAAGGTGTGGCTCATTCCGGAGGCGGGGCTGAAAGAAGGTTTCATCTAGGGCACCATATAGGCTAAGACCACCATTGCTAAGGAATCTCGGATTGAATCTCTAAAAACCAATGCCATATAAATATAGCTATTAACTGTCAAGTGAGTTGAATTGACTTTAACATATACGCCTTTACGTTATATAGAGCGTGAGATCTTACACATACATGCACGTGAGGTTGCAGAGGTGACCGTGGTACTAGTCATTTTTTTTTTAAGTTTGACCGGGGCATGTTAGTAGGTGCCAAAGAGATGGGACATATCTAAAACCGAATTTCAACTTCCCTCGATCTAGTGTCACGTATGAGCTGGGAAAACCTCTTGAAAGGAAGTCGAAGAAAATGCAATGACCCACTATTATACCTAGAACTAGAAGGAGGCAATTCGACTTTCATTTTCCCAAAATGAATAAAGTATTTACGAGAACAACGTGATAATCTGCTGTAAAGAACATGGAAAGAGGGGAGTATTAAAAAGTGAAAAGATATAACATTAGGGATATTTTAACTAAGGATTTGAAACTAACGTGAATTATGAACAAAAGTAGTGACTGAAGCAGAAAGAAATATATAGGAAAAAATAATACAATTAAATAATTAAATTTACCAACAATACCGAGTTTTAAGAATGGAGGTGGACACGGATTTAATACTTATTCTATAACAACTTTTGCGCTATTTTTTTTTACTAAATTATTTCAAAAGTTAATATGGATTACAGATAAAATACAAAATATAACAGTTGATCTGCAACATCACTATCCCCAAGAAGGTTGACTTCCGTTAAAAATTTCGGTGTAAAATTATAATCAATCCACGACATGTAAATTTCCTAGATGGTTGACTTCGAGCCGCGAAACGTAATTGATCAACAGTCACTTCATGCATAGGCGAGGCATGTCATGACACGGCAAGACAAGACAACATAGCCCGAAGGTGAAGAGACTGAGTCACTCTTCCGAGTTGGCAGATGAGGAGCGTCCAGAGCAGTGATTCCCAACGTGGCCGCTAACGCCCCTTTGTGCCCATTATTGTGTTAAAATGAGTCGCTATATATCACTTATGGGACGGTGGGTATTTATAATTTTTATTTCACATTTTCAAATATTTTTTTAATATTTGTGTTTCTCCAAACATGCCCAATCATCATTATCCATGGACCTATGCCTTTGACTGATCAAGCAGCGTTACAAGTTAATTACGTCTGCTGAGTCTTAGCCAATTCTAACCTGTCATTCCGTAACCTTGAGACAAAGAAATGTCTCAGAAGAGGAGTGATTGATACCGGGTGAATTTAAGATACAAACATAAACTTGGCGTGGAAATGAGTTGGAGTTGCTCCTCTCGTCTCACCATCAGTTAAATCAAGCGGCCTTTTCTCAAATTCCAAGATAGACACCTCAATGCATTTTCTAGTGACCAGGAAGTGGTTTCGCCACTCTCCCCGCAAGGGGGAGCTTGTGCTTCGCTACTAAGATTAAAATTTAAAATCTAAAAAAAAGCAGCTATGGTTCAATTTTTTATCAATTTTCTGAACTTCGCCAATTATAATAATTTTAAAAAGGAACTCTAAACTAAATTCCCCCCTTTAAAAATATCACGTTGCTAAAATATAGTTATAGAAGAAGATATATAAAAATAAATTTTCTGAACTTCACCATTTGTAATTCTTTGGGTTTTAAAAAATTCACAAAATTTCGATACTTCTATTTATTTCTGAACTTCACCATTTTGTTTTTTGATATTATAAAAAAATGATTAGAAATAACTTTGATAAAAAAACATAAGTCATAACCAAACTAAGATGAAATTCTTATTCAAATATTCAAAAAAATCCCCTTCATAAATTATAGAGTTAGTGATGAAGTGATGATGATGATGATGATAAAGGACCAATCAATATCCATAGTTCTATTATATAATTTTCTGTTTCTATTTCATTCAACGGCATTTTGAATCACCAGATACCTTCACGATGTAAAATTCATCAGAAAAAGAATTAACAAAAGATGAGACCGTTCGAGTTATTAGATGCATTATATCTTCTGACAGGAGGACCACAAAAAAATACCTTCAGACCATTGAGCAATTTGATTTAGCCTCGTGGCAAACCAAAACATCGCATTTATCAGCGGAGGTGAAAGGAGTCTGATTGGAAGCTTACCTAGCTACGATGGAGGCAAGCCAACCCAATTCAGTGCCTGTCCCAAGCCCGGGTAAATAGGAGGGGTTAGAGTCAGGAAGGACCATCCGTCCATAAGGTCTCTGCCAAAACCTGAATGGGTGAGTCTTTTACCGAGAAACGACTCATCAGGAACGGCGATCCCGGGTAGGGAAAAGCCGAGAAGAATTACACAACGCAAAGTAAAACTGTTTTATCTCTTAACCTAACATTTTTTAAAATTATGTCTAAATAGATTAGGATTTTCCTTATTTTTTCACTTACTACCTCGGCATATTTTATGAGTACTTATCACCTGTTTTTTTTTAAAGAAACAATTTTGCTACATTCTTATACTATTTTTCTCTTTTTTGTATAAAAAGAGAAGAGGAGCGGCTTCGCTACTCCTCCTTAGAGGAAGAACTTACGCTTCGCAGCCAATCTGCGATTTGTAACCTACGGCCTATCTAGATTGGTCGACAGTTTTTAATAAAAAAAAAAGAGAATCAAGTACATATTATCATTGTCATCATCGCTAACTCTATATTTTAAGAAGGGGATTTTTTTTAGTATTTGAATAATAATTTCATCTTAGTTTGGTTATGACTTTTTTATCAAAGTTATTTGTAATAATTCTTTTATAATATCAAAAAACAAAATGGTGAAGTTCAGAAATAAATATAAGTATCGAAATTTTGTGAATTTTTTAAAACCCAAAGAATTACAAATGGTGAAGTTCAGAAAATTTATTTTTATATATCTTCTATATTTTAGCGACGTGATATTTTGAAAGGGGGGAAATTTAGTTTAGAGTTCCCTTTTAAAATTATTATAATTGGCGAAGTTCAGAAAATTGATAAAAAATTGAACCATGGCTGCTCTTTTTTAGATTTTAAATTTTAATTTTAGTAGCAAAGCACAAGCTCCTCCCGTATGGGGGAGTGGCGAAGACATTGCCTGGTATTCCTAATTCGAAAGCCAAATATGAGATTTCAAAACGTCTAAATTATTTACCTCAATCCGGTGGATATAATTTTGCGGCGGCGACCCAGAATGCGTGGAATCTCTCTTTAATGCAGGGATATTTTTTGATGAAGATAGAAGTTTCGAGATACCCGTCCATAGTGGGGCACACGGTGTCTCGTATCCCTCCAGACTGTCTCGATATTTTGAGTTCTGGCTCCAGTCTCGGAATCCACGAAATCCTGGGAGTGGTTGACAATCAGATGAGTGTATCCTTCTGATGAGAGATTCGAATAAGTCGCCCATCCATCAAATACCACCACGGTTCACGGCAAAATCCACTTTTTAATCGCTGTTATGAGAGTTTCGATATTACGATTTTCGACTGAAACGAGGAAAACTCTCTTCGATTCGAGTTCGAATCCTCCAAATACCCACTGACTCTCCACTACACGACCACGGCTGTATTTTCTCTTGCCAAACTTAGCCTCGTCAATTTCTACAGTTTTTCCTGACCCTCCGAGTGGCGCTGAGAGACTTTCAAAATAATGTAAGATAACCTCACGGCAGAAACTAAACTAATCGGCGAGGCTTGTCCTGTGACGTCAATTTGCTGTGAAATTTCGTCCGGGGTGAACCGGTTTGCCACGAACCAAAAAACTACAATCACGATTTGTTCGATAGTAAGATTCGAACCGGCAAAAAAAGTCCCCTTACGAGCGTAGATTTTGAATGAGCACCTTTCGCGCTTGTCCCCAGGTGTAACAAAATATTGACGGCAACGGAAAAAAAACATCTTTAGTAACTGTTACTTCAGATTTACTAGTAGGGCACTCGGTCTTGATTTTTAATAAATGATGGCTAGCTATAAAATCCTTGGTTTTCTCAAGATCAGTGAAAATCACACCTAGATGGTGGATCGATAGTGAAGATACACCGCAAGAACTAGCCATTTATATAATGGCTAGTTCATAATGTCTAATGACATAATTAATAGTTTGCATGAAAACAAAAAAAATAAAAGAAGCTCAAAATATATAAAAAACTCTTTTTATACTTTGTTTCGGCGAACACAATTCCTTGCCAAAAGGAAAAGGTTATTTTGTTTCATAAAAAAGAATACATTACGTCAATAGAGAAAATAGTGGAAGGAATAGAGTATTTAGACTAGATCGATAATAAACGTCACATAAAAAAAAATTTAAAACCTATTTTTCCCCATCTTTACAAAGACGAAGGAAAGCTTAGGTAAAATAAACAGTTATAATTGGTCAATGACAGTGAATATTACAGTTCGATGATTGGCCAGTCAGATAGCTGAAAAAAATGAAATAAAATAGCAAAATATCACCCCATAATCCCGTCCGAAATCGGGGGACACTAATCTTAACAATTACCTATTTTTTTCACATCGATGGTGAAAATATTTTATCGAGTCTTTTTAAGTACGGAAAATCAGTCTCCTCAACGTTCTTTTTTTCTAAATTTGCTCTAATAATTTCCTTTTGCTTAATTCGTTTTTATGGCCGTAATAAAATCTTTCTACCAGTACTTATCCTGAGCAATCTCCTTCAATTCGTCATCCCAACTATCTCTTGCCTCTCTCTTCATCGTCCTTATCCATGTTTCCTTCGGTCTACCTTTTCCCCCTTCTTCCAGCTGCCTCCCACTTTGGTACATACTGCACATATCATCCCTCCCGTCTGTAAATATGCCCCATCCATTTCCATCGCGACAATTTCACATACTCCTCTACCCGTTGTACTTTCGCAATTTCTCTAACCCTCTCATTTGTCACTATCTTGCTATCGTATACCTAATATTCTTTTGGCTTCTTCAAAAGCCTAAAACTTTGCATCTGTGATTCCAGGTATAAGAATTGGTCTCACCATACTTTTATATTTGTTTTTGTTTTTTTTAATTCCAAAACATTCGATAATCATATTTATTTTTCTGAACTTCAACATTCTGTTTTCATACTCTAAAGGAAGTCTTAGAATGAACTTGGATAAAACCTTCAAATATACCTAGTTTATGTGGATATTTGCCTTCATTTGTTTCTTTATTAAGATGTCGATGATTTATCATTTAGTGATATAAATAAATATGTAAATAAATTAAGCAGAAGTCTTTCACACCATAGAAGGAGCGATGAACTCGGAGGAAAATTCAAATTTTAGAAAACATATCAGTAGCTCCGTCAGAAAATTCAAGATGGGGAAATGCGAAGATTAGCGCGGAAAATCTGACGTTCGTCCATCAAGGCAGAAAGACATTGACCTGATAATAGAAATGCTTTCATCTAAGGCTTGAATTAAGGAGAATGACCAAGACTCTCAATTAATTGGAGCTGTAGTACCTTGAGCTTGGGGCAGCCACCTACTACGGGATGGCTTCATGCACCTGGGTAGCACCATTCACCCAACTCTCAGTTGTGTCTCCAAGTAGCTGCTAGTCTAGGGCAGTGGACACACGCCGGACAACCATCCTGGCTGATGGACTGAACCAAAAGGGGTTGCTACCATAGGAGCTATTTCTCCTATAGTGAATAGCTCCTAGATTAAGTCTCAAGCAGCAAGCTGAACCTATGAGCATAGGTTTTAGGCCCGTGGTGAGTTTGGTTTGAAAGCAAGATGGATGACCCATCAAGGGCGAGCCTGGCACATAGAAGGTAATTAGCCAGTCACCGTGGTAAAGGATTGGAGCCCTCACTACTTGCTTTGGGTAGTCCATCGAGGTCGATGATGACGGAAGCCCTCATATTGACGGAATCAAACCTGCACCAGGTTTAAACGTGTAAGAATGTGTGCAGTCTTCGGACCCGTATCTTGACCGAGGGAAGAAGGACCCTGGTGACAGGAGAGGCTCGAGACGAACAGGCTTCATCCTCGGCTGCAGGGAGCTGCCGAGACACTGGTATGTTTGTACTCGCTAATAGGCAGTCCTGGTCCTGGTTTGTGATCGAAGTATCCTTCCTCTAGCCTTTGCCTAAAAAGTCAGAACCCAAGTATAACCATGGAAGAAAGCCAAAGAAATAGGTAGTGCTCCATGGTTGCCGATGTCTAGGTGGATATGGCATGTCAGTGGGTAGTTATAATCGAAATAAGAGAAAACAAAATCTCTATTTTTATTCAAATGCTCAAAAAATCCCGTTTTAAGGTATAGTGTTATAAAAGACAAAGAGAGCTTGCGCTTCGCAGGCAGACCCTTTTGCCTGTAGCCTACGGCTTATCTGGCTTTAGCAACGGAATTTTTGGTTTAAATTTTTCTTTAATGCTTTCCAGTACATATCTTCTATTAATTTTTCTCTTTGTCTAGGTTTTTTTAGATCCATTCTTATTTTCTAGGCCTAAAGACAGGAAAAAACTTTTAGCAGAATTCTTTTGATATAAGGAAAAAAAAAAACAACCCCATTATCAGAGATTTTTTGCCGATCTAAATTTGAATTTATATACGAAACATTTTCTGAACTTCACGATTTGTATTTTTTTTAATTCCCTAAAATTTTATAATCATTTTATTTATCTTTTTTCTAAACTCTTAGAAAGAACTTTGATAAATGATTCAAATATACAAAAAAAAACATTTTTTGAATTGTATAAAAAATTCTTAGAAAAAACTTGGACAAAAGCTTCAAATATACTTGGGTGACTCACAAACTAAAATTCAAACTGTTCAAAAAATTGTATTCCTAAAAATTCTGGATAATACACCCTTGTACTTTAGTAGTTGTTGGCCTTATTCGTGCATTTTTTTAGTGTCGTTTTTTTACTTATTTTCATTGCTTGGATTTGCCCATAATCATGTCTGAAAACTCATTAAATAAAAAAAATGCAGACAGTATAGTGTGGAATATTCAAAGTTTGGATTTATTACTTTTCCTAATAATGAACAACAGGCAATATGTCTCCTTTGCGAGGAAGTATTTTCTAACGAGATGAATTTCATAACAGAAAATCTATTCACTCCCTAAAAACAATCACAAAAATGCGCCGATGGACTTGTTTGTTCATATAATATCTCCAAGATGATTGGCAGATAGGGGAAACCTCATACAATCGAAAAACAACCAATTTTATCAGCTATAGAGGAAGCCTTTTGTACAGTAGTACATCGTCCTTTCCCAAGTAGAATTATCAAAAAAGAATTGATGAAATAGCTGAGGAAACTATTAATTTTTTTCTCAGTTCTAATCTGGCGACAGGCTACTAGGGCACAAGTTGCCGTAATCATCCTTAACCTAATGCTAGGCTAAATAAAAAAAATAAGGGTACAAAAGACACCAAAACAAATACAAAAAAGACAAAAACCAAAACGAAAGCAAGAAAGAAACACGCTTCGGTGTCGGGGACAAACCCACCTCCCCCCGACGCAGTATCATGCAACCAATTCCAAAGAAAGTGAAATAAAATGAAGGAGGCCAACCTCCTCCAAAAAGTCAGATAGGCCACAGGTACCTGTGTTGATGAACGTGACAAATACGAGGGACAAGCTGCAGCGACCCCGCTCGTCCCGGTACCGGGACAGTCAACGTTCATGAAGAATGAAGATCACCCACACTGGGATATTCAATAAGAATCTGCCGAACAGTCTGAGGGACAACGCAGTCATCGCAGTGAGGCGCAGGGGAGCGCTCCATCAAATGGCGTTTTGTCATGCGAGGTCGCCAAATTTTAAGAAGACAGAAAGCGACTTGAAGAGGTTGCGGTATTGGAGTGTGCACCAAAAAGGCCAACGCAATGCTCCAGGTGCTGTGAAAGCTCTGGAAGCAGAAGCGTGGCAACAAATTATCAAAGGTGGTATCCTCCAGGGTGCCACCCTGACGAGGACATTGAAGAGACTTTATATAACATAATTCAAAATCAGTAATTTAGTTTACAATTGGACGAATCCATTCTCCCAGACAATATCCCACTACTTTTGTGATATGTTCGTTTTATTAAATATAATAAAAATGTGTAAGAATTACTGTTTGCAAAGGAGCTTGAAAGAGATACTAAAGGTGAATCCGTTTACTATAGCTGAGCAGTTTTTCAAGGAAAAAGAAATTCCTATGAACACTATATGGGCTTGTGCAACAGAAAATGCACCAGCATTAAGAAGCCGGTACAGAGGCTTTTCTGCATTTTTAACGATAGTTTTACCCAATGTCTTTATAATACATTGCGTAATTCATCGTCAACATCTAGTTGCTAGAAACTTGAGTGATCGGTTTCGTAAATCCCTTGGTGTTATTATCTCAGCAGTAAATAAAAAAACATGCCTTGCCCTTAATTCCTGAATCTTTCAACAACTACAACAGCAAGGATGAAGAATTTTATCGCCTCTTTTTACATATTGTAGTGAGATGGTTATCCAAAGGAAACTGTTTGAAGCAATTTCATTCTCTTTTCGACACTATCGTACAATTTTTCCAGGAGAATAAAAATGGTCATTTGAGTAATGAACTCTTAGCTTGCAAATGTTACCGTGCCTACTTAACAGATTTATCCAATATATTAAATGATATGAATTTTCAATTGCAAGACTGTGATGTAAATCTTATCAAAGATTTAGTCATAATATTGGTCGTCGAGATCTATCTCAATTTCCTAATCTTGATCGACTACAAAATGATTATGGGGCTTATAACTCCACATTAAATGATGACTTCTTGAATTATTGCGACCATTTAAACTCTTTGCCTGAGGACATGAGCTGTAGATATCAGGATTCCATAATATGAAAATACCTGACGGGCTGATAAATCCATTTATTAGTGCTTGTAAAAATGAAACCAACTTTGCAATGCACGAGTTAATTGCTTTTAAAAAAACCGCCTTCGAATTTAAGCCCCTCTTCAAACAATCGTACTAGGAATTTTGGCTACAAAAGAAAGTTTCTGAAAGGTATCCAAAGCTGTAGAAAGCTATCAAAACTTATTTCACTGCCTTTACAACTTTCTATATGACTGAGCCTGGTTTTAGTGCAGTAATTCAGCTTCTTACTAAACAAAGAAACCGCCTGCAAATTGTAAAACAAGTCGATCTGAGATTACTTCTAAGCAACATGGAACCTAGACTCAGAGGCTTAGCCAGTAAGTCCTAAAGTCAACCATCGCATTAAAAGCATATTGTGGTAAGCTACCAAATATTTTTTTAAGCATTTTCATTATTAGTCATTATAATAGAAATAAAAAAATACATTCAGATTATTTTTGAACTAATACCCTAAGTGTCATCTTGCTATAAAAGATAAATTTATTATAGTATTCGAAATTGAAGTTACAGGTGAGACGATAACAAAAGGTTTGTGGCCAAACGGGCCGCTAGTCTTCCCTATAAGTTGGGAAACACTGCTCCAGAGGTTGGTTCGCCGAAGACTCATACAACCAACGAGTTCGTAACTTATTCTCGTTTGCTGACCTCGAGGGTTCCTGTAAAGTAGGATGAGGGGCCAGTATTTGGGTAGTAAGTTATAGGGAATAATAGACACGACAGAGCTGGGGATGTCTGAACCATTGAGATTATCAGTAGAAGGATAAAGTGACAAAGGTTGTTCTTGGTAAACAGCGTCGATTGAGCATGCTATCAAGCCATCAATGGAGAGTCTCCTGCTTGGTGCCACGCTGAAGGACAAATATCTGTAGATGGAGAGTAAGGGTCGGCCAAATCCCACGGACTCATAACACTCATACACAGCACAATATCCTTCGCAAACACCATCGCACACACCAAAACACTCTTACATATACAAATCTAAAAATACAATCCATCAGATTTAAAATCATTAACACCGAATACAACCTAGTAAACTTATACATTCCATTCAAATCCAGAAGGATATCATCAAACTATAAAACTACCCTAGAACCATTCACACAACTTTCAAACTTATTCATTCATTTGTAACTATCTTAACGCACATCAGGCACCATAGCTCTAAACATGACAAACTGAGAACAGAGGCACACACATTTTATACTAGCTCCACATGATAACCATTTTAAACAATGCCACACAACCAACCAAAAAACCTCACCAGCAGACCAAAAATAGCACTTTCCCTGACTTAACCTTCTACTCACACTAACTTCTCACTAGAGCAACCTGGAACACAATAGCTGACCTCCATTTTACCATATATCCAGCATCACAACCTTCAAACCACACAACCTCTCACAAGACCAGATGCACTCACGAAAAAGGAAAACTGGTTAAACTATACAAACTACATAAAAATAAAGTTTGAAAAAATCCATACATACCTACACTTCCCTAGACAAAACCCTCTCCCACATCAACAAAGCAATAAACGACCCCAGCGAAAAACAAATTCCACAGGGTCAGAGATAAACAACCCCAACTTCATTCAATAAATATCCGACTACATCAAAACCCAAAACACCCTAAAACAGAACAGGGTCCATTAGAAACAACAAATACAAGATATCCAACGCCTCAACGTCAACACAACCCTAATTACAAAACAAGAAACAGAAAACTGGAACCAATACATAGGCACAATCGACCACAAAACAAACACGAACCAACCCTGGAGAACCCTAAATAAAATCCATACATCGCAAGCCCCCCCCCCCACGAAATATTGATCACTAGTAACATCAAAATAACGGCCCCAAAACAATACTGCAATATCATCATGAAACACTATTATAACACCAGTTTCTTACCCACTTACATACAAATCTTGAGAATCATAAAACATATACGCATAAACAAAGATGAATCCCTCCTCCTTCGCCACTCAAATCACTTAAAAACTCCAAAGCTACAGGCCTTGACAAAATATCAAACATCCATCTCAAGCACCCATAAATCACAGCAATCTCTGCCATTATATACATCTTTAACCGTTCCTGGTTCAACAACATATATCTATCCATCTAGAAAATTGCACATATTATATCATCCCACTTCTCAAACCAGTCAATCCACAAACACAACCAAACTCCTACCGGCCCATCTCACTCCTATGTACACTATCAAAAACATTAGAAAAACTTGTATATCAAAGAATCAGCCCAATCAGAAAAGACCCCTCGACCACAACCCTCCTAACCAACCTCACACAACACATTCTCACAGCAATTGATATAAATAAAGCCTTCTACACAAAACTCATACACATTTTAATAAGCAAGATCCTAAACCGAAATCTCAAAAAAAACAAGAAGAAATGGCTCACACTTTATATTTGGCAGGCAAGGACAAGTAATACACAAAACAAATAAATCACACACTAAACAACACAACGGAATTATCCTAGAAGCCATTCTCTCTACCCTACTCTTTAACCTCTTCACTCACGACATACCATAACCTCAATCACCAATCATCCGGATAAATCCATAGGCAGACGACATCTCTATCACATCACAACATTGCCACCGCTACCAGAACACTCCAACAATTCACTAAAACACTGGGACAATGGTTCACACAAAACCGAATGACAGGAGCCACAGCCAAATCATTAATGGCATTATTTACCCCAAGCAACCGTGAATAAAACAAACACCCTACAATTTAACTAAAAGGAAAAGACCTCCTCCCTGATCGAAACACTTAGGCATCAAGATCACATCCACATGACCTTCAAAGCGCACAGAACCCAGATACTAAACAAAGCCACAAAAAAAATTAACGCCCTAGAAATACTCTTGCTGGAAAACAGATGGAATTCATCACCATACTATTCAAACAATTCATATGAACCACCCTAAACTACAGTAGTGATTAAATTATTATGGATTTCTTGAAA
The DNA here is from genome assembly GCA_963969495.1 of Ceratothoa steindachneri. Taxonomy (NCBI): domain Eukaryota; kingdom Metazoa; phylum Arthropoda; class Malacostraca; order Isopoda; family Cymothoidae; genus Ceratothoa; species Ceratothoa steindachneri. The sequence continues at coordinate 88,860,145 of OZ018317.1, read as the reverse complement.
ATTGGTAATTTTTCTGGTAAAAGGTAACTTAAAACTATTTTAAGAGTCAATAATGAGGTTATTTTATCATATTAGTGTGAAATAACTATTGTACATTTTTGAAGACTAAATATTAGAGTCTTTTGCTTCATTTTCTGGCAAACTTGTTAAAATAAAAGAAGGCAACACCGATGCGGTTTTGCCCACTGCGACAACTGTTAGTCTTGTGCCTCAGTTCCAATTCAGACTTCGTAGGGTGAGGGTGTGCCAGCTATTCTCTTTTGCTGTTACTGAACCAGTAATTCAATTAGTGTGTATTTTGCTTGCCTGTGGATAACATTAACCGTTTTTCTTGCAGTGTAATAGATAAAAAGAAATTGAACAGCTATAGGTAAAGTCAGTGACTTGAGTCCTCGTAAAATTAGACTTATAAAAGTTTTATTAAGTGATAGTGCACTAAAACAGAAAGATTTTGCAAAGAAATTGGGAGTCACCTCTCAAACAGTAAGCAATATAAAGAAAAAAAATGAAAATGGTCTTAATTTGGATTCAGCAAGGCCTGTGAAATGTGGTCGCAAAAGAAAAACAACACCAAGAACAGAAGGGAAAATAAAACAAATGGCCATTAAGAACAAAAGCAAATCTTGTAGGAAGATTGCAAGCGAACTGTTAGCAGATTGCTTTAGTATTTCTCGAGTAATAGTAAATAGGAGGTTACGGGACAGTGAATTAGGCGCCTACCATCCAAGAAAGAAACCCAGGTTTTCCAAAACCATGATGCAGGCACGTCAAGACTGGGATAATGCTCATGTTGATTGGACTTCTGAGCAATGGGAACAGGTAAGAGTGGTACATTTACCAGTTATTTTCTTTATTGAGCATAAGCAAACATACTGTACCTACTGTAGTAGGTACATTCTGATTTACCTACTAGCTACGCATTCATGCTGAATGAAATAATTTCAAGTCATAATTTGTCTGGCTGTTTAACTGCATCACAAGTCGTTTCAGTACTGCTATAGCGTTTTATATTGTTGCAGGTTGTGTTTTCGGACGAGTCAGCTATTGCAGTACTTGTTGACCATGTGCAGACAGTAAAAAGGCTGTAAAACATTAACAGAGAATCATGGTATAGGAAGCAATTTCTGTACATGGGACAAGTTGCTTGAATATTGTTGAAAGTGACAGATCATGCATATTTCAGCAAGACTCGGCTCCTTGTCACACGGCGCGATCACTGAAGACATGGTGTGCACAAAATGGCATTGAGCTGCAATTATGGCCTGTAAATTCCCCCAACATGAACCCTATTGTGAGTTTATGGTATAGTCTAAAAAATGAAATACACTAAGCTCATATAACAACCAAAGCAAAGCTCATAGAACGTCTTATCCTCATTTGGTTTCACTCTTACAGAATCAAGCAATTATGCAGACTTTAATTACTGGAATGCCAGAGCGTGTTAAAGACCTTGAAGCGGCTAAAGGAGGTTAAACCAAGTAGAAATCCATGTAAGAAAGGATATTTTTGTTATATATATATATATATATATATATATATATATATATATATATATATATATATATATATATATATAATTGATTACTTGTCAATAAAATAACTTTATATAACCTTTTACCAGAAAAACTAGGAATTTTCAAGAAATCCATACCAATCCAAATCATGCAAACCAAACCAACGATTTCAGAATCATCATATGATGCACAGAAAACACCTCCATGTTGAAACCAATATATTACCCACCAAATTACACCTAGACATGGTAGTAACCCAACACTTCAACAGATTACTACACTTCACAACACATGAACCACAACCCCTGACAAAAAAAGATATCTCTGCACCCTACTTGCAACTTAAGTTCCATAACCTTCCCCCTGCCCCATACACCTTAATAAAACATATCCATACAGTCCACACTCACTTACACTTACGCACTGGCCAGCATAACCATATCCTAAACGAGCAATCTACCTAAATTCACTCCTCAGAGAAATCCCCTCGCCGAAAACACAGTACTCCTATCCCAACTACGAACTGGATACTCACCCATACTACAACAATACAAACAGAATAAAACTCGCACAAACACCAAATGAAATAGGTGCAATCGAGGCCCAGAAGACTCAAAAGACCTCATAGATTATCCTAATCTAACACTAGCCCAGGGGACGTTGTGGCGTTCCTGGGAGCCAGCCACCTTGATGAAGAGAGGTAGAGAGGCCAACAAGTAAGTTCAATTCTCTTTTCCAGTTGTTTTCTGTGAAGCGTTTCGAGATTGCAAGCGGATGTCGTATAAGCTGTGCTTGACAGTCTCCTTTGGGACTCATGAAGGCCGAATCGACTAGATCACGCGTGCACTTGTTCGCAACTCGCTGCAAGCTTCGTTTGATTTTTAGTTTGTCACATACACACACCCACACTGTAGGAGGGACAGCGATATGTTTCTCTGGTCACAGCCGCCATGCAGATTGGTCTCAACGCCTTGTCCAGCCCTATTTTGCTTTTCCTTGCTCGATTGCCAACATCTGCCTTTCTCTACCAATTATCTCTATCAATAATGTCTCCATGAGGGAACCCCTCTCATACTGATAACAAACGAATGGGAGCTGGTACTTCCCGCTTTCCCTATTTAGTCCTTTTAGACCACTCTTATCTTGCTTTATCACTTTTTTTACAAGCCTTTCACACTATTTTCTCTAATCGGTTTCTAATTTCGCACGGTATTCACTGACCAGCTCCCTCCCACCCATTCATCATGGGGCGAGCTGGGCTAGTGGATTTTAACAACCTGCTTCACCCAACCATCCGCCTCTACCTTCCCTCCACTAGATCACCACTTTCTTTCCACTGGCTATCATTTTTACGTCCTGTCCAAATTGGGACCGCCATGCTGATAGGCTGCCTTGCCCTCGGGCTGGAAGAGTGACCTTTAATGGCAGCTTTTGGGTCCTTACACATTTCGGCCAGTGATAAGAACGAATTTAATGTCAGGACATGCACGGTCCTAGTTGACAACTTCTTCCTGGGACCCGATGCCATAGACTACTTTATCGGTTTTGTCATCAGAGTCGGCTTCACCGAGCAGAAACATAATGCTGAGTCGGTCATCATATTCAAGAAGCCATCTTTTCGTTCTTAGATCCCGATTAGGGTTGCCAAGGTAATCCTTAAACAACGAACCATACGAACTTTTCTAAAATTTGCTGGGATGCGTATACGAGTCCATGGGGAACTTCCCACCACATTCCAGTGCCGTTTTTGCAGCAGATTTAAGCCACTAATAAATAGTGTAAGATCACCGGGAGTATGTGTTTTAGGTGTGTACAATTAGGTTACGATGCCACGGATTTCACACGAGAGACGCACTGACTCAACCTTGGCAGTTCATATAACGCCCGTCACAAGAAGTGTCACCACTACCTCTACCAGTAAGAGCTCCGCGTCCCCTCTCTACTAGAATGTGGTAATTTTCTGGTTTGTGCCATCCAAGGAGACATACACCTTTGAAACTATGCCAGGCCTCAAATTCTGGCTTGCTCAATTTTGCCTCAAACTCACTATCTACCATAAGTTGTCGAATCTGAGGCACAACAAAGATTCCTTCTTTGAATTTAGCATCACTAATCTTACGAAATTTTGTTTTTAAATATAAGAAGGATGGCTGGTGATGCTTTAAGGCTTTTACAAATTGTTTCATTAAACCTAATTTTATGTGAAGTGGTGGCAAAATTATGTTTTCCTTAGGAACCAATAGTTCACGTATGACATTATGACAAACTACTTTTGTCTCTTCTCTTAAAAGCCATTCTGAGCGTATGTAATGTTCTCCCCGAGCTCTATTGTCCCACTGGCACAAAAAACACATGAATTTTGTGCAGCCTGACTGCAAGCCATTTAAAATGGCTACTACCTTAAGGTCAGCACAAATCAACCATTTATGTTCGCTGTATTTAATGCTTTTTTAAATGAAATCTAAATTCTCATAAGTTTCTTTCTACAAAAACAGAGTGAGCTACTGGTATCGATGATAGTTTATTTCAATTATGTAGAAGCACGGCTTTACTACTATATAAAGAAGCTTCAATGAAAAGTCTCTATTGACTCAGTTTATAATGTACGAGGGGCGGTCAATAAGTTTTGCGAATCGGAAGGGCAAAACAGAGGAAGGGGGGGTGGCTGTTTGTGGGGGTGTTAGGACAAGTTATAACAAGTCAGGACCTGCAGCCGCACACTCCTGCCTTGTCTATTTAAGAAGCAGTCGCTGATCGCAGATCGTCAGTCACAAATCTTTCAACAATGGAGAAGGTTGAGCACCGCGAAGTGATCAAATTTTTGACCAAGGAAGGCAAGAATGCAAAAGAGATCCATAAACGCATGGTTACAGTATATACCGACACCACCCCTTCCTATGCAACCATTGCTCGCTGAATAGGGAGTCCCGCCATGGTCGTGAGTCCCTTGAAGATGGGCCTCGTCGAGGACGCCCGTCAGACGTGACCAACGATGACAATGTGGCCCGTGTGGAGAGGATCATCCTCAAAAATCGACGGGTGAAGGTGGAAGAAATCGAACGAGAACTTGGAATATCACATGGAAGTGTTATCAACATCATCCACGACAATTTGGCCATGACCAAGGTCTCTGCCCGTTGGGTCCCTAGAAACCTCACGAAACCTGACGCCCCTTGATCAACTTCAACGTCGTCAAAGTTCGGAGGAGCTGCTGCTCCTGTACAACCAAGACCCGGCGGGATTCGAGTCACGCATAGTGACAGGTGATAAAACGTGGGTCCATCACTGGGATCCCGAGACCAAGCTCGAATGCATGGCCTGGAGTCACAGGGGCTCTCCGACCCCCATCAAGTTCCGGACCCAACCCTCAGTCGGAAAGATCATGGCCACCATCTTCTGGGATTCTGAGGGAGTGTTGATGGTGGACTATGCGCCTCGTGGAAGGACCATCACAGGCCAATATTACACCGAGGAACTGGCAGGATTGAAGAAGTGCATCCGTCAGAAGCGACACGGCAAGTTGACACGCAGTGTCCTGTTCCTCCACGACAATGCCCCTGTCCACAAGGCCAGAGTTGCACAAGCTTCCCTGCGTGAGTGCGGATTCGAGGAGCTCAACCATTCCCCCTAAAGTCCAGATCTGGCCCCTAGCGACTACTTTTTATTCAGCCAGCTTAAGGCTGCACTGCGTGGACGCCGGTTTGGGGACGATGAAGATGTCCAGCTCGCCGTCCAGGAGTGGATTAAACAGCAGTCGGGAGATTTCTGGTTGCCGGGAATTCGAAGCCTCAGGAACAAGTGGCGCAAGTGCATTGAAGTCGAGGGTAGTTATATTGAAAAATAATAAAACACTTTTCCTCATATCTCGTTTCCTTATATCCGAATTGCAAACTTATTGACCGCTCCTCGTATATCTAATTCTTCAAAGAGACGTGGAATATTATTACAGTATCATAAATTGTTGTAAAATGAAAATTTGTCTTTTAAATTGTTTGATCGAGTGCGAAACTTAGTAATTCTAACATCTTCTGCTACTAAATTTCTTTCTCTCAGTCTTGAGGCCATTAATTCACTCTGTTGCTTTGTTAAGTTTAGATCTCTTACAAGATCATCCAGATCAAGTTGCGAGAAGGGTTTGGGAGTAGTATCAACAGTTTCAGGAATACAAATTTAAGTTTCTGGTTCACATGATTCCATATCTGATTCATCAGAGTTAGACAAAACAATTCCTGCAGGTGGTTTAGATACTGGAATGTCTTTTGAGTGAGATATAGGCCGAATAGCAGATCTAAGGTGGGGATATACCACAGCTGAAGCGCACTTCGTTGTTTTATCTAAAGGTATGGAAATTATATGCATAAAATTTAAAGTTATGTACATATGTGTGATTACAATAAAGTAGTTCTAAACTTAATTAATTTTATATTTTTTAAAAATAATATTACAGTAAACTACTTCCAAAATATAGGTACAGTGGACAATAAACAATTACTTACTTTGTATGTCTACTAAACACAAATATCAGTCAGTGGCATGATCTTGGGGCTCTCGCCATACCATTGGAACACCAAATGGATGACTTTTTATTTTTCCTTTATACCATTTTGATAAAGAATTAAAGCATGTGCAGTAGATATGTGGTGCCTATGGTTTATCTTGGTTGCCAATTTTACATCCAAAATACAAATTATATAGTTTTTTCACTAGAGAAGAAATTTTTCTTGCATTTTTTAAAAAATGTTACTGAACCACATATGTAGCAGAATTTATCTGGGCTATTTTTAAACTGTCCTCTTGGTATTTTAATTAAAATTGTTGCTTTTATTTAAAATTTCATTTAGTTAAATGTCCTGAAAATAAGAAATAAAAGAATGAAATTCGTTAAAATCTTCAAAATTTGACAAAAATAGTAATTGGCAAATTATAAAAAACTCAGTCATTTCGATAAAATGACCTCCATTTTTGAAATTATACATAAAACTACATTACAAAATGTTATTTTAATCTTTGTAGTCGACAAAAAGTTAAATTTTGTTAAACAGTATAATTATTAATTTCAGTATTATACATTAGCTGACGTCCAAAAACTACAAAACCTAATTTTCTGATGTGTTGGAAAAAAATTGGATCTGAGACAGTTAGTGCTCATTCTTGTGTTAGTTACTGTAATGTCTTTTTCTCTGAATACTCAGAGTTAGGAATTCAGGTTAGACCCCTAATTTTTATCCTGGATCCGCCACTGCCTCCGAGAGCAAATCATCTCTGACAATCAACACCCATGCGTTTGAATCGCGCCCTCTGGTTAGGGCAACGCAACGAGTTACGTAAATGAACGCTAGTTATTTCAGCCCTCCATGATTACAGTTATAAAAATCGGGATTGTAGAATATATTGAAAAATATAATCTCAATCTCATGACTGCTGGGCGAATTTTTCGTACGCTGTAGCATTGCCTTACTACCTTTCGAAGAGCGTTTAAACTCACGCGTGCTTAAAGAAAGAGAGACTTTTGAGCCTTCGCCACCTAAGAACGCGACTGTCCTGGGTATCTTTAGGAGCCTAGTTTGATCTGCAAAGATTTTCTCTGAATCTTTTCGCTGCGAAAGAAGAAAAATGATGGGCTAAAAACCCTCATTGCTCCCGTCCATCGACTTGCGTGGGAACCTGCTCGGATGACTGCCCTTCATTAATCTCGTCTTAACTATGTCGGCCACTTGGACTGGCATAATTAAGGGCTTGCGTGGAAACTGGTTTGAGGCCTATCCCACAGCAGAAGCACAAGTCAGAAATTTTCTCGAATTTGGGGCAAAACTGCGAGTCCCGGACGGAGGAGAAATCCTCATCGACCAGGGGACCCGGCCAGAATCATAGAGGGAGTTACACCCGTCTCTATGTAGTTGGATGCAGTTTTGGCGTACGTAGCCGTGAGGGGGTGGCACAAACTTAGCGGTCGTTGATTCGGCCGCTATGCATTAAGTCCACCAAGCTCAACCCTCTGAGGTCCCCACTCGAGAACCATCCCCCATCCATCATCACCCATCATCCCGGCACCATCCGAGCGGGGAAACAACAGGAAACTGGACGGGAGCACTCTTCTCACGTCAGAGTCCAAATCAACCCTTGACTTTGCCTCCTTTACCACTTGTCACTTATTTTTTCACATACAACATTTAACATATATTTTTACACAAAGTAAGAAGAAACTCAAGAAAGAAGAGAGAAGACGTCGGCGACGATGGAGGCCCTCCCTAAGAGGGTCCTCCTACGGACCTTACCCGGAAAAAAAGACCCCAGAAAAAAAGACCGTGTGCGAATCCTTATTTGCAAATTTAAGGATCGCCCTCATCAAGTTAATTGACATACCAAATGGTTTCATCGCCATGTGCGTGAAACCAAGGATATTGACGTGCTCCTATCTGACGAAGGGGCCGAAGTACTTAAGCAATTGGACCTGGAAGCCAAAACCCCGCCAGCGATCTCCGCGAATAGAAGCATTATTTGCCGTAAAGTAGAGAGCTGGGTTGGCGAAAACTCCCCTGCAGAACTAAAAATGGAAATTGAGAAGAACCACAATTGGGCGAAGATAAGGGAAGTGATCAAGTTCAGAGATCACACCCACGTCTTCAAGGTGACATTTAATACAACCGAAATGGCCCACAAGGCGGCGACGGAGGGACTCCTCATTTTTAACATGAGGATCCCAGGCAGTAACATTGAGCACGAGAAATACCACAGTATTCAGATGTGCTTCGTGTGCTATTCTTTGGAACAGCACACCCCTGCCAACTGCCCGAAGAAAGGACAAATCTGGTGCAGCGAATGCGCCACACAGGGTCATAGATATGACTCCTGTAAAAGCACAACAAAACTGTGCATGAATTGCAAGGGGCCCCATCGAACGATGGCCTTGAACTGCCCCAACAGAAAAGAGATCATAAAGAAGATGGAAGAAGAAGAAAAGAAAAAGAAGACTACCACATACGCGAGCACGGTAAAAAGAAGTGAAGGGATGACATCAACTCCCTCACCGATGATTTTCACCAATGGATGCTATAGCCAGGTTTTAAACACGCTTCTAAAAGCTAACAATTTTCCATCCATCATCGTGCCTGATGACCCTGAATGCTCTAGAGCATTCAAGGATAGCAGAATTGGAAACAGCAAAAAAGAAAAAGCCATCGGATTGAACGAAGTAATGGAGTCTCACTCATCGGAGGAATCCGAAGAAGAGGATGAGACAAACGACAAAGAAGAAGAAGCAGAATCAACATCTTCGGATAGTGACGAGGGCCCATGCACTCGCACTAGAGCGACGAAGAGTCGGTCAAAGACTCCCAGTCCTCCCCCGAAGAAGGAAAAGCCTGGGCACCCCAGACCCGTCCCACAGGCCCCCAAGAGTAAGAAAACAAAGAAGAAACACAGGTAACTCATCTTACCATGGAGCGGAACTCACTAAGAATCATGGAAATAAACACCAATGGCTGGACAACCAAAAGAACTCTCTACGGAAACGTGTTCAGGGAAATAGATGCAGATGTCATCTTGATTTCTGAACATGGGATTGACACTCGTAGTTCTGAAATGAAGATCTGGAACTACGACGTGTTAGTCACGAATTACTCTCAAGAGCGGTACGACGGTGCCGCCATCGCCGCCAAAAGAGGGATCAAGTATAAACCCATAAGAAACTTGGAAGAATCCTATCTTGCAATAGAGGTCGAACTCGATATAGGAAAGCTGGTCATCGCCACCGGGTACCAGCCGCCGAGACGAGAATATTTACCTATTCATTCTCTCTCTGGCCTATTTGGCAGAAGGACCCCCACCATATTAATGGGGGACCTTAATGCCAGATGTCGGGAGTCTGGGTACAGGACCTTCAACGGAATCGGAAGGTGCCTGGAGACTATGATGGACCGAAACATGGTCCATAGAATAGGCCCGGACTTCCCAACCTATACTCGAGGAAGAAGTGCCACAAAACCAGACGTCTGTCTGGCTAATCGTCAGCTGCCGTTCAATTACTACATGGAACCGGTCCAGGTACCATGTAGTGATCATATAGGGATCCTACTTACCATCAATAGGAACCCTATACAAGTCCCAGCTCCAGTCAGAAAAGACTACAGGAGAGCAGACTGGGCACGGTACGCTGATCTCCTCGAGGCCTATCGCCCACCAGATCTGGGTGAGGCAATTCTAGAGGAGATAGACGAGGCACTCGACGACCTCAACGAACATCTAATTATTGCAGATAGGGCTTGCATCCCCAAAACCTAGTATAAAACCATCTCCTCATACAGGTGGACTGGGTATATGAAAGAACTTTATAGAGAATTGAGAGTTATGTACGAGTTAAACATAACAAATGCAACATTTGACTCGCTACAACGAAGTAGAGAGATCAAGGAAGAGCTCAACCAGTTGATCCTCGAACAACAACAGAGACAATGGGACGATGCGATCGAGAGCCTCGATTAAGATGCATCTCCCAAGGACTTTTGGAAGAAAGTCAAAAGTCTCAGAGGATCATCTGGAAAAAAGAAGAAAATGGAAATCCAAAAAGAAGATGGATCCATTGAAACTGCAGAAAATATCATCGAAGTGATATTCCGGCGTTATTGGGAAAAAATCTTCAGCATATCGGAAGATGAAAACGAAGATTTTGATATAGAGTTCGAAAACAACATCGTAGACGAGCTTAACATGGAAATACATCGAACGCATCCTCATCACCAGGTGGATAGACTGCGTGACGGAGACGCCGAGATCACCGAAGAAGAGATCCTTGGCGCACTCCGCTCATTCCGACAGAAAGCCCCAGGCCAATCGGGGCTTACGAAGCTTAACTTCGAAAAGGCACCAGCCAACATCATCGAAGGAATGAGACGAATTTTTAACGCATGTCTGAATACAGGGTACTTTCCAGATGCTTACAAGACGGCAAAAATTATCTTCTTGCCCAAGCACGGAAAGGACCCTACGTTGAGAGAGAGCTACCGCCCAATTTCACTCCTGGAATTTGGCGGGAAACTCTTTGAGAAGATCCTCAACGGAAGACTGGTGTCTCACCTGGAAGAAAACTCCCTCTACAACCCTTGCCAATTCGGGTTTAGAAAGAAGCGAAGTACGGAAATGGCAATTAATGTCATAACGGAAAAGCTTTCCCAAGCCAAACGGGACAGGAGTTATGTGGATATCGTTTGTCGGGATGTGTCAAAGGCGTTTGATAAGGTGTGGCAGCGGGGCATGCAGTATAAGATCTTACGGCTGGGTCTAAGTGAAAACTTAGAAAGAACTCTCTGTGACTATGTCATGGAGAGAGCGGCGTATGTCAGTCTAGGGTGCACGGACGGACCAAAGTTTCCGCTCACTGCGGGCCTCCCGCAGGGGGGGTGTCTGTCCCCCACCCTTTACTCGATATACACCGCGGACGTCCCAGCCCCTGTGTACCCCAATTCCCTCAATATTCAATACGCCGATGATTTCAGCCAGATAATCGTATCCCCATGGAGGAATGCGCCGTGGCAAGCTCGCATGACAGCGATGGAAATCGCGAACCTTAACAACTACGAGGCTCAGTGGAAGATAAGAACAAACCAAGAGAAATTCAAGATGGTCCCCATCGGACGCACCTTAAGGGCAGACGTGCGTGTGGGGGATACGCGATACCCCTACACCAACGAATGCAATGTACTCGGTATGAAAATCACCTCTACCGGGTACAAAAGCACGTCGAAGAAAGAATTTCTCGAGCCTCGTCCGCTGTCAGAACTCTATATAGTTTCAGAAATCTACGTGAAAGCAACAAGAAGAAGATCTACAATGCCCTTGTAAGATCTACGTTGCTTTACCCCGCCTCCACCCTCTCATGTGTCTCAAAAAACACAAAAGAGACGTCTTCAAGTAGTGCAAAATAAATGCATGTACCTAATAACGGGTACACGCAGGCATGAAAGAAGACGGCAAGAAGACCTGCACAGAGAGGCGGGGATAATTCCCATTAACAAAGTCATTGAAGAACGGACCCGGAAAATGCAGGATCTTGTTAATCGTGAACTGAGTGATGAAATCACCCAAATGATTAACCAGAACAGAAGAGCTGATTGTCGCCCCAGATTCCCGAAGTGCCGTTCTATGCGTAAAATGAGAAAATACCTGTGAAAACAAGATAAAAAACAAGTATAAAGAATAAGACTCGAAAAGTTACTATGAAAACTTACCGAAATAGACTACCCTATCAAGAAGAAGAAAAAAAAACCCGATTACGACGAGAACTTCAATAGAAGAAGACACCCAAAGAAGAAAGAAAAAACAATAATACTATTAAAACACACACACAATAAAACAAAACAATAAGCACGCACTTAAATATATTTAAAACATATACAAAGTAAGCAATGCACAACATAAACCATAAAAAACTAAAGTTGCTAAGACAAAGGGCTTGAACGCCATAATAATTATAATTTTATAATTATTACAAAAATCGAACACAACAACAATGAATTCACGCATCCAAAAAAATAAATAAAAGTGATAAGTCTGATCACCAGACCCTAGGCATCTCTTTGCACCTCTACCACACTTCTTTCTCTCTTCTCCACTTGTCTATTTTCTCTATCTCTCCACACACCCTATCGTCCTCCCCTCACATGCACCCCCACTTAAACAAAGTCAAAGTCAAAGTCAATCTCATGACTAAGTCAGGTGAAGATCAGGCAGTTTGCCAAGTATCGTGACTGAGTAGTAAAGGAGGGAAATGAACATGCTTAATCCCACGAGGAGATTTTTATTAAAAAAATAATAGGTGAAAACCAGCAATAAAATTTTTGCCAGAAAGTTTTTCGAAAGATACTCCTAAAAGGTAACGTTAAGGTAAATAATGTTTTGAATGAGGGCATTCAACGATGGTATTTTAGCCTCAGTGATGGTAAAAAAAGGGGGGGAGGGGATTCATGTAGCAGAGTGCAACACGTAGGTATAGAGGTCGAAATAATGAAAAGGGACAGCCGAGCATCTGGGTCTCTGGAACCAGTCACATTGATCGATATGGTTGGCCAAAGGGAGATTTATACCTGGTGATATCTGATTTCTACTGGGTTCGCTGTTGTGAACCTCCTGGTGAAGTTCAGTTAATTTCAACACGGTGAGTAGATTTCCCCAACAATATTTACAAACACGTATGTCAAAGTACACCCCATAGGGAGCTCAATTTCCAACTTTTATATACCTATTTTATATTCATTTAATTCTTTTTTATTTTCAATTCCATTTTTGCCTCTTTACTTTATTTATTTGTTTGTTTCAATTTCTTTTTTGCATCTTTTAATTTATGTTTATATGTTTGTTTCATTTATTTTTTCTCAATTTATTTGTTGTTGCTTTAAATTAATTATTGTTTATTTCAATTCATTTTTGCTTAGTTCATTTCACTTTTAGTTTCAATTATTTTTTATTGTTTCAATTCTTTTTGTTTGCTTTAATGCACTCTATGTTGCTTTCAATTCATTTTTGTGAGTGTTTCGAATCCCTAAGACGTAATAATATTTAAAATAATAGTCCTAAATGATACATGTGCTTACTTTATCACCCTAAATTAATGCATTTCTTTAGGTTAAAAAAATCAGTAGTCTTTTATATGTACGAGTAACTATAGGAAATTATGTCCAAAATTATGAATAACAGTAATTCTTTGCACATATTGCAAAAGAAGTTGGGAACTAAAATAGGTTCTCAAATTCATCACCATTTATTAAAAACAAGAAGAAAAAAAATACGCCTTTGGGAAAACGATGCAATTTTATTAAAAAAAGTCTTAACATATTAGCACATTTCAGTCTAATTCGAATTCTATCCGTAAAATTCAATTCTAAAAAGTGGTCGCTGGCAACTGTCTTTGTTGTTTTCTGAGTTGACGGTGTGCGGGATCTATACGCGATCACTGCGTTGGCCTAGTAAGCAGTTGATTGTCAGACAATGTTTAGTTAATACGTACAAAGAAGAGATTTCTTTACGATATTTCGTTCTAAATAAACTTGGACAACCATTCCAAATAGCCCATTATTTACTATGATCTTGAGAAGTTCTGGTAACTACAGTAGCTTTCTTATGATACCGAATGATTACAAGAGAACTTTGAAGGATTGTATTTAGCACTAACTTTTATTTTCTGGTTTAAGTGAGGTGATAGCATTGATTGGTAGTGCAGTTTTCCATTCTTAAAAAAATTCAAGGCCCTTAAAATAAACTTTTGAAGTCTTCGGTAGGCATCGTTTTGACATTAGTTCATAATTTATCCACAGTGGAGGTCCACCTTAGCTGCGTCCATAGCCGACAAGATTCTTTAAAAGTAAGTAAATAAGTAAAGTAGTCCTTATAAAAAAAGGTAAGATATTTAAGCAATAATTTTGGTAGTATGAGTAAAAATACAATAAAACCCCACTTTGCATTATGGATACTTGATTAATAAATTATTTTTCTCAATAGTAATATACTTTGTTCAACTCTCGAATTAATATTAAAACCCCATTCTTTTATTTTGAAAGTTTAATTAATGCCAAGAATTTATTACATTATTGTTTTTTAAACTTTTTTTGCATATTTCTTGAATAAACAAACGAGCTGAAGGTCACAGAAGCGGGATAAAATGACAAATTGAGGTTTCTCAGTGCGGGGCACAAAAAAAAGGCACAAAGAGTCTAATTTTGACTATCTTTTAAATTGTAAAGTTTAACTAGAATAATGAAATCAAAAGAAACAAACATTGGAGAGAAGAATTTTTTTATTATTATCTACGTACATTTTATCGTTCTCTCAAAGTGAGGTCAGCGCCCTTCATTACCACTAAAACTACCCGTCCTATTAAGCTCAAGGCTACCACTCTTTTTGTCCACACCTAGGGGCATTCGTAGTGATGGGACACTGTGTAATTTAGCTTCTCATCCAGTCGGGATTCAAACACAATATCATCTACTTCCTCCTCAATCAGACATTTCTCTCTCATTCACTTTTTACGCGTTCTTCCAACCCTTTACACAACCTGACACTCTTAGATTATTTTTTACAAGTTCTATTCCCACCCATTCTTTTTACATGACCACACCACCTCAGAACACTTTCAGGCACAACCTCATTCACACACTTCACACTATAAACACCCCTTACCCCGTCGTTTCTCACTCTATCCATCTTTCATCCACCAAACACCAACTCCCAAGTTGTCCATTTGCATTGCCCTCCATCGAGAGCTTTCCTTCTTCTTCCATACTAATTTCTCACTTCCTTACACTCACGTTGGCACCAGCAATCTCCCATACAGCTTCCTGGCGCATTCCAAACCTAAACTGTCACCATTCATTGACGCTCCGATCGCCCCAGACATAATATTTCAAACTTTGTGGTCCCAATGTTTCATCTCTACACTACCACTTCGCACTTGTTGGAGGGTGACTATGGATTTCATATCCCACCTCACTCACCCTCAACTTTACACTTTTCTGCATCCACTTTTAATCCCTCTCCTCTCACACGACCTATCAAAAGTTTAATTAACATTTGTACATCTCTCTCACTCTAACCCACAAACACTAGCTCATCAGTATATACAAACATAGATAAAACCCATCGATCGACATTTCCCATCAATCTCACATCCATCTCCCTCATTGCCATACGTATTGCCAAAGGACATCTTGGAAACTTTATATCTATTCAATGCCTTTCAAGATATCACTGTATCCACCATATTTTTTTGCCCCCCAAAATGCCATTTTGCTTTTTGGCCGATCAATAAGTGTCAAGAATGTAAAGTAGATAATTTCGGACATCTAGCCATCGAATTCCTTCTTTTGAACGCTATTTAATTCACTTCTCTCGTGAAATAAAAAGCTTTGAGAGAGGGACTTTTATTCGCAAGTACAAGACCAGTTTCGGCGCATCACACCCTATCCTTCAGCTGTAAAAAGGATAAAATATGACCATAACCCATTCCTTATAGGCAAAATGAGAGAGCAAAAGGAAAATATCGTCAAAGACGAGAAAGAGCGACACGCGCAAAAAGTACGGGGGCGATATTTATAAGGAAGGGTTGGTTCCCCTCTTTTGTATTTCATTAATTATCAGCGTGTACACTACGCTAATCCACTCTCTTATGTGCTTTTAAAACTTTCTGATTTAAAGGTATCCAGAGAAAATGGGTCGCAAATGTTTACACATTTAAAGCCAAAATGAATAGAAGAGATTAAGAAGCACTTTCATTCTGCGACCACAGAGGAGTAAGATAGTGGAGCTCTCGCTAGCCGGCGTTGGATTACTAACGTCTAGGTAGGTGTTCAATCCCGGCGAGCTCGGACACAAAACTTATAATGGCGTCAGTAGCTGGCCACCCAGTGGGTGGATGCGCCTAGCCAATCAGAACACCGCTACCACTTTCTCCCTGCCTTCAAAACACAACTTACCCACCACTACTAACCCCTATAGAGGTACTAATATCCTTGTTGAGGAACGTACCCCCCCCCCGAGGTTCCATCGCTAGTTGCTGCCAAAAACACACATACGACCCCAGCACCTCTCCTAACCCACGATGACCTGGTCCCCTCGGTCTCACCAGTGATTGTCATTCTGATCTTTGTGTGCATTTCATTATTCAGTAGGTAGGTCTTCCCGACGATGTGATGGTAAGGTTTTGTCATACATCCCTTTTAGATAAATGGGTTGCATCTCAACCTGAAAGTAGTTTGAAAAGAGGTAAAAAGCGAAGATAGGAAATTTGTTCCTGGATAATTCAAATGCACCCTACCTGCTCCAGAATGTAGGGTTGATGTTTGCCGTGTCAAACTTTTTCGTCTCATCTTTTTACTACCTTTTACCCCAGTTCTAATTTATTCATATCTCTATTCTCACTCCTTTCATAACTTTGGATGTATATAATTTTGGGTGAAAGAGGGCGTTAAATTCCCTCAAAAACCTTGAGAAAAATTATGGAGGATACCGAGTCAGATAGACAAAACGAAGAGACTACTTGGAGCACTAAGGACAATGGGAGCGTCCTCTTTCACACATTACAGAGGGGTTGGGTGCTCTTTAAATCCCCAACCTCCTCTCCAATACTGAAAGAATCAGGGTGAGGAGCGGTTGTGAATCTGAACACTCGTCGATGGAAGGGAAGGTAGTCGGGGCGGTCCATTCAGGAGGTGACCGAGGGGGAATGGCGTCTGGGAGCGTTGGATTTGCGGTCCCCGATGACGCAATAACCAGGGGCATTCGGTCTATTAAAGGCAGATAATAAGTGAAACAAGGGGTAAATTGAGGGAAAAGAATGAGAAAGGTCAAAGGTATCGACCAATACCAAAGGTTTTTGAACCTAAATGGGAGGAATTGTAATAAACTTCCACGAACTAGTGAGTACAAAGAGAAAAGAGAGTCAAAAGTTGTGCGGAAAGAGATTGAGAGGCGATTACGAATCAAAGGCGGTGCTGGAACTAAAAAAAAATAGTCAGGATTTAGTTATTAGTCAAACATTTTTCACCCAAGATTCCAAAACCTACGGAAACTGTCTTTAATCTTAATGAGGCGAGTTTTGTCCTGCGTAAATTGGCAGAGGTTCTCGACCTTTTTTGAGGTCGCGAACTTCTAAGTCTTTCCAATGACCTTCGTGAGGTAGATATCGGTCACTGGGTTCCAGTTGACTAAACAAGAATAAAATAGGATAAAAAGAAAGAAGATTTGAGTTGTATATTCCAAATATACAAAGGTACAGACAAGTATACTTTTAGATTTGTCTACAAATTTTTTTGCTACAAAACCCGAATCATTTTCATACAAATTCTGTGTGTGTCTGTCTACACATACACACGCATATATATATATATATATATATATATATATATATATATATATATATATACAGAGGGGGCAGGGAAGGAAAAAATGGAAGCTAAGGAATCATATCAAAGACATCTATCTACCTGGAAAAGATGGGTTCGAGAAAGAGAAAGAGCGAGAATGGGAGATAAAATAGATAAGGAAAAATGTAACGAAATAATAGATATGATAACAGAGATTTATGATTGGAAATGGAAATAATTTCATTTGCTATGAGCTTTTTAATTAAAAGATCGAGTTTAAACAGACCAGGGAAAATATTCATGTTGGAAAAGCTACTAATTAAGGATCATTCAACGATATTTCTTTTAATCATCGGAATGATGTTCTCCCTTTTTAATATTATATTTGTGTTGGTTAATTTGATATTTATAAAGGTTTTCTTGTTTGACCAAAGTACCGTGTATTGCAAATTGAGCATTCGTCTGAAGAAATTCCTATTTTTATTATCTATAAGGTAGATTCATATTTAGAAACAAAAATATATTAGATTATTTAAAGATTGTGGAAGAAAGGAAAAAGCATCAAAATAAGGCAAAACAAAAGAATTTTTATATGAAATTAAAAGCGTAGGGGGGGGGGGATTATTTGTTCTGTATATTCTTTTTTTTTAGCAAAAATTAACGAAGTAAAAAGAAATTGGGGAGAATAGCAGAGATTCGGGGTTGAGGATGGTAACTCTGGCGATGAGCGTCGTGGTCATTTTAGCAAAGAGCGCTTAATGACACAGGTTCGAATCCAACTCCTTTATTCATTTTATTATAACGGTTAAAATAGTTTGCCCCTATTTTATGGTTACTATATCTCGCATTTTCTTCCTTAAGATTTAATGGTACATTTAATAATAATTTTCTTAGCGTTTTTCTGGGTTGTGTTACCATTTTTCATTTCTTTGGGCCTTTAAAATATTGTGACGTATCTTTGCCAACATGAATATTTCCCCTGGTCTGTTTAAACTCGACCCATTAATAAAAAAATAATATATTATATATATATATATATATATATATATATATATATATATATATATATATATATATATATATATATATATATATATATATATTGAAGACCCATTCAATTGTTCGAAACACTATATTTTCCGGACCTTTCCCTACTTAACAGAGACCATCTTCATCGACTAACCATCTAATAAGAATACCAAATAAATCTCACATATCACAAGTGCTTACCATTAAAAATAATTAGGTGAATAGGTAAAAGGCGCTATGTGGGATTACCAACTCTCCAACTAAAATGTAGGATTGCAAAATACTTGCGGTGATCACATAGAACCAATATTCCTTTTTCCTATCTTGAATTATTTTCAAAAAAACACGGTTCATTCTAAAAAATATAACCACCTTGTTCATTTCAATATTTTAGTCTATGAACTTCTGCTTCATCTTTTATAAAATTAAAATTCTAGTATATCTATAGATCATATAACATAATCCATAAGTAAATTATTACTCATGTTCCTTTAAATTGTTCCCCACATAAACCAATCCACATTCAACCAACCAACAAAACTCCCCCAACAGATCTCCTCCCTTCTTATTTTCCTTCATAATTCTGTGTCTTATCAGTGTTTATGTATGGCCTAATCGGCTAAATCATATTAAACAAAAAACAAACAAACAAAAAAGTTCTCTTATCAGCTCCAACGGTATAGGTCAGTTTCTGTTTCTAGTTTTCTTTTTTTTTTTGTATTATTCTGTTTGTCTTTATTTGTATTTTGCAACTATAGCATTTTAAATTTGTTTTACTTTGATCACGAATATATTTATCAAGTTTTTACTTTTTCATCTCTGTGTTTTAATTGATTTTTACTTTTCGTTTTTTGGTCAGTCTAAGTATATATTTCGGCCCTTTGAATACTTTTATTACTTTGCTCCTCGTTGTGATTAAAAGCTTTTTACATTTAATATTTTGATCAGTCATATATATATATATATATATATATATATATATATATATATATATATATATATATATATATATATATATCCTGTAACTCAAATCAGCAGGGCTCTGGAGTTGATTCAGTAAAGAAGGATTTCAGTTCATTTTCTCGGACTTCTCTCCCGCTTTTTTTTTTTTTGTTCGAACCTATCGTCCAAAACTAGAGAACAAAATACTAAAAGTTACATTTTCTTGAAAATCCTTGTTTAATTTCGATGAAAATATCCCAGAATATTCTTTGAAATTGCCTCTGATTTTGTCAAAGTTTTTGTCATAAAAGAACGTATATATATATATATATATATATATATATATATATATATATATATATATATATATATATATATATATATATATATATATATATATATATAAAAAGGTTATGAAGAATGTAACATGTATTTATACTTACTTGAATACTTGAAGAAGGTGCACGGACCCCGCCTGGCCATCTCATTGTCGAGACCGCCATCCTCTTCTCACTAAATCAGTCACAGAGTTGCTGTGAGCCCGGAAGAGACCAGGTACTGGTGGCTCGTCGGGTAGAGAGAAGAGAAACTTGGTTAGCTGCGTCTTGAATGCATTAAGACTTCCAATCAATGTCAGCTCTGGTGGCAGGGAGGTCCACAAATGTGGACCTACTACAGTGAAAGAGGAGTCGTACTTTGTTAGAAGTGCTGGGTTGGAGCCTCTTAGTGGGGAAATAACTGCTTGTATGCCCAATCTTGATTGGGGACGGAATTTTATTTGGGGATCATTGGGACATACATCATGTAGTATCTTGTAAATATTAATTATAATAAAACGTTCCCTCCTTCTTTGTAAGGACATTAAGGACACTTTTTTGAGTCTCTCCCAGTATGTAAAATTTTGATATCCACAATTTTTCTCGTGTATTCTCTTTGGACAGATTCAATATACTGAATATGACCTACCCTGACTGGGTTCCACAAAGGACAGGCGTATTCTAGGTGGGACCGGACCATGGACTTGTAAATAATTAACATAGAAACGGAATTTCTAGACCCAAATACGCTAAGTGCCCAGGCAGCTGCATTTCTTGCTCTCAGACACATCGTTCGTATATAATAATAATAATAATAATAATAATAATAAGTCTTTTGTAATGCGCTCTTCAAGGCCTGAGGCCTTCCCAGAGCGTACGTTGTGCTGAGATGAGAATGGAAATTCAATGGAAATTCAAGAGGGGGAGAAGGCAATACTGAAAAGATGCGTTTTCAGGAGACGCTTAAATATGGTAAGAGAAGGAGGAGACCTGATTTCAGCAGGAAGAGCATTCCACAACTTAGAATAATCCCGAGGTCCCACAATTTATCCACAGGGTACAACTGGAGATCCGCGTCTACCACAGCTTTGGAGATCTGTGAGGAAGGGCATCTCAGCTATCCACAGTTCACACGTCGAGTTTCATGCATAATCAGGTCAAATTTTGGCGTATGCAACACCATATTTTTGCTGTGCGACCACTCCATCACCCTCCTTAGATCGTTTTGGAGGGATGCTTTATCTGTACTGCTCGCTATCTTTTTGGATAGTCTTGTGTCATCTGCAAAAAATCTGACTGTCGAGTTTTGGACGACAGATTCCATGCCATTGATAAATATCAAGAACAATACGGGACCCAAAACTGTACCTTGGGGGACACCGCTTTTAACTGGAGCAGGTAAAGAGTGATGTCCATCAATGACAACAACCTGTGTCCGTTCACATAAAAATGATTCTAGCCAGTTAATTATCTTTTCATGGAATTTATATATTTTCAGTTTTTCAATCAAGAGTCTGTGGTCTACTTTGTCGAAAGCTTTTGCATAATCCAGGTAGATAGCATCAGTGTCAGCTCCATCGAGTAGACCACTTAAAACTTTGTCAACATGAGCTATCAGCTGTGTCAGCGTGCTATGACCAGATCTGAAGCCATGTTGATTTTTCGTTATAATTTTGTTATTTTCCAGAAATTTGATCATAATTTTCCTGAGACAACGCTCGGAAATCTTGATAAAATGGGAGGTTAGTGTAATGGGCCTATAATTTCCAGAAGTTATTTTGTCGCCTTATTTGTGGATTGGAGTTATATAAGCCATTTTGTAGAATTTGGGGACTATTCCATATTTAATAGATTCATTCCAGATAATGAACAGGTTTTACAATTGAACTCGCACAATTTTTTTTTTTAATTTTGCTGAGATACTGTCTGGTCCACTAGCGGAATTATTATTGATCTTGCTGATTGCTTCCAAGATCTCCGCTTCTGTTAGATTAATTTCGTCATCTGTTGTGGGTTCTTCAATATTTGGGGAGGCAAAGTTTGGTAATCTTAAGCCCTCGGCATCAGGGTTGCTGTATACATCTGAAAAGTGTGATTGGAGTATTTTTACTATGTTGGTAGGGTTGCTAACAAGGTCTCCCACATTACTTTTGACAAGGTGGACCCTACTCTTCATGCTTAATCTAGTCTTGGCGTATGAGTAAAAGCACTTGGGATTTTTTTTTATATTAGAAATTGCAATTTTTTAATCTTTTTCAAGTTGTTTTAGGTGACATTCCTTTATGTAAAATACACAAAGTGCCAACTCTCGTTCTAATTTCCTGATTCTATTGTCATTTAAAGCAGTCCACTTTACTTTCTGTAGCTTGCTCTGGATTCTCTTCTTTTTTCTTCTTAAGGCATGAGCTTTCTTGGGCTTTCCACTTCTTGGTCTCTTTTTGGGGATATATTCCATAGCCAACTGAAGCAGAATCATTGTGACTAGGATAGGAAACTCTTCGAAGCAACACATATCGCGAAATGCCTGCCAATCAGTTTCATAGATGGCAGTGTTGAGCTTTTCATAATCACCTCTGGAAAAATCAAGTCCCCTGTAATCATCACAGGACCTGTCTGGCGTGTCTGGTCTACGATTTTCAACTGTGCTTGGATTTGTATTTTAACAAGGGAATGGTCAGATAGCATTGTGTCGACAATCTCGGTGGATAAAACCAAGTTTGGATTGTTAGTGCAAAAGATGTCAAGGACGTTATTACCTCTCGTTGGGATGTGAATGTATTGGTTCATCATCTTTACAGAGAGAAATTGAAGCAGGGAACCACCCACCACTTGATTTAGTGATGTAGTTCCTGGTTTGAAGGATTCATCAAACCAGTCAATAAACGGAAGGTTTGTGTCACTAGCTAGATAAACTTGGTAAGATGAATCAGTATTATCTTCGATCGACTGGGATATAAAGTTTAGCATATTTGAAAAACTAGTCGTCTCATCTCCAGGAGGGTGATATATTACTACTACACATGTTTTTATAGTGGAGAAGAATGTTGTGATGCATCCACATGTGCCATGCCATCATCATACGAATTCATAGAAGTAATGGGCAGGCTCTCATGGGAGTATAAGAGGACCCCTCCACCTCTACCATTACGGTCGCATCTCGTGATGTTAAACTGGTTTATACATAACTGGGCATCAGTTATGTACTGATCCAGCCAAGACTCAGTTATGGCAATGAAGGGTACAAAGTTGCCATTTTCATTCTCATCACCAACTAGTGCTTCGATCTCCTTGATTTTGTATTTACATTGGCTGAAAGCACTAGGGTTGATGGATCTGGTATTTAGTAGTAGGAAGCAGGCTCGATTGCTTTCATACTTTGCACACTGATCCTTCGCCCGTAGGTATTGGGTGGAATTTGATTGGTCATCTCTAGTGACTGGTTCGGGTGTGCAGCTTGCGTCGGCAGTAAGGTTGGACCGAGCTGCCACCCTTGCTGCCATACTTGACGGTAATTGGGCATCAAATTCATCCATGTCTGGTACTGAAGAGACATGTCTTAACTTTAGTTTTGCCATGTCTCTCTCTATGTCTTTCCGAAGACCAAGTATCATCATGTCTCCCAATATTGTGGTCCAGCCGTTTTTTGACTGTTGTCGAGGTTCAGCTCTCGGAGTTCTGGAATCTGATGTATCATCTCTTTGGCCTATGTTGATATTTTCAAGGGGAATATCCTCTTCTCTCCGTTTGGTTCCCTTAAGGTGTACGTATGTACACCCAAGGTTTGTACATAGACGGTTCTTTGTGGAGAATTTGCACAGGATTGGATGGAAATATAAGCAGTGAGTGCCCTTTTTGCAACCTTTCTGCCCTTTTGAGCCAAAATTGCAGAAGTTGAAACACCTTTTTCTGTGTAGGAATTCACATTTTCTGCCATCAATAATCTTGTTACCGTTGATACCATGGGGGCAGGCTCCTCTCTTGTATCTAGGGCACATCTCAGATCTTGTTGATGGGGGGTATTTCTTGCATATTTTCGTGTGTGCTCTTCACGCTGGACTGAGTTAGGTAGGCCTTTAGATTCCACGACTGGAGCGTTGGATACCTCATTTGTGGAGGATATGTCAGAGATATCGAGGCTGCAGCCAGGGCACAACCAGACAAATCCTTTGGGGACTATTTCAGGCAAGGCAGCTTTAAAATTGTTCATAGTAACACAGGGGTGCGATCCCCGTTCGCATCTCGCACAGGAGAAAGGCGAGGATTCTTCTATTTTAAAGCAATAATCCTGATTGCAGAGAGTACACTGTATGGGCATGAGGGAGTTCAGTTTTTTTGGTTAATTTCAGAGCCAGTGTTTTCTTATTCAGTGTTTTCCCACTTCTCACCTCCCTGGTCTCAATTTTGAGGAATGAAGCAGCTTCTTCCAGCATTGGTTTATTGAACTTGTGGATCATTTTCTCATTCACATCAAAGCTGCTAGCAAAGTCATATGAGGAAATTATTTTCTTGGTATCAGCGGAACAGTCAGCTAGCAGACCACCTATAACTTCCTTAAAGGCATTATCACTGGGGTCTTTTTCACCAGTTATCTCATTGGCATTCGCGTTATCAGGGTCCACAATTTGGTCGGACAAGACACTGAGCCACTCATCATGCGTCTTGTTCCAGTTTATGAAATGGACTTTTATTTTCGCATCTATCTCATTTATATCAATTATCTTACATATATATGGCTTCTTGTCAGTCTTGTCAATCACGGACAAGGTATCAACCAGGTTTTTCGAAATAGGTTGTCTGACGGCCATAGCAATAAGTGACTTTAATTTAAATTTTTGTTCAAATTTGTTAATTCGTTAAATTTACTTGCCCCTTACTCTTTGTATCGAGTTCTGGGCTTCGTTAAATTTAATCCACTAATTTTGTTTACTTTTGTTTGCAAAAATAAACTTCTATAGTTTAATAAAAGATTATTTAAACAAAGTGCAATTTTAATAAAAAAAGCTAAAGAACGATAATTTTTAACTTTCAGTTTACAGGCAAATATTCGTAACGTATGTATGGCAACAGTGTCCTACCTGTATTGTGGACGGCTACCGGTGGCATTACTCATTTATCAGGATGGCGAGACGAGTTAAGGTCGACACATCCTATAGAAAACAGGTTGTACAGTGGAAAAATGAAGGAATTGCGCTGTCTGATATTTCGAAGAATTGTAATTGGTAAAAAAGAAGAAGTGATTTCCTGCATAATAAATCTCCATGAAGATGCTGGGTCTTGCGAGTCGACGAAGAAAATGGGTCGCCCTCCAAAACCCACTTCCATGGAAGATTGCATGGTGTAACGAATGTCAATGAACGACCGATTTGAGATTTGAAACCGCAGCCAGATTTCACGCACAGTTGTAGAGAACAGGAAGCTGAATGTGTCTCGCCACTCTATCTCACGTCACTTGAGAGCGGTGGAGCCATAACGCGTTCCATTGCTAAGAAACAACTCATAAGTAAAAAGAATAAAGCGGCTAGGGTGGCCTTCGCTACTAAGCATAACTTATAGAGTGCTGAAAAGTGCGAAAGTTATTTTCAGAGACAAAGGAGAATTTAATTTGCTCCGCTCGGATGGGAAATAGTATTTAACCCGTCGTGCAAAGAAGGATTGGGTCACACATGCAAGGAAAAGACGGTTAAATTTGCAGGTAATTGCGTTATATTGTGGGACATATTTTTAAACGCTAGAGTTTGTCATCTCGTCCGTTTGCGCGGCAAAGTAAACACTGAGGTGTGCAAGAATCTGCTTCAAGAACATGTCATCTCCTCTCTCTGAACATCAGGAGAGTACGTTAGCCTGTTTTCATACAGAATAATGCTCCGTGCTTCACACCAAAGACGGTGAAGCAGTTCTTTGATGTTGAAATAATGACGTTATGAACTGACCCGCGCTGATCCTTGATTTGAACCCAATAAAAAACCTCATGAAGATACTCTGTACTAAGGTTATGACTCAAACTGACGAATGTTGAAGATCTGTGGCAAAGATTTTAAGAAGAATGGATATAATCATCTCCAAACAATGCGGCAAATTGGTGAAATCCTGCTTCCGAAGATGCGTTCAAGTCATTCAGAACAAGGGCCTGCAATCTTTTTTCTTAATAATTTGTTTAATTTTTTATGATATAATTATGTTGATTTCTGGTTATGGCTGCATATATACTTATCGTTCTCTAGTTTGGGACACATTATTTCTTCAAATACACACTACTCTCCTCATGACTTTTTTCTCCGTTTTTCTATAAAATGGAACTTGGACAATATTTCAAGAATGTTGTCAGCAATTTTTATGGAAATTAAACGAGTAAATTTTGGTATTTTGTTCTGTAATTTTGGACGAGAGTATAAATATATAAATTTTAAAAAAGTGTCTTAAAAAGAAGTCACCTGATTTTCTTTATCAAACTTTTTTTCGATTTTGATGTCTCCAAGATTTAGGTTGTTTATTTTCTTAGCTTCGTCCTTAATATCTGCACTGCCTAAAAAGAAATGTCGACACTTTTGACGGGCGGCCTATGTAAATGCTTTCAATATTTATTGTTGTCAATATCGATCTGTCGAGGTATACCTGTGTAGACTAGCTCGGCGCTCAGAGTCGTACACAAGCACGGGCCTTACGGTCCCTAGGGGATTCTTAGCGCCAGTCTAAGCAAACACATTTCATGATAACGCGTCGTTCCAAACGTTGAAACTTGCCTCGCGATATGTGGGTAGGGTTGATGTGGTTGCGCAGGGAGTTATTGAAGGAGGTTGGGGTGCATGGCGTCCGAAAGCAAACACAGCTGTGTGGTGATTAAGCGAGGAACCGATTCTTTCTCGAACTTTCTAAAATTCTCACGCTGGCGCACGTGGTCTTGAAAGAATAGAGGGGTATTTCCGAGAGGCTTCTTCTCACTGTGGTCCTTCGAGGGCATTCCCTCACAAGATCTAATGTAATGTTTCCACAATTAATCATCACAGTTTATGCTGAATATCGTTCAGAGGTGGTCTGACGTTAAGTTCGTGGGAATATCGCTTTTCAAAGTCATTCTGAGCTCAAATGATGTATGACGAAAACTCGTTTGTTTTCTTGTTAGGCCATGATGCAATTGTCATTTTTTTTTGTTCAAGCTTTGAGTTGACGGAAATGTCATGTAATCTAGAAGATACGTGCACTGTAAAATAGAATAATATTTCACATGCATTCGTGCCTACATACTAACAGCTATATTGGGGGAGGGGGGGGGGATTAGTTAGATATTTTGTGGAACTTATTTATGTCCAGTATTTTATTTTCTTGTGCGAGTTTTATCATGGATTTGTATTGCTTCTTAAGGCTTATCTCAAGGCGGAACTTCAGCTTAACATGGGATTCGATACGAACTAAAGGTTTCCGTAACACATGGCGATTAGAGATAAAAACTACCCAAATCGTGACGCCGCAAATTCACTCGGATAAAAACGGTTTTCACCGACAACATAAATTACCAGGAAGCTAAATTTCTTCTTTATTTACAAATCAGGATTCAGGAAAAGTACACTCAATTTAGTCAGAAACAATTTAATGGATGAAAAACATCGAAGAAGCAAGGCATTATTAGAAAATTTCCACATTTTTGATTATACACTAATATAAATCGTAATAAATGGGCAGAGGGCAGACAAACAGGCTTCATATTCCTGTTATTGAGAGATAGAATGCAAATATATTTGATATTCGAAAATGTTTTAAAATTTACTAATTTGCTGGAATATAGAAATACTTTATCAATATCCAAATTAAACAATACAAAAACGTGCATTGGATTGATGTTGCTTTATTACAAGACTCGATGTTTTCCGCGTATATCATAAATAGCTTTCACGAGAGTGTCTAAATATATATGGGATTATATAAATTATGTTTTTCTATGGAATACTGAAAAAGTAGCCAAAGTGAAGTTTACTCACATTTAAATTTAACAAAATTTTCGGAAAAGCATAGGAAGTATAACAAATAACTGACATGATACGATTCACACAGGAAAAATAATTAACCTGAAGAATTGATGACTGAATGAGGGGAGCAGGAAGAAATGGGAACAGAAGTGTGGATTGAACAAGTAATAAGATATATTTTATCATAAGTATATTTAAAAATTGTTTTTTTCTTTGTTATTTCGGTCTTCATTGAAACGTCCTTTATTCTCCTTGATCTTTGGCTTTCGATGCCTTATCCCTTTCCTTTAAAATACTCTGGTTTCTTGTCTCGTGTGCTCATTCACGTCAAATTTCTCTTTCTCTTGTACTATATGGTTATATAGTCAGCAATACAAGCTTTCTGCTTCTTTCTATCTGCCTTTAAAATGTTTTTTGAAAGGCAGAAGTTAAATATGGCGAAAGCATTGAGGCGGTTGTTACCCCCGGCAAAACTTGTAGTTGTTATTTCTTTTATGTTATATGGATAGTGATCCTTTAAATTGATAGCGGTTAAGAGATATGGTATAAAAAAAAACCTTCGAAGTTCTAGCCTGGAGGGTTGTTTAGTTTGATAAGGCGACGTTTTGGGTGAGTTTGAGTTTCTGTTCCTGGTAGAGCATTTGACTGACCGGCAATCAGGAAATCCTGGTACTATTCCCGGCCAGGTTAAAAAAATTTCTCTCTTCTCAGTTTGAATTGCCTCATTGTATGGTCATTTGCTCTCCTTGATCTTTATGTTTTCCAATGTCATTTTTTCTTTCCTTTACAAAACTCCGGTTTCTTGTCTCATGTGTTCATTCACGTCAAGTTTTCTTTCTTTTTTGTAATATATATATATATATATATATATATATATATATATATATATATATATATATATATATATATATATACAGTAGTGTGCAAATTAGTTCGGACAGTGGTGAAATAATACAATTATTTGATAATTGTTCTTTATATTTGAAAAGAATACGTCAATGATAAGATTAATGGTACATTTAATATGAAATATGAGCGCCCTTTGCTTTTAGAACCTGCTTCACTCGCTCTGGCATAGATTCAACCAAATTTGAACACATTTCTGCCACTTCTTCGTTATGGTACCAGGCATTGATAACAGCACAAATCATCTTCTGTATCGTCGAAAGGTCGGTTTTCTCGATTCTACATTTAATTATAACCCATAGATTCTCGATGGGGTTTAGGTCAGGAGAATCCCCAGGCCAATCTAAAGTGTGTATCACACTTTATTGCAAGTCAAATTTGGAACTGTTGTGATTATGGATAAAAATTCATATATTACTAAAATGAACGATTTATTAAGTGATCAAGCTACTTACCTCCCATTATTGAAAGATCCCAATCTAAAAGTTAATAGTGATTTCCATAAAAATGTACGGCTATTACTTCAAAACTTCCCTGAATTAGTTTCAAAATTCAAGTCGAGTAACGCCACCCTTCCTTATTTGTATGGACTTGTAGAAACGCACAAACTAAACTTCCTTTTACGCCCTATTATAAGTTCTGTTGGTTCTGTTTCTTATGCTCTGTCTAAATGGCTTACTTCTTTTCTTACACCTCTAGTTGGGACCATTTCTTAACTCAATGCCATTCAGTATTCGATTAATTTTACCCTTGTTAGTTTCGATGTCTGCTCATTATTTACCAAGGTTCCAGTTAAAGATCTTTTTAATTTCCTTAATTATAAGTTGCAAAATATTGTTCTTCCAGTACCTGCTACTATTTTTATGAAACTCATTTCACTTTGTACCCAACACTGTAAGTTTTCGTTCGATGGCAAATATTTTCTTCCAAAGTTTGGATTAGCCATGGAGTTCTTTGAAACAAGACTCCTTCCTACTATCCTTGACTTCTCTATTGTTTGGTACAGGTATATTGATGATGTCATCTACCTGTGGCCTAATTCTAAAGATGTTAATAGCTTTCTTATCAAACTTAATTCACTCGTCCCATCCATTAAATTTACCCATGAGGTTGAAAATAATATAACCCTTCCCTTTCTCGATCTTCTTATTCATAGAACACCGACTGGTTTTAAATACTCGATCTATCGTAAACCTACTAATTCAAACTCTTATATTCATTTATACTCTGCGCATAGTCCCAAAGCCAAACGTTCCATTTTTTCCTCTATGTTTTTACGGGCTTTACGAGTTGTTAGTCCTGAATATATGGATACTGAATTTCCAATATCTTTGAAAGTGGCTATAAACTATGTTACCCTTATCCCTTTCTTATAAACTGTCTTTGCTCTGCAAAAAAGATGTTCTATAATACAGCTCCTGCTATCCCTTTTAATGTTAAAAACATTTTGGTTTTACCCTTCTCTGTTTGTTTCATTGACCTACCCCATCTTTTAGAAAACTTTAACATTTCAGTTGCTTTCAAATACGAGTTGACTATAAAAAACATCCTAGTTCACAATAATTGTAATAATATTGGGAGAGTTTGTTTGGTCGAATGTTCTGTTTGTCCAAGTAAATATTTTGACAGACAGGAAAGCAATTATCTGTCTGTATTAATCAGCATAAATACAATGTTAGGAGAGCTGTAAATAATTGTGCGTTTTTTGTGCATATGTCCGAAAATAACGACTTAATTAATTGGAATTCAGCAAAATGTATTTTTCGCTCAAATGACTCAATTAAAAGAAACCTTGTTGAATGTTCATGTATAAGCCAGATATATATATATATATATATATATATATATATATATATATATATATATATATATATATATATATATATATATATATATATATGATGAAAATTAATGCAATATCGCAAGAAAAGATGAGGAATTAAACCACATTCTCCGAAGACAATTTAATTCAGAACAGGTTTCGGTGTATCTCACACCCTTTTTCAACTGACACTGGGCAGAAATTATAAGAGAAATGCATATAAGCATAACACAAGAGCCCCTCTTTTTCCCCCAATCCCCTACTTGTGGCTAATCTGGGGGGGGGGGGTAGGCCTAAACATATTGAAGGGCTGGCATTTTACTATTTTCTCTTATATTTTCTGCCCAGTGTCAGTTGAAAAAGGGTGTGAAATACACCGAAACTGTTCTGAATTAAATTGTCTTCGGAGAATGTGGTTTAATTCCTCATATATATATATATATATATATATATATATATATATATATATATATATATATATATATATATATATATATATATATATATATATATATATATATAAAGGGTCTTTCAACAAGGACGCTCGAGCTTTGTCAGGCGATAGTGGCCATGTTGTTAAACCGACATCTGGCAACCTCACTGTGAACTGTTCAGTAGTACTTGGCAAGTCACGATGGAAGGTTATAGCGTTGAACAGCGTGTGCAAGTCATCAAATGTTATTATCAATATCAGTGCTCCGTTCAACAAACGTTCCGTGCATTACTTGATTTCTATCCTCGCCACAGCGACGAGGCCCATTTTTGGATGAATGGATTTGTGAACAAGCAAAATTGTCGGAATTGGGACGAAAACAATCCACATAAGATACACCAGCACCAATTACATCCCAACAAAGTCACTGTTTGGTGCGGATTTTCGTCTAACGGAATCATCGGTCCGTATTTTTTTGAGAACGAAGATGGGATTGCCATAACCGTCAACAGCGAGACCTACAGATCGATGATAAGCAGCTTCTTGTGGCCTAAACTGGATTATATGCCTGATATGGATACTGGCGACATGTTGTTCTAACAGGACGGCGCTACGTGCCACACTGCGCACGCCACGATAGACATTTTGTACCAGCGATTTCAGGGCAGGGTCATCTCGCGCGGCGGCGACGTCAACTGGCCACCGAGACGATGCGATTTAACGCCATTAGACTACTTTCTTTGGGGCTACCTTAAATCGCAGGTCTATGCGAATAATCCGTAAACAGTTGATGTCCTCAAAGTCAACATAACGAACACCACCCAGCAAATTCAGCCAGATTTATGTGACAAAGTCATCGAAAATTGGGCCTCCCGAATACGTTCCACAAAGCGAAGCCGCGGCGGACATTTGAACGACGTCATATGCCACACCAAATGCCATAAAATGTACTTTCAAATTTAAAATAAATTGAGTGCATCTATCGCACACAACTTGTTTTATTTACATTTAAAAATCGAGCTACCTTTTTTAAAGACCCTATATATATATATATATATATATATATATATATATATATATATATATATATACAGGGGTTCGACAAAATATTTGGAACAGGTGTTAAATTCAATGAATATTTATTTAATACGGAGTTGGTCCTCCTTTTGCTTTCGAACAGTGTCGATGTGTCTTGTCATTCAATCATACAGCTTTCTGACTTCATTGAAAGGAATCTTGAGCCATTCTTCTTGCAATACTTGCTCCAGCTGTTTCAGTCACAACGGTAGAGGGTAAGGACTTCTAAATTGTCGCTCCAAGACGCACTACAAATGCTCAATAATATTAAGATCTGGAGATTGTGGGGGCCACTCCATGTGTTGTAGCTCACTCCAATGCTCTTCATACCAATTCTTAACCACATGAACGGGGTGTATTGGGGCATTGTCATCTTGGAAAAATCACTCACTATCAGAGAATAATTTCTGAACCATGGGATGGACTTGATCTTGCAAAATATTTGGATATTCGTTGCTGTTTATCCTACCAAGCAGGGCAACGATTGGACTAAGAGAATTCTAAGATATGGCTGCCCAAACCATCACTGACCCTCCTCCGTGCTTCACTGTAGGAAGAAGGCAGTCAGGATTAAAAGCTTGCCCGGGCTGCCTTCACAAATAAACTCGCCCTGCAGTGGAGAACAGAGAAAAATGGACTTGTCGGAGAATATTACTTGCATCCGTTGGTCTGTCTACCAGCCCTTGTGATCTATACACCAGTTCAGCCTTTCTAAATTTTTTGATGAGAAGCAGAGGTTTCTTGATGGCAACTCTTCCATGATATCCGGCTATATTGAGCTCACGGCAGTCAGTTTTGGTCGAAACTGGGCTAGTGAGATGTTGATTCAACACTGCAGTCACTTTAGGGGCAGTTGGCCGGGGATTTTTCAATACAATGCGTTTCAAAACTCATCGGTCTCTTTCAGCGAACTTCGAAGTCCTGTCGGAATTACTCTTGCTGGAGGTTTTGCCCTGCTTGAATTCTGTCATGGTCCTTGATATGGTAGCTCTCGATAAACCAAGGAGTTTAGCTGTTCTAGTGACAGAAGCTCCGACAATTTGCCCTTTTTCGAACTCAGTGAGGTTACGCATCTTAGCATCTATACGACGATCTGAAAAAGAAATATAAATAATCATTAAAGTTGATAAATAAAGTATATGCAATAAAAATAAAACACTCACAATGAAATTTGGATGGATATTCGTAATATAATGGCTCATTGAAATAAATATTGGTGTTAAATTTCGACTTTTCCAATTATTTTGTTCAACTCTTTCTCTCTCTTTCTCTCTCTCTCTTTCTCTCTCTCTCTCTCTCTCTCCCTCTCTCTCTCTCTCTCTCTCTATATATATATATATATATATATATATATATATATATATATATATATATATATATATAACTTAAATCAAATGACACATGATATAATGAATGCGTTTAAAGGCCCAAAGGAATGAGAATTAGCATCATGACACTAAGGAAGACGACCATTGAAAGCTTAATAAAGAAAATGTGAGATAGAGAGACGGAGGAAAAAAAGTGAAAACTAATTTTAACCGTTATATGAAAATAAATAAAGGAGTAGGATTCGAACCTGTGTCCTCAAGCGTACAACGCTATTGTGACAACGACGCTCATCGACTGACCCACCATCTTCAACCCCCAAAAGGGTTGATTCAAGAAGCCTTTTGAATAACGAAGTGTAGGTTTTCTTTATCCAGTGAAAGACAAGACAAGTGTTCTAGTGAGAATTGGGCTCAGGCCTGATTGGTAAATAACTTAAATCACAGGACTCGTGATATAATGGATGCATTTACAGTAGCGTACGTGTAACTATAGGGATAAAACCACAGTAATAGGACTAATTTTATATGCCTAACCAGGTTTCGACGAAGACCTCCGTCATTGTCAATCGCTCGTGGACAAGTGAGATACAGAAGTTGCTTAACGTACAAACACACAGATCAGTGGCGCTAAGGTGGATTATGCGAGAGTGTGTCAGCATTTTTGAGAAACTGAAGTATGAATTTCCTGCTTATTAAGGTATTAGTATTGAATTGGCCGTCGGAAGTATTAAAGTTGGAAATTTCTTTTATAAGTGCCGATTCAATTAAGCGTCGATGTATAAAATTGTGAGACTTAAACTATTTTAGCATTATCAATATCAATTTGATGATTTTCATTGGACATATGTAGAAATAAACTGGAGGAGAGGGCACGACGTCGCATATCGCATTTATGTTCATTCATTCGCTTGGAAAATCTGCTGCTTTCACCGATATATAATTCGTTACATGATTTGCACGGAATAAAATAAACTCCCTGTTCTATATCCATCGACCTATTTTTGGATAGGCTATTTCTGATCGTATTCTCGTACTGAAAGGCAACATTGATGTTGTTGGTCTGTACCAACTTTTTGAAATTGATTAACTGGGGGGAGTATGGAAAGGTAACATAATATTTGTCACATCTGTTTTCCTTATAATTAGCTGGGCAGTAATAGATGGTTCTGGCTTTATAGTGACACTTTTCTGTGAACCAAAGGGAATATTGCAGTTCCATGAATGTTTGGATGATTGTATTAATTTCGTTTTGCAAGAAACAAAGATTACAAATGGGATATGCGCTCAGGAATATTGAAGAAACTACAGACCTTTTAACGGATACATCGTGACACGAGAAATAATGAATATAGGCATTAGAATTAATGCCTATATTAATTATTACACTGTAGAACTCGAAGTACCACGTGCCGCCCTCTGCTCTTTTTGATTCTAGTCTTCTTCTAATGTCCCTTTCTCTTACCTCTAAAAAACTCCTGTTTCTTGTCTCATTGCTCATTCGCGTCCAATTTCTCTTTCATGTACTATATATATATATATATATATATATATATATATATATATATATATATATATATATATATATATATATATATATATATATGCCGAAGTATATCGATTAGGAGTTAAAGGGTTATATTTATATAGGGAACATTCAGAATGGGTAGTGTGAGTAAGCAGTAATTTAACTCCTAATCGATATACTTCTGCCTTCAGGAACAGATTTCAAGTACCTGGTTCGGTGATAATTTATAATTTAAGCCTCCAAAATAGGCAGTGGAATGTCGATCGTTTGATTTGTTGGAGGGGGAGGCCTGGAAAGCGATGTCTCAGTTAAAAATTTCTTGGTTTCCGAAAAGGTTCGCAATCACAGGTTATAAATGCGTGTTTTTTTTATACCTCTCTTCCGAATTTTTATTTTCATATGTACCGTAATTCCCCTCTTTTAATCGCGTGTGATATAGTTGTTATATTTAATGTAATCATTTTGTTGTTACACAGGACGATCTTCTAGAAAATGTAACGGCATCATGGTTAGTTGGGGTAACCTTTGACGTTATGTCTATATATAATAGAGCAGCTGTTTTATTGTATTAAGAAACGATGCAAACGTCGTTAATATAATGACATTTTCTAGATAAAATGAGAGGTATGCTATAGCTTCCCATTATCTATCCAAATCATTGTCTCAGATACATTTGTCTGTGTCTAAATAACGCCCTTTTGAGGTGGGCCCCCAACTCCTCTATAGCGCTCAAAGTACCTCTGTTTACCCCTGACATGACTAACTTCCAAACGTTTTCATTTCCCCTAACTTCACCATTTTCTTTATGAAAAGGCTTTCAAATCATGGCAAAGAAGTACCTTCAAAATTTAAAATGAGTTTTTTTTCTCTCTCCATTTATTGATATGATTTCAATACGCCTATTAAACGAGTTAGATTACTTTGCTAATTTTTTTAACCACCTTCTCATAAAATTGAAAATAGAATAAAAAAAATCCCCCAATTTTTTCAATTTTTCTTGATATAAAAATCTTAAGAATTAACGATTTAACTGTGACCGTAAGCCTACAAACTCCAATGCATAAATTCACCTTTTTCCTGTCTCGATGCCCCCAAAAAACTATTCGCAAGAGTTTTTTAAGAACTTTTCGAATTTCTGATTCGTGTCGTACAATCCACTTCCTGTTCTTGTGTTCATTGTCTTGAAACCGAAATAACTCTCCTCCCCTTTTTAACTTTACTCTGATTTTGTTTCGTGGTTACCTACTTTTTATTATTTCCACTTCCCGTCATTTCTATTCTTTACCATTAATAATTGCAAACTTCACTCAGTCCTGCACACATATTTTGCCAATATCGCTACTCTTAAAACCATGAATATTTTACTATTAAGGAGCATGGTACTTTTCATTATATATTTAACAAGGCACCTTTTCGACGGCAGAGTGCTTGGCAGTTGTTATTTATGTGTTTTATGCCCTTGGTGTGTGTGGTGATTTCCTGTTTGGGTCCTGTCAGGATTTGGGATGAATTTGAAATTCTTGTTATCCTTACTCTGTTTTACTAGTCTTCTTACAACGAGTATACTCATTGGTTACCCTTAGTTTCCTGTCTCCTTTCAGTAACTCTTTAGTAACTTCACTTCAGTGTTTAGATTCTCTAGACATGCTATTACCTCTGTCCCTCACCTGAAATCCGCAAGTCATACATTTGAACCTAAATGTTTGAATCCCATTCCTAATTTACAGATTCAAAAAGAAACGGGAAGATTGAGGCATACCCTGACAGAGCTCTTCCTTGTGTTTGTGGACTAACTGAATTTTAGGGCTTCCTCTCCTATCACATCTAATATCTGCTCCGAAGCCAAGAGTGAATAATTGCATCAATGGCCCCGATTCCAAGCCCAACCAACCCCATGGAGGCGACTTCGGCAAACTCTGACGAGGACAGCAGCTGGGAGAGGCTCATACGAGAGCACCCGGTTATGAGGATGTCCAGAAATGATAAAGGTTAGTGGCGCCCTCTACACTACTGTTTCGACACTGCCGACTATCCTGAAATTTTTGTCACCTTAGGAGATTCGAATGGGTCATATTGTGGCTTGGGAGATAAAAAAAAGTAAAGCTACGTGGGATTTTCTATACTGAGTTGGAGATTCTCGAATATTGTGAAGTTCCGAACCGTTAGGAAATATGTAATAGATGATTGGTGAATACTTCTCGTCATATGGTTGTAATTACACTAATTGTATTTAGGATTTTGAATCATTTTCTCTTGTTCTATGGTTGCTTAGAAACTCTGAAAAATGTGATGGAGTAAAACAATTATAAATTTTATAACTTGAGGAATCTTTGCAACCGAGTGACCCGCATGTGCATGTGTGTTTGTGCGCTTACCACTTCCTTTTCTAATACCTGGCAATTCTAAATCAATTCTTACTCTCATTGCTTCTTCCTTTCTTTTTTCTCCACACCTTTAATCTCCCCCCCTCCCCTGTTTATTTTATTCCGTAGGTCAATTTTTTCCTTTTCCTTCAATAAGGAAAACATTTTCTCTCTGATTTATTTCGTCACCTTAAACGGCAGAATGTCACCTTGAATGTCAGAAATAGAAATTAACACGATTATGTAAATCTATTTGTAATAGAAAGAAATTGTGTGTATGTAATTTTAAGTATTTTGGAGCTCATATTGAGGTATCCCTAGTTAAGATTTACATTTGCTAGTGGGAGCTCTATTGCGTAAACTGATCACGAAATTACCTCAAGTGCACCCTTCAAAAAGGGTTTCAGATGCGTTATTTGGACGAACTTCTTCAAGAGAATTATAATTCGCCAACCTAGACGGAGTAATTTGAATTGAAATTTTGTCTTCCATTCCTCTTCCAATCTAAATCATGCTCAACCTTTTAAAAAAACATGTTTTCTATTGATCTACCCCATTTTTGCGTAACTTCCCCTAACTGTAGCAATTTCTTCACACACTTATCAAAAACTTCCTGCCGGAGTATTATGCATTTGTTGAAGTTACTAGTCCGGAAGGAGGCTATTAAAAACAATTTTGGGAAGACATAATTCAATTCCGTAAAACATTTCGTAATTTTTTTTTCTCAGAAACTATATTTAATAGGAAAATACAATGACATTTTACTTCAACACTTTTTCTAGGAATTAGTCTGGCCCGATAAAACAACGATTATTACACTTTTACGCAGCCAATATGGACTGATTGTCCCTCAATTACTGGACTTCAAGGATATTCCTATTGACGTCATAGTTTAGCCAGAATTATTTTGCTGGGATTTAGATTAATTGCGTAATTTTGGTACCCTTTGTACTTACCTCAAAGTACACATTTATGTAGACTTTGAATTGCTTATATTACTTTTCTATATATGTTAGCCTTTTGCAATGTGGGATCCAGGATAAAAATTTGGGATGGGGGGACGAACCTGAATTCCTCCTCCTGATTAGTCTGAGAAAAGAGCATTGAACATTAATAATGGTTATCTTAAATAAAATGGATAATAAATAACTGTCTAAAGGAGTGAGTAGTACTAACACTCTCAGATCCGATTTTTTCTACACATTAGAATATTATGAATTGTAGTTTTTGGACGTCAGCATAAATATAATTCTGAATTTAATAATTATTTTTGATACTTACCTCCATTTTTGACATGTATCATATAAGATACATTCGATCGCAATGGTTTAAAAAAACTTTTATATATATATATTCTATATTATTACATAACTTTCAGAATAGCAGAATACAAATATGGCTATAAAAAGAAATATAAGCATAAGCGAGTCTGCAATTTGGGGGGGGGGGGCTTCAGTCCCCTTAGCAGCCCTTGATTCCGCGCCTGACCTTTTGCATTTCCCTGATTTCATTTCTTGTGGCACGTTCAATTTTGTGAGTTTTGGAGGGGGGGGGGGTAAAGTATCCATGGGGTAAATAGAAAGAAAAATCATAGTGATTAAAGAATAAAGTAGAAGATTTGTACAGGGAGGGTAGGCGCCTAGCGATCAGCCGATCACTGTTATTTTTTGTGTCGACGTCGCTCCTATGTCCATTTTTGGAGATGAATCGGCACATTTAAGACAAGGAAAGCGCTCATGCGACTCCCGTCAAATCTCCGCTCTACAACGAACTTAGAGCCCATATGGGCAGGAATTTGGGTAACCAACGATGACATTTGCTGCCCCCTCAAAGGGTGAATGAGGGAATATGAAAAAAAGGAAAAAGCTAGATACTTTGAAAAAATAAGGATGGAAAAAAGGACAAGGAAGACAAAGGCAGATAGGGTCATCAACAATAAATATTGGGGAGGGAGGGCGTATTACAATTTTGCATAAGCAAGTTCGTGCACATGACACAGAGACTCAAAAGTACGGACTTGACTATCCTTGCGGCGATATTTTCTACAGGTGGGATAGTTTTTAACGGAGGCAAACCTGGACTCTGTGCCAAAAAACGAACTTGAGTCCGCTCCTGTGCAAGCTTTTTCACGTGTCTCGGGTCCACGATGACTCATAAAGAGAGGAGGGGCCTCCTTCCAAACTGATGCTTCTTTGACACTCATGTTCTTCTCCATTTCGGAGAGGGATCTTGCTGAGGCAGGTCCGTTTGGCACTGAGCATCCTTCCGGGGAGGGGAGGGGGGGGGACTGGATTCACTCCCCGCCCTCTGCTATTGCTCCGAGCAACAGAAGGGACCCCTGCCGCTTTGGCAAACGCCAAGGGCAAGATCGGCACGTCCGACGACGAGGCGTCCTCGAGCGGGGAGGCCCAGACAAAGACCAAAGTCGCGAGTGCGCCGAGCGGAGCCTCGATTACGTCGGGGCCCCCTCATTCAAAGACCACCTGGCATTTTAGAGCGCGCTGGCTTCAAACAATACCTGGTTATTTGCTCCACTGTTAGCAGCATGTTAGTCAAAGGTAACATGATGCATCAGAGGAGAGTATTAGCGAGGTTGATTGGTTGTGAGCCGAAAGTCCCCCGCTATTAAGAAGGGACCCTTCTGGCGAATGCGTCGCACCCTTCCGAAGCATCCATGAGTCCGCCCTTAGGACACTTAAATGCTTGCCGGTGATTGTGACGCCGCATTCTATAATGAACTTTGTGAATGGAGTGGTTCATGCGAGGGAACTCATGAACTAATCCTTAGAAGACATCTCCGATGAGCTGGACGACCACGGGGCGGTCAAGGTCGAACGTATGATGAAAAACAGGGAGAGGCCTCGAGACCCACGCATACATTTTTCGTCACGTTCGACTGTGATAGCCTCCCTGAGTCGGTGTGTGACGGTTGGTATCGTTAATGCGTGACGGCATTCGTACCACTGTCGCAGAAGTGCTACTACTGCCACCGCTTTGGCCATGCGAATCACTCGTGTAGACATGCAAAGTCGGGTTTACTCGAACTCTCTGTAAGTTGCTCTAAGGCAGTGCACGAAAAGTCCTTATCCTGTATGGCCAAGTGTGTCATTTACGGATAGCCTTATCGTGCTTCCTCGAAGAAATCTGATGCGTATCTCCTGGAGAAGGAAATCCTGGCCGTTCAGCCCCAGGATCGTCTCTCATTCCGTGAAGCTAAAGACTTGTTTCTGGCTCGTCCAGTGCTGCCTAGTCTGCGTTATGCCTCAATTAAAAAAAAAAAAATCACCCTCTGCTCCTAGCCCCTCAAGACCACCGAGCACGTTAGTTTCCGTGCCCATTCGGAACCCTTATGTGTGTTATACCACCCCGGGCGCTCCCTTGGTAGAGTTGGCGGCACAAAGAGTTCACACTCAGCTTCAGCTGAAGGCTAAAACCAGAACAATCTTTTCCTTCCCAAAGGGTGACCGTTTCCCCAAGGCAAAACGGCCGTTCGCCTCCACCGAGTCGTTAGACTCAGATGAGACACCCCCCCCCCCCTCCCCCTGAAGATGGTCATGAGGCAGTCTTCTGCGGTTCCCTAAGCTGCTTCCCGAATGGAGGTCAGCACTAAAGCACTTTCGACTCCTACATCCCCACAGAAGGCTGGATGGACTGGGTATCTCGAAAACCGTAGATCATCCAAAGGAGGGACCCAGCCTCAGAAGTCGCCCGTCTGCCAAAAGGTTTCGAGGTGGAGGGAGAAAAGGCTTGCATAGAGAGCCCAACCTTCCCCGATAAGTTAACGAAGGCAACGGTGCCTTTAGCGCCTTGTTCGCCTAACAGCGCCCGAGATTCTGCTTCCGGGAAGCGTACGGCCATTCCAGTGAGGGTCTTATCTTCGAATAGGGCCTTGAATCGCCTCTGAGCTAGCCCTGGAGGTTATACTCCTTCAATGAAATTGCCGTGGTGGTCCACATTTCAGGAAATGACACTTCTCTTTCCTTGTTGAGGAGTTTAGGTCGGTGGATTAGGCCGTTGAGTTTTTCTCAGGCAACATCATCGTCGTAGGCCTAACCAATATTCCAAGAACATCTGATCGTTTCGCACGCCGTCAGCGTCACTGTTGATCAACCGAGTGTGATACGGTGCTGAGATAGAAGCGCTATGCCTACATGCGCTCTATGTGCTGCCAATATGACTTCACTGTTTGTGAATTTCGTCGTGCTATGGCTAGGTTCATAGGCAAAAAGATTCGGAAGAAGTTTTGGCAGGACCTCCTTCTTCTCCAGGAGAATGGGACCAAAATGGTCTTTCGCCACCACTTTCTCCGCATTCTCTAGCCGGGATGCCGTTCCGCCAGCATTCAATGCACGATGTCGCTGAAGGGCACCAACTGGACTTTACGCCCAAAGGCAAAGAACCCTTCAAGACATGTTTAAATTGAGTTAGTTTCCTTCTGCTTTCACTTCATTCGCGGATACCTAGGTGAGCGAGGCATGGTATTTCTGTTAGATTTGTTAAACAAGATCTGGGCAGAAGGTACCCTCCCAGACTCTTGGTCGAATGGCTACTCTGCTCTCTTTTCCTAAACCGGGGAGAGATTACTCTACCCCGGCCGGCTTCCGCCCAATCTCACTAACCTCCTGCGTGTGCAATTTGATGGAGAAATTGGTAAATGTTAGCTTAGCCTTTTTTCTGGACAGCAGATGCCATCTGTCTTCTGCACAGTGCGGCTTCCCCACGTTCCACTCCATGTCGGATGCTCTGCTCCGACTGGAAAATGCCGTCTGCGAGGCCTTCCCTCGTAGACAGCACTACCCCACGGTGTTTTTTGATTTGAGGAAGGTCTATGATACCGCATGGCGATACGGTATCATGGGGACTCTCCACACGATGGGGGCGAGGGGACGCCTCCCAATCTTTTTTCCTGTATTTAAGTGAGATCGACGATTCCACGTAAGGGTGGAGGGAGCCCTCTCCGGCCCAATGGAACAGGAACTCTTTGTTCCGCATTGAAGCGTCCTCAATGTTACAGTTTTGCCATGAATATTGACTGAATCACCTATGTGCTGCCGGAAGATGTTCTCGCTACGCTCTACGTGGACGAACTTTTGATCTTTTCGGTGTAGCCCACATGCCAATTCTGGATAGTTGACTCCAACATTCATTGATCCGTATCTCTATGCTGAAGCGTTCTGGTTTTGGTTTTCTTTATCTAAGGTAGTGCATTTATGTCTCAATCCAGGGTTTCATCTCAACTCAATACTCCCCAGGCGAACCCCAAGACGGTGTTCGCGCCATTTCCATGGTCTTAATTTCGACCAACGCCTCACCTGGGAGGCTCATATTTGCAGTCTTAAGTTCTCTTGTACCCGCGGCATGGAATTCTTCGTTCCGTGACGTTCAGCATTCGGGATGATGATAGGGCTACTGTCTAACTTTTCTACCGATCCTTTGTTAGTTCGAAGCATGCTTCGACACATGACTCCATTTACGCATACGTTTTTATGCTTCATTTACGCAGCCGCAGCCGAGCAAGTATTTCTGAACCTGGACTAGATCCACCACACTGGTTTCCGCCTTGCGACCCGTGTCTTCCGCACGACCCCATTGAAAGCCCCCTTGTCGATGCCGGTGAGAGGCATTCGCTCTGCGCGGGGCACATTGCATTTTGCATTGTACGCGCGAGCCTAGCGTCTACCTCAGTCGTTAATGGCTCTCAATACATCCTCGGCCGATCTCGACGGTACCGTTGCTGGCGAAAAATGTCAGTGGTGACTCTGGTTCTGTCCAGAACGCCACCCTGGAGGGTTTCACCTTTGAATATTTGTTACTACGCCTCTGCTTTTAAAGCTTTCACAGCGCAGGGAGAATTGTGTGTGACCTTCTTTGGACCACACCTCTCGGTACGCCTGATCCTCACTAGTCTACACTGATGACTCTAAGTCCCGTGGGAAGGGGGTGGGGTAATCAGCTTCCACGCCATATACCTTCTGTTTGAAGCAAGCGAGGTTCTACCAGGCGCTGCGTCTGTTTTCGCGACCTAGCTGGTTGCATTACGCCGCTCGGTACGGGAGATAACGCGTCGTGCCCAATTCGCAGATCGGATTGTGATCTTTAGCGAGTTACAAAGCGCCTTGAGAGATTTCGTGGCATTGGGACCTCCACACCACCTTGTTCGCGGTATCCGTGACTCCACGGTTGTCTCAAGCTGAGCGGATGTCGAAATTATTTTCTGCTTGGTTCTTGGACAGCTGAGAATTGCGGGGAATGAGCCCGTCGAAGAGGGTGCCAAATAGTCTTCTAGTACTGGGCGCCCGGACGACCAGCGTTTCGGTCTTCCTCAGACCGACTACATAGGTATCATGGCAGGCCTCCGGGCTGCTTAGCAATGGAGATGGGAGACGGCTGAGCAGAACCTAAAATTGGCTATCTTTGAGCCACGACTGTTCCCATCGACGTACCCTCTAATCCCGTGACGGCTTCAGGTTGCTTTCTGTCGTCTTCGATTTGGGAATACTCGTGGGGCGTACCACCATTCGATGAGCATTCGGCTGCACCTCACTGCGACCGTTGCGTTGTATCCCAGACTTCAGCACATTCTTGCTGCTGAATGTCACAGTCTGGGTGATCTTCGCGCACGTTACCCGTCCCGGTACCGGGATGAGCGGGGTCCCTACTACTTGTTCTTCGTACTTGGGATGAGTTCGTGCACACAGACTGGTGGACTATCTGCCTTTTTGCAAGAGGTTGCCGTCCTTGAGCCGGTGGGAGGCGGGCCTGCTTCTTCTTCTTGCTTCTTTGCTTTTTGTTTTCTTTTTGTTGTCTTTTTAGATTTGTTTTTTATTTTGTTTTATTTTACACCTCTTTATATTATAGCCCTAGCATTATGGTATGGATGATCATGGCGACCTATGCCCTAGTAGGCAGTCCCCAGATTACCGCTAAAAAAATATGTGTCTCAACCTTTCTCTCTCTATCTCAACCTATCTCTGTCTATCTCTCTCTATCTCAACCTATCTCTGTCTATATATATATATATATATATATATATATATATATATATATATATATATATATATATATATATATATATATATATATATATATATCTCTCTCTCTCAGCATATGTGTCTTTAACTATCTGTCTCTGTCTAACTCTCTTTTCTCCATCTATTCCTTTTTTCCCCTAGATCATTTTCGACATTTTGTAGGAGGCAGATCGAATGAAAGACACCCGTCAGGGGCGGATCTGCAGAAGGAGATAAAGAGCAGCGATGCGATCGTGCCAGTGGAAGAGAGGTAAAGACTCAGAGATGGGTTCCAAAAGAAAAAGGAGAGGGTTAGATCACATACAAGTGCACTCAGCGAGGGATGGGGTCTAGTACTTGTTCAGCTGTAAGTACGAGCCATTGCCTTTGCTTTGGTACCTCTAATAAGGCAAACGTTTGATTATATATATATATATATATATATATATATATATATATATATATATATATATATATATATATATATATATATATATATATATATATATATATATATATATATATATATATATATATATATATATATATATATATATATATAT
The DNA here is from genome assembly GCA_963969495.1 of Ceratothoa steindachneri. Taxonomy (NCBI): domain Eukaryota; kingdom Metazoa; phylum Arthropoda; class Malacostraca; order Isopoda; family Cymothoidae; genus Ceratothoa; species Ceratothoa steindachneri. Next base: position 88,815,507 of record OZ018317.1, on the reverse strand, counting down.
ACACTTCGAGCTATAAGGTTTTTGCCTATCGTTCACCTCGACTCCTCGGAGTCTTGGGTTCCTTTATAAAAATCATTTTTCGCTTGAAGCAGCCCCTTAAGCCCCCCATCCCTCCTCTTCTCTTAAACCATCCCTTAAAACCTATTTAAGTGTTCTGTAAATCGAAGCATTATGAGTGGGTTGATCAAGCTCATATAGCGTTCGTAAATGACGACACGGTACCGCAAGGTTTGAAGTATGACGTCACTGAAGATAATCCCTTAATGATATCGAGGGAGAGAGGTTAAGAATATCCACTGATGCGAGCGCACAACTCTCCCCTCCAAGGTACTTTTGGTCTAACAGGAATAATGACTCTTGCTAAAAATGACACCTGGTTAGCGCCGCCCCCTCCCGACCCCAGAGACCTAAGAGATACTGGTGCACAATCTCGGGTCGTCTTTTGTACCTCTTTTATATTTCCCACTATCTATTACATGCCTGTTTAGAACCACCCAAAAGGTGTTCAACCTTCTAAAAAAAGCCTCTCGTCCACAAGGGGCCTCGAATGTGTACTTTTTAGCCTCTCGGTTTCCCAAGTGTGTTCATGGAGGGGGTCGAATGACCAGATTTCCAAGAGTTATCTGCCAGAGTTGAGCCTGACTTCTGTAAGTAATTAAAGTTGTTAACTATTATTACGACGACTATTTTACTATTATTATTATAATTATTATTATGGCAGTACCGTGCCATCATTATGGTGCCTATGGAGGGGTATCCCATCACTATCACCCTTTCGAACCCCTAGCGAGAATGTGGCAGCCATGGTAATACTGCTGTTGTGTTGTATCTGTACATTTACAGCTTGGAAGATGTGTGTGTGTGTGTGTGTGTGTGTGTGTGTGTGTGTGCGTGTAGTAAACGCATGCAGAGATACCACGGCTGATGGGGATACATAATAGAGGCGGCAATCATCAACGAAGTCATAGCCCCTCAGCAGGGGAAGGCAGAGGAAGAAAAGGTGACGAGTACTTGGGAAAGGATGGAGGATGACAAGGAGTCCGATGAGAATCTCGTTACGCGAGTGTTGGGGTCGGAAGGGATAAATTAGATTTTATATTAAAATTTTCATTACGAAATGTTGAAACGTTTTAAAAGTGAAAATTTGTATTTTAATAAATATGGAAAACAAGGTCTGGTGACCAAAGGTCGCGTGCTCTCACTTATTTTGATTTATGACCTTACGACCTTAAAACTTTCAATAATTCCCAGACTAACCTTGGAAGGACCTTGGCAATTCTAGCATTCGAAAGGGACTGTAAACACCTTAAGGGTTTCAAATTTCGTTAGAATAGACCGAATAGTTACAATGTTATTAACCCCCCCCCCCCCAAAAAAAAAAACACAAGGTTGCTGACCAATAAGTCGCGTGCCCTCACTTTATAGAATATTATTGCCTATCATAGTAGAACATAGCACAGCATTGCATAAAGACAGCATAGTATAACATAACATAACATAGCATAGCATAACACAGAATAGTGTAGCATTGCATAGTCTAGCCTAAAATAGCATAGTATAGCCACATACTTTAGCATAGCATAGCATAGTTGAGAATAGCCTATCCTAGCCTAGAATAGCCTAGCTTAACCTTGCCTACTATGACATATCATATCATAGTCAAGCATTGCATAGTGTAATCTACCCTGGTTTAGCCTAGTATAGCTAAGCCTAGCCAAACATTTGATAGCCTAGTCTAGCTGTGCCGGGCCTAACCTAGCTTAGCTTAGTATAATCTAGCTAGCCTAGTATAACCTAATATAGTATAGCCTACTTTATCCTACCTTAGCTTAGTATAGCCTAGCCCAGCTTAGAAGACCCTAGTCTAGTCTAGCATATTATAATATAGCCTAGCTTGCATAACCTAGTATAGCCTTGCCTAGCGTAGCATTGCCTAGTGTAACCTATCTTACTATAGGCTAGCCTATCCTAACCAGGTATGGCTTAGCATTGCATGCCATAGCCTATCCTAGTATAACCAAGCTAGAATAGTCTACTATAGCCTAGCCACTATATCCTGGCATACGATAGCCTAACCTAGCATACTAGTTTAAATATGAACAATCTTGTCAGCCATGAACACAAAAAGATTAGCTGTGAAGTTTTGAGAATCGATTGAGGACTCGAGGTGGAAAAATACCAGTATGAATTTTAAATATTTCTATGTGTATTTTTTTTTTGTTATTTGAGTGGATTCGGCAGATGTGAACTCGACCAGCTGATTTCAAAACGGCTCAGTTTGATTGAGCAGCAGGGGTACACGAGTGAAGGGGAATTGCATTTTAATAAGTAAAGTTATGAATTTGAATTAATTTATATTTCTACTATAAACACCTAAATATTAATAATTACTTAAATATTACCGCCAATGCTTAAAACTCGCGTTAGCATTACATTTATAATTTTAAATTTCACTATGAAACAAAATCATTAGTATGAAAATAAGCATAGCTGCATCATAAAAACTGATAAGTCAATAACCTGAAAAAATACCCTTTTAATTCGACCCATTTCATTAAAGAAATACTATATAAAGGAAGCCCTAGAGCTATATTTGATTAGGTCCAGTAAAGAACAATATACTTTAAAACTTAAAATTTCATAGATGAAATAATTCTCTTGTAACATTAAAAACTTAGGTATCTAAGAAATAAGTAGAGTAAGAGAGTGTAGAAAGCGTCGTAGTGCGGCAAGATTCGAACCCCTGACTCCGTCACTGAGAACAGTAGCTTGAAGTCTACAGAATAAGTAAAACATCTCCGTTCCCGATTTCGGAAAAAAAAAGTTTTTCTGATTCCAGATTTAGGTTAAACGCATAATCAGGAGTGGTCTTCTCTCTGCGGTGCTTAAAATTCGATATGCGATTCTAATTTCTCCTCATTTAGCACAATTATCGTTCATTATTTCTGTCTGTGACGTATTTATTAGCCCCTTGTGAGAGCAGCTTGTGATAATTTTCTCATTCAACTGAATGAGGCGCTCAAAATATTTGTATCTCATTTATTACATTAGACCTGAATGTTGCAGATTCATTGCTAACTTTTCAACTTTATTACTTCGTCAACACTCCTAAAATTGAGTTTGGTGAATATTTAGTGCCCGATTTGGGATACTAGATATATGGGCACTGCTGGCACTATTGTATGCTAGTAGAACCAATTTGCTTTGATTTGCCTCCGACCCAGGGTGCATTTTGGGGACGATACAAAGACAGAGATTGGATTTTGTGCTTTATTACAAAAAATAATTAATTTAACTATATTAATTAATATGCGGATTGTTTTAGTAACACAAAAATGGAATTAACTTCAGTGAAAAGTTCTACTGAGAAATAAATCTCATTTAATTCACTGAAGTTATTTGCTTCACTTTAAGCACCGTGAAAACACTATTAATATATGCGGAGTCATAATTATGCTATTCACCGTATGTTAAAGTTTGGGACCACGGGAAGGGAATCAAATGTTCTTTAAGTTTAGCCAACTTAATAGAAACGAAATTATAAAAGTTGCCAGGTAATGGAGATGTAGCTTCGGTTTGGAGTACCTCGGCGATGAGGAAAAAGGGAATAGCTGCGACCTTGAGATTCAACGAGGAAGCGGTTAGCAGCGGACCATTACCATGGTTACCTACGAGTGAGGGGGAAAGAGTCTCATATTGCAGACATCCCCTCGACGTGTGAAGAAAGTGGAAGTGGCTGCTTTGACTCATCTGAATTTATTTAGTATGTTTTCCGACAAATCATTTTCATTCATTCCCAAATTGGGTGAGACTGGCATGTCCCTATTTGGAGGAGAATTTCGTTGCCATACAAATTTGCAGTGGTGGGCAGTCCGTCAGTACCGATAACGGAAGGTCTGTCAGTCCGTCACTTACAGACTCCCGATTCGCTGACGAATGACGGAAACATTATTTGCTGAAGGTCCTCTTTGCTTTTCGGGTTAGTGACGGTTCGGGTGATGGCCGAAAATCGGTTCCGTCGGCGCTTATTCCGTCAGTCGTCAGTCCGCCAGCGAAATGGGAGTCCGTCATCGGTACTGACGGACTGCCCACCACTGCAAATTTGCCTCCGGTAGAACCAGAAGGGATATTATGAGTGCTTTTATCTGGCAAACCTCCCAGGAAGAAAGTTCGTTTCGCTTTCTCGCTCGTTACAGAGGCAGGCGTATAGCGTACGAGAAGTGCAGGCGAGCGGCTTAAAAGCTTTGCTTGAATGAGTGTTTTTTGAGACTCAGGATGGCCGAGTGGATTCGCCACTGGCTAACAGTGGTCCAACGATGCGGGAAGCTGTTCGCAACTCGCATACGCTATTATTTTTTCTCTACCCCTTTTCCTACTCTCCTATATCTACAAGCGGTAGCTCGGTTGGAGGTTTCCCTGGTCACACCGGAAGGCATATCCACGTGAATGTAGGTCGTGTGGGGAAGTAGGGTGCCAGCGTCCTATATACATGTATTAAAATAATTGAAATTAAACTGAAGAAAATTATTCTTCGTGAAAAACTAAATGTTTATAAATGAAAATATCATGGTACTGTTGTTGGTGAATTGAAATCCAAGAACAAGATTATGTACACAAATTTCAGATAAATAAACGCCAATATTCTTTTAATTATAAGGTATGAATTGACTTTATTGAGCTGTCCTTTGCTCTGCTTACTCTTTGTGTCTTCCAATGTCCATTTCTTTTGCCTATAAAACTCGTTTTCAGTCACATTAAAATGAAGCGAGGAGGGAACTCTCCAAGTTTCACAGATTTAGAAACATGAACTCGAATAGCTCAAGAGACCCTACCCTATCTTATGTATTTTCGAACCTCACTTGTCTGCCTGGCGGCGGTGACTCAAATTTGAAACATGTTCCACTTGAAGCGCCTGCAGCGGGTCCAAAACAAGGCGACTCTGCTCATAAACAAAGTAAGAAGACGTGATAGGATCTCCCAAAGAGCAATGCATGCACCGCAGAATCTCTTTGTCGCCAATCAACCTGGCTTCCCAGAAATTGTCAAAAAGGAGATGGGAGAAGATCTTGAATGAGATAACAGCTGAATTTGCTCAGGGACTAAATATCCCAGCGGCCAAAAGAGGAAAAGTCGCTAGAAGAAGGTAGTTTTCCAGGTACCAAGCTCTGCTCCGAGGAATTATTGTCACGGTGGTTCCCCTAAAAACACTGTAGTGGCTGGTCCCGGAAACCACCCGCCACAAGGTCCACTCACTATCTCGTGAGACGCCCGTCGGATCGGAAGGAGACAAAATCCACAGATACATATTTTGTTTGTTTATTAAAATAACAAACTTACCCACTACCCAATACAATTAATTACCTAACAATGTAAATATATAAAAAACGTACAAAAAATTATACACAAATAGGTGTTCCCACTTCAACCTCCCTCAATATGCGCAACACAAAATATATACAGGTCAACAATATAGGCGCAACACCATAAATATAAATAATTACCAAACAACTGGTTTGCGAAACACCAATGGTTTCCTCCACCTCTCTCTCTCTCTCTCTCTCTCTCTCTCTCTCTCTCTCTCTCTCTCTCTCTCTCTCTCTCTCTCTCTCTCTCTCTCTCTCTCTCTCTCTCTCTCTCTCTCTCTCTCTCTCTCTCTCTCTCTCCAACACTCGTGGCCACCACAAAACCCAATTGAGCCGGCTCAGTTACTTTACTGGTTATTAAAGGTTGCCCCGGAGCGTTTTTGCACGTTATGGGACAGTTCACTCGCTCTCCCTGAGCGTGGGGCGGGGAAAAAAGTGCACTCAAGCGGTCGGTCTATCTCTCTCAAGGGGGACCGAGGGGACCGTTGGCTGTGGCCCTTAATTGTGCCCCACACCGATGGCTTAATGCGCAACTTCTTCCCTCTCCCCACTCACGGACAAGAGCAGCGGGACCAAAGGAGCTAAAAAAAAAGGGAAACAATTACTCCCCTGTTGCTATTTTCAAGGTGTTACGTTCCCCCCTCACTCACTCTCACTCACTCACTCATACCGTACCTGGCTTTACTTCCAGCTGAACTTCCTTCGTGCATTCGCTATTGGCCGTTTACAATCGCTCATAAACCTGTACTTATATACTTCATCTGTGGGGGCGGGGGGAGGGAAGAAACGTCAGACCTCAGCAAAAGACGGAGGACCTACACTGCTTCCAGGCAGCTCTGTCCTCCATCCTTCACCAAAACCTGAAACAAAAGGCGGGCATTAGATTGGGCACTGGTGAGCTGAGGCAAACAAAAATGGACCTACCACAACATCACTTACACAAACATGCACACCTTATACAATAACCTACAAAAAACACTCACTAGTATGAATGTGTCTGAATGAATGAATAAATGAGAAAAAAGTAAGCATAAATACACTATTCAAATAAATAATCTTAATAAAGGTTGCAAGACTAGGTATGAAAAGAAAAGCTTGAATGTGTTAAAATACAATTCATATATAGAAACAAAGGTACAGTACAGGTTTTAAAAGACAAAGAGTGTTAACAAAGAGACATCAAATTTATCAGAATAGCGCAGCCCTCATCGCCAGGGCAAACTCTCAAACAACTCTTTTACTCACTTCAACGAGGGTATGGTAAACTTCATACCAAAACTAGTCTCGTAAATAAATTATATATATATATATATATATATATATATATATATATATATATATATATATATATATATATATATATATATGTGGTTAAAAGGCTATTTTGGGTAAACACAGTCTTCCTCAAAACCATCGGATACACGAGAAGGTAACACTTAAAATAAGCGTTCTCTCAGATAGCAAAAAAACTATCTTTCGATTGGCCTTTTCAAATGTCACCCCTGCTTATCGAAGAGAATGGAAAATTTGTTATTCCTCATTTTCGCCACATCTTATAAATTGAGTAAAGCAAGGGTGAAACTTGAAAAGGCCAATCGAAAGATAGTTTTTGACTATCTGAGAGAACTCTTATTTTAATTGTTAGCTTCTCGTGTATGTGAGAAGAGCTCCTTCCGAGTGCTTTGAGGAAGACTGTGGTGGCCAAAAATAGCCTTTTAACCGCATAATTAATTGTGTTACTGCAATAATTTTTGCAGCAAAATATAATAATATTTAGTAGTGCCACAACTAAGTTAGTTTCACATATATTAATAATATGTGCAAAATATGAAAAATAGTTAAATATTATTGAATTTTTGTCTTTTTCAGAGTAACTATTACCTAAATATAAATTAATAGTTGTATTATGTTAACAGGTATATTAAGTGCATTCTAAGTTTCATTATCATGCTATAACCTGTGGTGTTATAAGGTAGGTACAAAGGACAAATAGGCCAAACGTGAGGTCTTGTAGGCGTTCTGGTGTCGCGTTTCATTGTCTCAACAGCACATCCCTTACCAGTTGGCAATTACCAATGCCCTACTCAGTGTTGTGTGAACCAGTGAAGAGTGAGCATTGTTTCATTGTCTATATGTGTTTAACAAAGTCTTTCTGGAATATAATTAACATGTCAAGTTCAATTAAAACTGAAGTATGGCTTATTTGAGAAACAACTGGTGCAATTCAAACCACAAAACTTCCTTGACGGCTTTTCTCCTTAACACAATGTAAAAAGGATGTAAAAGAGGCCTGTAACATTGTATATTCAGAAATGTATGAAATATGGGACAAAGAAAAAATATCAACTAGCGACAAACAGCATGTGGTTACAAAGATTCAGAAGAAATATGAGCAGTTCAGAACCCTCCAAAAAACAAAATCAAGGCGAGATCAAACTTAAATATCAAAGGAAACTTCATTCCAAGAATCTTTAAATCATTTGTTTGATATAGCTCATGCTAACGCACTAGAAATGATAACCAATTAAGAAGATCGTTCGTTTCTACAGGCTCAGAGAGAGAAAGGTAGACGAGGCAATGTAGGTACTGTTGACAAGAAAACAGTAAAGAATGAAGAGAAAAAGCGCAAAAGAAATGAAGACGAATCGCAGAGAATTGAACGAGAATTGCGTAAAAAAGTAAATTTGTCAGTTGTTCAGCTAACAAGTAGATCAAGCAGCGAGAAAAACAGCAGTGATGAAGCAGAGCCCGGTCCATTTAATCCTCCAAGAAAGAGAATATTTAAAGGCGAGATAATGATTTGACCTGACTTAGTGGCTACATTAGACAGAACAAAAATGAGCGATCGCCATGCGATGATGGTGATCTCAGCAAGAGCACTAGCCCTTGGAAAAGATATTGATGATATAACCATAAGTAAAAGTACACTACCTAGAAAAAGAAAAGAACTGCGTAAAGAAATAGCAGATAATTTGAAGAAAACATTCACTACAGATGCACCTCTTGCAGTCCATTGGGATGGCAAATTAATGCCTTATTTAATTGACACTGAAAATATAAATAGACTACCTGTGTTAGTGGGTGGTGGCGGTAATTGTAAGCTTTTGAGAATACCTAAACTGACGTCAGGTACAGGTGCTGAAACAACATAAGCAGTTGTGGAATGTCTTCAAGATTGGAATATCGAGGACAGTGTTAAAGCCATGATGTGTTTCGACATCACTGCTAGTAACACTGGTCCTAAGAAAGGTGCATGTGTGGCAATAGGAATAAAACTAAATAGAGGTCTTGCTTTTCCTTGCAGGCATCATGTTCATGAAATAATTGTATCATACGTATTTCAAAAGTGTTTTGGTGCTTTTTCCGGAACAGAAACTCAATTATTGAAGCGTTTCCGTGATTCCTGGAAGACTATCAATACCTCATCATAGGAAGCACACAATACATGTGTTTCTTGGAAAGAAGCTGCGCTTATTCTTTTTCAAGAACAGTTTAAATGTTATCAGCCTCGAGCAGATTACAAAGAACTTTTGCAACTATCAGCTGCATATTTAGGGGATGACGGAGAAAGCTTTTCCTTCAAACAACCTGGAGCAGTGCATCGAGCACGTTGAATGGCAATGGTTATTTCTTCCATTATAATTGTACTCTTCAAGTCACAATTTAAAATGACCAAGAAAGAGCAGACATCAGTCGAGCGATGGGCACAGTTTGTTGTATAGTATAACTTGCTTCTGTAGCCAGCAAAGCACTTGGTCATCACCTTTGGATCTAAGCGAAGAACTTGTGTCCCTTGCCTCTATGGATGAAGGTGTCACTCTAGATTTGAAGAGAAAGATGGCTGCAGCATTGCAGAAGCCTGGCTCACAGCATCCAGAGAAATGATATACACTGGGAGACAAAGAGAGTACAAAACTCTTGCTGACTTCGTGACTGAATCAAGTCGACTTTTCTTCACAAAGTTGTCGTTCAATTCCTCTTTTTTTGAAGTAGACCCTTAAGAATGCAGGAAAGAAATGACTATCAAATAGTAAAACAATATACTCATACTATGAATGTCATCAATGACAATGTAGAGAGAGCCGCAGCCTTGATTGAGAGCTACAATAATCATCTTACCAAAAATGAAAATCAGCTTCAGTACCCCCAAACAACAAAATATGCATTGAAGAAATGCATAAGCAATTAACAAAACAAGCTGAGTTCATTGCAAAACACTGTGGAATAGGCTTCCTGGGGATACCACATTAAAAAAACCCGCACCGATTACAGCTACCTCATGGGTGGTGTGGAAAAACTGTAAAAGGTCAAACTTTGTAAGCTTTGTGCCACTACTAAAACTCGGTCAATTGAGTTAAAATTTCAGTTAAAATTGTTTTTATAGGAAGCCTCACAATTTGCAGGGGTGAGACTAAGAAGTTCTTAAATTGAAAAAAATTCTCCTCTCTCTCTCTCTCTCTCTCTCTCTCTCTCTCTCTCTCTCTATTTATATATATATATATATATATATATATATATATATATATATATATATATATATATATATATATATATATATAACAAAGCTCACAGGGAAAATTTATACGAGGATTCCAAGTACTTTCGAATTTTATTTCTATCAAGGAATAACAGAAGTATTGAAAATTGTAATATTTATAAGGATGATAGAAAAGAGATGGAACGCCCACAAAAAAGCAAAAACCCAATCAACAAAATGAATTAATATGAAATGAAAACCTTAGGAGGTTTGGTTTTCACCAAACACATTCATTTAAAAAGAGAGGAATACAGGACAAGTAATCCACCATCTACAAGATGGAATAAAAAAGATAGTTAGAAGAGAAAGTTGCTTTTCCCCTTCTCATTTCATAAACCACTAAAGGTGACTAATATTTTTGTGTACCAATTAATTGCACCAATTAGTATATTTTTTATATTTATCCATATTTATAGCATCTATATTTAGTGTCAAGTTTTCAAATGATTTTTTCACATTTTCAATTTATTAAATAATTTATTACTATTGCTGCTTCATTAAGTGACTAATATCTGTGTCAACCAATAATTGCATCAACTAGTGTTATATTTATCCATATCTAAAGTTTCAATAGTTTTCAAACGATTTGTCATAATTTCAATTAACTAAATAATTTATTTTTAATTCTTGTGTGCATTATCATTTTTTGTAATTTTAAACGTGTTCTAAATCTATCTTATAGATCAGAAGATGGGTAAGGTACCCGAAACGTTGTACTTAATTAAATGAGAAATTTTACATGTCTCATTTTGGGTATTAATCCTCAACCTATATATATATATATATATATATATTGCAGACGGTTTTCTTACGCAATTTTTAACTGCTAATTTTACGCATATTATTTTTTTCTTCCGTGTCTGTCCTTTTATTCTTAAAATCAATGACCATATTTGCTATATTTTGGGGCCGTTTAATTTTATGGAAAATTTTGAACCCCCACTATGTGGAAGAGACATGGATTCCTCCTTGGAATCCAGGCCGTTAGGAGAAATTGGTAGATTTCAGACTTCTCCAACTTCAACAAATGGATGGTGGAAAAGGGTCAGGATTCGACTACGAGGTGACATCAGGGAGGAAAACGCACGGTCGACGATCTGACGCCATAAGAGCGTCGAAATTAGTCAATGAAATCCAGAAGATCATCAACCATGATTATCAGAAAGTCGATGCGTGCCATTGCAATGGAGAAGAAAGGTGTGGATGATGCATAAAGACATTCGCTACTTTTCATGAAGATGAGGAAGGAACAATTTCTGTCCAAGGTGATGGAGGAAAAACGACTCAAGCACACCATGAAGCTGATCAAAAGGTTGAAACACTCATTGGAGCCAGACCTGATGTGGTTTTTCTTCTACGAGAAGAATTTCTGCCAATATCAGAAGGTCAACCTCCCAGAAAAAACCCGTGGCTTGCTGTCGCACCCAAGGACGTGCCCAGAGTCATCAAATGAAATTTCCAGTGACAATCATGGCCTAAGGTATCGTTAAAGAACCCTACTTTTTCTTGAGGGCCTCAGACTGAACAGCGAGGGCTACATCTGAATCTGAGCGAAGTGATGAAGTTCTGGATCGACCGGATAGCTGTAGGGAGGCCTTAAGTGTGGCTCTTCTCATTAAAGAGATGGACCTCAAACTTAACACCCAACGCACCAGTTCCGAGCGAGTACTTCACCATTTCTGCTGAAGGAACAAAGTACTCCGCCTTTGACTTATAAAAGTACCAAAGAACGAAAATCAATTTCACTCTTCGCTGCTCACGACCAGAAATTAGCTACCTCACCGGTAAAGGAGGCAAAACAAAGGGTAAACACAAAATCAACGCAGCCTCAACGATAACGTAGAATTCCGTCTGAATATCCAACCAGATACAAAACACTGCATTCGCCACTTGTAATGTTCCAAAGTAAAATTGATAAAATCAAAATACAACCTGGTCTTTAACAAAACATGTATGTATGAGAAGCTTCTCCTAACATATACACCGATATATCAACTAGATTATGGCTGGGAGTTAACAGTTTACTCAAATTAGCCCTTCTCACCTTCCACCACGGCCTCAAGACAGCTCTGGAACCTTGCAAATGCGTTCCTGGGGAGATCTTTGAACACCTTCTTGATCTTGGTCATCAGCTCGGCCTTTGGGTTACAGGCAGCGCGCTTGGTGTCTTTCTTAGCCGTGCCCCACACATAGTAATTCATGGGATTATAAGCGGCGTATGTAGTAAGCCAGAGATCGGGGCTGGTGAAGTCGTAAAAATTCTCAGACAATCACTTCTTTCTCTTTCCTGAGGTATGGCTTTTCAGCAGCAATCCTCTACACCCAGGGTTTAAGTACAATCTGCAGCAGCTCCATATAATAGTCTCAATTTAACCTAGAGTCTGCTTAAAGATGTGGGCCGGCATGGCATCACCCTCGCAGGACACATACCCAAAGACCATCACAGTTTGGGATAACTTGGGGTCTTCATGATACGTAGAATGTCTCATGTAGTTTGGGGTGTTGTGCAACTGGTCTCAACAGAAGTTTTTTTTCATCTGAGAAGCAGATCGTTCCCGGTTTAACAGGAGCTTCTTTGCCTTCGTTACGCGGTTTTCCTTGGCCTTGGTGCCAAAATTTGTCCCTTGCACCGCTTGTATGGGTGGTGGTGAAGGTCCTCATTCGGGATTAGCTCTATGGTGGTGACTAACACCCAGTTCTCTCACCAAAGCCCGTATTCCCTTTTTCGGGTCTTCCATCACCTTGTCCTGCAGTTGTTGGAGAATTCCGGCATACAGCTGCAGTCAGAACGCCTGCACTGTTCCTTTCTGCCGGCCATGTCTTCGTAGTCTCCGTTGCAGCTGCCCATTTCATTGCTTACAGCATTTATAGTGTTAACAGAGCATTGAACACCAGTCATTATACCCGGCGTGAATCATCATGATGCAGGTAATTCTTTTCCAATATACAAGATGCCTTCCAGTTCGCCATGTGAGATAAATTTTTCTCAACTAAAACTTTCCTCTATGCAATCCAGCGCCGTTGACTGTTCACCGATACATCAAAATGTTTCTAAAAAAAAGAGATTAAAAATCGTTAAATTTAGCTCTGGGCTTCAATCCCAGCCAGAGAGGACGGGGGCGCGCTGTGCTTACCCCCCGCAGGGGTAGTAGATCTTACACATCTTCGCAAGCATAGGCTAATCACATCACCGCTATCTTTCCACTCGTTTTCATACTACGGCGCGCACAACCTTCTGTTTTCCAGTAAATCCTCTGATGCGGAACGGGTCTTCCCTCGTCTGAGGTAAGGTGACGAGGGTTCCCACCTGATCGCTGTTGGTGGAAAACACAGAATTAATCCCGAGGACCTGCTCCTGGTGGTTTCGTGCTCACTAGCGATTGTCACGTTGACCTTTATGTTTGTTTCATCCGGTCCGGGGGGGGGGGAGGCTTTAGGACAAGGAGTTTAATCCAGCGGTGATAAAAGGAAAAAAATATCTAAAAAACATTGCAGCGAACAAAATGGAGGGCACCGCCTGGTCACCCTAAGGATGCGTCCTAAATTTAGCTGTAACTACAAATGGGATTTTCCTGCCCACGTTTTCTGTTCGAGGGTTCAACAGAAGTTCAAGAGAGTTGCGGTGTCTTTCGGTCTTTACGCCTCTATGTAGTGTTCTTTTGGACACCAAAGCTAACTTTTTACTTTCCTACATTCTCTCCTTCCTTAACTTCAATACTCTACGAACTTCTCTTTAAATCATTTTAGAAGAGAGGCCAGCCTTGTTGTTTTTTATTTTTCTGTCCTACAAGGAACTTCAGATATATTTGAGTGTCTGGGGTGTTTGTTCGCTCATCGCCAGATATATAATACAACCCTCCGTCGCCCCTATCTAGGCTTCAGTAGGTTTGCTATTGTACTCTTTGTTATCTTGATTTTTGTTCATTGTTTTTCCACCTTTACTCTTCATCTACCCCCTACTCATTCATTCAGCATGATCGATATCGTGAGTTTCTACAGCTAATTTCGTTCCTAAAAACAATATAAAAACAAAATTCTGTAGTCCGACCCCAGTTTCCTAGTGCAAACATGTCACATTTGATCCTTTTGTCTATCCTTTCTATTTATTCTGTTTTTTACTCTTCCTTTTCCCCATTCTTCTGCATTTTGTTATGCCCCTTTCTATTTATTCTGTTTTTCACTCTTCCTTTCCCCCAATCTTCTGCCCTGTGCTCAAGTCATTGGTGAAGAAAATCCTTCTCTTTGCTCAACAAAGGGCAAATCAAAGGACGAGAGCGGCTCCCCTTAGCAACTAGAGATGAAGGCTGCCTCTTGAGAGGACGGATTACCTGTTACTATGGTGACGAGATTGTCGTCTCAAAGAGGCGCAGATCATTGCAGTGGTAAGTGTCGCGACGTTGGGATTGTTGGTTCTTCTTCTTTGAGAGAGGGGAATTACAAATAGAAAGAAAACAAATAATAGAAGAATATTGAAGGTGAATCGAAGGCGGCAAGGAGAGCTAGGGAAGCAAACATCATACTTGGCTCTATAGCGGTGAGTTCAAGGTCAAGCTTAATAATTTATATCGGATGATCTTTACGGATCTTTTCGGATCACTTGGAACCACACACGTATTCCGGGTTCCGCCTCGTCCTTATTACTACTTATTAGTACTACTACAGATTAAATGCAAGTATTGTTTCTCCAGAAATTCATGTTGACCCTCAGCAACAAATATCAGATAATTAATCATAAAAACAATGATCCCCAACATTTATTAATCAAAGTGTTCAACAAAATGTTGACAACGTGCATTGAAAGTTTGTCTCTGCTCCAAAGTATGGTGTTAATGACAAATGTTTTGATAGTATTTATCCCCTGCTTTATTATGAGTTTTTAAGGCGTCTTAAAACATTATAATATGTATGAGAAATGAATGAAGGTGGATGGAACAGAAACTCAATGTTCAATTGCTGTACCTGTCAGCCTTAACACGTAAATACGAGCATTGTCGTGAAGAATAATAAACCTTTTTCAGTTGACCAGACAATATTTACCGCCGCCAACAAAGTTTGGCGGCGATTACTGTATGTGGTCACCCGTTTTTGTTTGTTTGTCTGACATCTAATTGTGTACAAGCTATCTCATACAGTTATTGACGAATAAGAGTTCTATTTCTGACATTATGGAAAATCAGCTTTTTGTTTATAATTCACAAACTACTGAAGATATTGATACATGATTCATGATGCGTCGGTTAGGTTTTATTCGTTAAGTTTGAATCCCTTTTCCGTGCTTATATTGTAGCAGGAATATTCTGCCTGTTCCTTGCATGGTATATTTAAATAATTTTAGAACATAATATAGTAAAGAAATGCTGCTTTCCTATAAGAGTCAATATTATGTGAGTGCAAAAGTATAGGCAACATGGATAGCTTTTTGTTTTAATGATTACATTGCCATTTTTAGTCGCGTGCTACTCTACATCTCACTATGTCTGTCGGTCCCCGTTTTGCTTTTTTTGTAATAACATTGTAACTAATTGGTCGATTCTAACGAAATTCGAAACCCTTATGCTGTTTTATATTCTCTTTCGAATGATATAACTTGCATGGTCTTCCCAAGGTTAGCCCATGAATTATTTTGTTTTGGCAATAACATAATAACTATTCGGCCAGTTCTAACGAAATTTGAAACTCTTATGTTATTTTTCATTCTGTTTCGAATGATATAACTTCTAGGGTCCTCCTAAGGTTAGTCTTTGAATTAATGAAAATTTTGAAGGTCGTAAGGTCATAAATCAGAATAAGTGAGAGCACGTGACTTTTTAATCAGCAGACCTTGTTCATGTAGACAGACACTCCAAAGGTTTTAAAACTCGAAACGATTCTAGAGAAAGCTAGAACGTTATAGAAGATTCAAATTTACCTGCGATATTTGTCTAATTTTTTTTTTGTAACGACTTCGCAGAGGAAACATTTCCAAGAACGTAATGGTGAAGACCACTGGACATTCCAAATATGCAGGAAAACATACAGTTAATCTGCACAAGGTCAGTTATGGATATGGAAAAATTTCATCCATTGTGAACATTCCAATTTCTTCTGTAAGGAACATCATTGTGAAGAATAAATCTAATGGCATCGCATAAATTGCACGTGTGAAGGTCGATCATAGAAACTGGGCCGTACAGATGTTCAGTCTCTGAAAAAGAATGTTGGAAATAATCTTGGACTTCATCAAATTATTTACAAGCAAATCTTGGAGCACGCGGCATAAATGTATACGCTTCGCTTTCCTGGAGAAAAAGGCTAATCTGTCAGTTACCAATTTCTCCATTAAATTGAACACACATGATATTAGATATAATTGGAAATCACATGACACGTGATATATAGATGTATTTAAATGCCCAAAGAAATGGAAATTGCTAACACAACCCGGAATAACGCTAAGGAGAATATTACGTGAACTAATGAAAGCTTAAGAAGGAAAATGAGAGATGGAGAAAACGGAAAGATAGGGCATATACGCGTTGAGCGCTTGATGACAGGTTCAAATCCAACTTCTTTATTTATTTTCATACAACGGTTAAATAGTTTGTCCTATCTTTCCGTTTTCTACATCTCACATTTTCCTTAAGATTTCATTGGTTCATAGCGTTATTCCGGGTTGTATTACCAATTTCCATTTCTTTGGGCCTTTAGATACATGATGTTAGATAATTGGACGGAAACCTGCCGTAGTAGAGTGAGTTCTACCCGGTTTGAGAAATAATGCGAGCACAGTAGCCATTCGCCAGAAATCTGGGAAGATTCCTTCTCTCCAGATCATGCTGAACAAATCTAGCGGAAGTGTCATCAATCGCTCACCTAGATGTCGAAGCATGTCATACAGGACATCGTCCGTTGAAGGGTTCTCTGCCTTTGAAGATCAACTTTTTTCGATGGCTTTCAGCGACATCACGATGTGTATTGAATGCAGACAGAGCAGCATCCCTGGTAGAGATTATGGAGAAAGTGGTTGCAAAAGATTCTCCCACGGGCGCGGAGTGCAAGATTTCTGTGCAGTTCTGGAAAACGGGAGGGAGTTCCTGCGAGAACTTGCCACTAATCCTTTTGACTCTCTTTCCACGATTCTCCAAAAGGGTTCTTCCATTTAAGTGAAAACGCGTATGCCCGCTAAGAATAGCAGCGTGCGTGCTGAGACACATACTGGAACCTAGTTAGCTCGACGAAAGTCACCGATAGTGAAATCGTTCGCTTATAGGGCATCGAGGCATATCGATTCTGTCTTGAGGGCCGTCTCACACTCGGCTGACCACCAAGAAAGAGGAAGGCGTTCAAAACGACAATGCGTTATAGGAATAGTAGTTAGGCCCACGGCGATGAAGTTGCCGGATAAAGGCTCCACAGCCTCATCCACAGACCTAAACTTCTCTACTGGGACAGAGGAATCACTCATTTACTGAAATGCAAAGCACTTCGCCCGTTCCACACACACACACACACACACACACACATATATATATATATATATATATATATATATATATATATATATATATATATATATCCACTAAATAGATTATTCGAAATCCCAAATAATATACAATTGTAAAGATTTCCGTTAAATAAAAATTGTAGAATCCATATTAATAGGAGAAGTTCCCAATTTCAATCTTTCTGAGAGTCAATTTAAATGTAGCTCTATACCTGAAACCTGATCGTAAACAGTATAGCTAATGATCTCTGAATGACCTTTTTTTGTCCTGATATTGAGGCTGAGCAGCGAATTTTGTATCCATTCTATTCTCAGTATACGACTGAAGAGGGTATGGTAAATTTCATACCGGAACTAGGTTCGTGAATAAATTCTATGCTCCTATTCAGTGGTTTCATATATATATATATATATATATATATATATATATATATATATATATATATATATATATATATATATAGTTTCTTTAGAAGAGGATGAACATCAGCTTGCTTGGAATATGATAGTACCATATTAGTTAAGCACGAAATCTTAAAGATACCAGGAAGACAGACAGGGCAGAAATGACAATAAAAAGCAGGGCTCTCATAGGAGATGAGAGTGGAGGATACTTTCTCCGGGGGTGCATGGAGAGTTTAGGGGGAGCGTGTTGAGGTTTAGGTTACAGAGTATATCAGAGCCAATACGGATTATTTTTTTCTGAAAAGTTATTTGCTGGCCCCTTACTTCTCTTCTGAGGGGTGGGCGGCTCCTTGAGAGGCCACCACGCCCCCTGCTTGGTAAATAGGTCCTTAAGAGAGGAGATATTGTGTGTAGTGTGTGATTGTGTAAGGTTTGGGCACTCTATAAGTAAATGTGTGATGTTGTCCGGGCTTTGGTTGCATCTGGTGCATGTTGGTGTCGGGGTGAATACTGGGAGTGTCTGTGGTGAATGCTGGGTAGTTGTCAAGAGGATCGAGGTTGACCCGATGACGAGAGATGAGATAGCAACGTGAATAGTGTGGGTGGGTTGTTTTTACTCTCGGAGCGGATCCTTCGAGTGTGAGCTTTATGGGTAGAGCCGAGAAAGGTATTGAAATGATCCTATGAAGTATGTGTATGATCTGATGAGGTCCGTTCTCGTGAGATGGAAGTTCTTCAAGTTTAATGACGTTGCTCAATGTGAAAATGGTAGTGTGTTAATGTAATGCTGCTCCTTTACTCTTATTTTAGCTGACCGATTTCTTTTCTTAAAGACTCTGCAATTGCGCTAACTATTAGGATTATCCACGATGAATAGGATTGAAGTCTATAAGGACTTAATACCTGGAATTAGGGCCATATGGGACTTAGAGAATTAATCCTTTCTCCCAGGTAAGATCCAATTAATTACCAACGTTCCATTTTAAAACAATTCTAAACGTTCAGATCTGGACAAAAAAAGGTTTCCACGAAGGCTCACAAGTGTGACCGGGTTCTGGAATTCATTCATTTTGAAACTAGGTCCTACTTCGCAGAGCGATTATTTCAACTTCTGTCTTGAGCTGAGTGGAGCTGTCGCAAGCATAGTGGGTGTGGCGTTGGTCTTCTAACGTCTAGGTATCGGGTTCAATCCGAAGCGAGGGCGGACATAAACGTCAAGGCACGTCGGAGGTCTGGCCACCGATTAGTGGACGCGCTGTTCTTTTTGGAAGGAGATCTTACTCACTTTCTCTCAACCACAACCAATCACAACACCACTCTCTTTCATCTGCCGCCTCCATAGCGCACATGCTTTCCCTCTGTTCCCATGAATCCCGCTGAAGACTAGTTGTATCTACATACCCCTGGCGCTGAAGGGATCTCCTTCACCCTGGGGTGACGAAGGTTCCTACATTTTCTTTGGTTGGTGCCCAAAACACAAAATACTTGCCCCTTCACTCCCAAGTCCACAAGAGGACAGGTTCCTGTTCTCCTCGGGGCTCATTTGCAATTGTCAGTCTGATCTTTATGTTAGTTTCATTATTGGACAAATGCATTCCCTAGCAACTTACCCTGATCTAGTGAAGCCTGTGGACAGCCCCTTAAAATGTGTGATTCGATTCTCTCCGTCAATTTCTGACCCCTCCAGCCCCACCACGGGAGGTTGCGTTCAGTTACAGCAATATTCGTTATTTTTACGCCACTGCTACTACATGGCCGAGTGGAAAAACCGCTTGCGTGGCGTTGATCGATGTTAAGCTACATTGATTATGGGTAGCGGTGGATTGCGAATCGGAATCAACTTGGCGACTTTGCGAGGGCTGACACACGTTGTAAAAACAACACTAAAACAACTTTCAAGTCTTAACCACTCGTGTTTTTGTCTTTTCGTTTGTCCCCCCCCTCCTCTTTATAGGATGCGCCCTCGTTGGAATGACCAAGGTTTCTCTTATCATAAGCATCTCTTTCTATTTAATCTCTCACCCCCTCTTTCTCTCTCTCTCATCTCTCTTAAATCACCTATTTGAACCATTGTCCTTATCTTATCTCATGCGCAAGATCTTATCCCCGTTCGGCCCCTTGACTAGGGTGCCTTGTTCCCCGGTGTTCCCTAGTTTCTAGTTCGGTTGTTTGTAGCGGTCGTGTGTGATCCCACTCAAAAGTTCTACCCTAGTGATCGCCTCCAGGGAAGGGGGGTCGCTCATTTTTAATGGTTCATAAATTATGGTATATTTTTTTAGCAAGGCATTTAAGTAGAACAAAAGTATTGATCTCATAGTCTCGCTCTCTCTCCCTCTGTCTCATATAAATAAATAAATATATATATATATATATATATATATATATATATATATATATATGCAGGAATCATTGAAGTCGACAGCAACGGCTGCATTGTTTACTTTTGGCTGCAGCTTTCTTATAACTTTGTCTATAGTCTCAACAGATGGCTCTAGGTGAGGAAAATTGCTCGAAAGAGGCATAACTTTATTTGCCTAGACGTCTTTCGACCTAACAGTAAGTCATCTTCGGGCAGAATGGTGAACCTGATATTAAAAGAAAATATATTGAATATGTTTGAACATTACCGTAAGAAAACGAACCAATCACCTAACCCGAAAAATACATGGATAGATTTATGTTTAAAAATATTTTGAACATTATTGTAAGGAAACGGACCAATCAACTAACATGAAAATACATGAATTCTCCTCTTCTGGGGCAATTGACGGCCATAGTCCTGTGTGGACTCTGGTAGTTTAGGCACTTTTTGGTTGTTTCCGTGCATTCTCGGAAGTAGTAGCCATTGCCGTCGTATGACCAGGTGTACGCTGTTATAAGCACACTGGCCTACTGGCCGACCGAAATTAAGGCTCCACCTGGGGATGGCTTTAAGAGTGCTTTAAATACAGTTTTTAGGCCAAGGAATATTCAAACACGGCTACAAAAAATACTTTAATAGGACTAAAGATTACATACACATATAAAGCAAGTTAAATGGCAATGCAATTAAATATTGACAGTTCACGGCTAAGATGATTGACACTATCAATTAAGTTTGAACCGAGGGATAATTAATGAAAAAATGATCTTACAATTATGCAAGTTCTAGAGTAAAGGGGATCCTTGAGGTTCGACGCGTTAAAGGTGGGAGGGCGTGGCGAAGCGGGAGTTAAATCCCTTTTACCTTGATGTGTGGCGAGTAGGACCAGGGAAGTAAGTTCGACCTTGAACTTGTGGGCGTCTCACAAGACGCTCAATCCAACTTCGGGAAATTGAAGATGGGTGCTTCTTATTCTTAAGAGGCAAACGGAGGATGCTTCGGGGATGGCTTTTCCGATCCTTAAAATCGGAAGACGTGGTGAGAAGGGTTGAAGTGTGCCTAAAACTATCTCCACGAACAACACTGAGTGACGACTAGCTCTTCCTTGGCTCTTCGACAATCATTCAATTCTTCTCTAGACGAGAATTTAGTCTATTCCCTCTCGACTAACGAAGACATTAACAGCTAACCTACTGGACGGCAGCTTCTGTGAACTTAGACGTATCGAATATATACTCCAAAATTATCTAGACGGGGCGAGAGATTCATCGCCAACAGACTTCCTTAATTGCCTTGGGTTGCGATAAGGGTCCATCAGGAAGTCGCGATGCCCCCTTAATGGTTTTTCATTTTTGTCTAGTTTTCGCAGTATATAGGGGAGACGAATTTAGAGCGGTCAACAGCGAACTGGGGAAGTCACCGACGGGGGAGGGGGCGTGGTACCGGATAGGTGGGAAGAGGAAAAAAAATTCCTTTTCTCTCCTTATCCTTCCACAGCCATCTTTCCCGCATTCGGAACACATTTTTCTATCTTTGTGGGGACAGTTTTTGGTCACATTTTGTTCTACTGCATAGCACTGGAAACACGTCTGTACGTTTATGGATTTTTCTATTCTTATGTTCTCCGGTGGGATTCTCATTCCGAATTCCAGAAGGCCGTTATGCAGCACCCTGTTGGCCATATCTGTTGATGAGCACACTACTTTGAAGACGTGAGTGTGATGGCCGAATTTTATTATTTCCGTTATGTTTAGGTGCGGGTTTTCTCTTTCCAGTTCCGTTTTGAGTTCCTCTTTCGTGTGAGAACCCACATACAGGTCTACTTTTCTGCATACGAATGATCGATTGACCAGCAGTTGTGGTAGTAGTTTTGGTGCTAGTCCGATGTTCCCCAGTATTCTAGTACCTTCCGGTGCTACTAGCCGTTCCACATCTTCTTGTTTATAGCATAATGCTATGTACCCGTTGGGTACATCGATTAGCTTTGTAATGGCTATTTTTATCTCTGTGTACAAGGCTCTTATTAAAACCCCTCTCTCTGTTTTGGCTTCCCAGGCTCGGCTCTTAACGCGAGTCTTCAATAATCCATGGTTATTATGTATGTATCCTGTCTGGACGCTCCGACCCGCGGGCCAAGTCCTCGCTAATTTTCCCCGTAAGGGGCGCGGCGATTTGCCTCTCTGACCGCCGTGGTGATGGGATTCAGTGCCCCGTCCGGCCCAAGCCTAGCCTCTTCTCCCCCTTCCGCTAACAACCCTTTAGCCTTCTCTGGCAATTTATTTCCCAACTCTACTACTCCCTCTCTTTAAAGCTTTTGTTTCGATGGGATTGGACTTCTCAACTCGCCTTCGGGCCTGTGCTAGTTTCGGTCGGCGAGAGGTCTGATTCTCGGGATTCTGTCCTGGCTTGATCCCCCCCCCATCAACACCTGTGGAATATTGGCGGTTACCAAACCATCCTCCCCTCCCTTTCTTTTGGCTGCCAAGAAGGGGTAGAACTTCACAGTGGGCGTTCGGTTCCGGGACCGGGCCATGGCCGGGGGGACGGGTAATTGTTAAGGCCCACCAGGTGTATCCTGCACGGTCCGCCAGGTCGTCGGTCTGATTGGAGATACTTCCTGTTTCTAGCGATCCTGACAGGCACAAAACAGGATAAGATAGACTGATTGGAGATTCCTCCTGTTTCTATCTCGCCTGTGGGGAAGGAGCTACGAGTAGCTACTCGACGGAGACGAAGTGGGACATCCCGCCCCTTCCAATGATATGGAGTCCCAACTATCAACGGAGCGGGAGAGTTTGTGCTCTTTGGAGTCCCACTGAGGCTCATTGGGAATGAACAACCCGAAAAATTCAAGGTCTTTGAAACGATCTTCGGGAAACTTGGGATTGGCCTCAAAAGACATCGAGGTCACCAAAGAGTAAACTGCTATGTGCCACACTCAGGCGGTCCTGGTTAAACTGACCTCGACAACCAGCAACAGAGAACTAAGCGCCTTAGCACTAGAGCCCAAACCTTCCCCAGCACTAGCAGCAAGGAAGGCTATCCTGTGCATACACGTCAACCCATGGCTAGACGAGCAGTCGGCTGAGGAAATCAAACTGGAGATAGAGAAAAAATCAGAATTGGGCAACTGTTGCTGAAGTCATCAAATTTAGAAACCTCACGTACGTATTTAAGATCGTGTTCAACGAGATAGAGATGGTGGTCAAGGCGAAAGATGCAGGATTAAAACTATTATCCATAATAATTCTCCCAGAACAGATCGAAAGGGAGAGATTCTTCGAATTGCTCACCTGGTTTTCCTGCTACAATGTAGAAGATCATCCAACCAGCGCCTGCCCAGACAAGGAAAATGTCAAGATCTGCTCTGAGTGCGCACAAACCGGTCACGACTGGATGCATTGCGTCGGTGATATGAAGATATGCATCAACTGCGTGGGGCCCCATCGGACCCTAAGCATGCAGTGCCCAGTCAGGAAAGAGTATCTAAAAAAGAAGAGAGAAGCAGCAGACAGACCGAGTAGCTCTTACGCGGGAGTCGCCAAGACTAAGACCCCACCACAAACTTGCGCTAAGACGACTCCACAAATAATTCTGCAGTTCACAGATGCGACACCTCCCAAAATGCTGGTATGCATTCTGCACGGGCATATAATGAACCTAGCCTGTCCTGGCTCATTCAATTGCGAGGTGAACAAGATGCTTGCTGCGAATGGGCTAGAGCGCATCACGTTTCCGGAAAACACGCAGTCTGACAAAGTTATTTCCACCACATGCACTAAGGTAGCACTGACAGTAACAGCCCAAACCAGAGAAGGAAACAAAAGCTCGGGAAAAAGAACCTAGAGAGACAGAACAAGAATTGGCAAACGAACAAGCAAATAGGACTGCCACGCCCAGGTTGAAAAAAATGAAAAAATCTAAAGAGCAAAAAAACAAAAAAAACAACAAGAGGGTGCAGAACGACCACAACAGCAGGATGAACATGAATATGACGGTAAAGAAATAAGACTTTACCATCGCCCTCAACTCCCAGATCACACAACAAAGAAAGGTAACCCTCGAGGACGTGGCTAAAGGAGTCAGAAGAGGCCACTTCAAGTGGTGCTACGACTCACCCGTAGACAAAGAATTGTTAAGGGCAGCATTACTGAACAGTAAAGTATAGCTGTACGACCACAACTTCAAGTTCTATGAACCATCCCATCATAAGAAGATTCGATCAGGCAGACCTTACAACTATAAGCCATCGGCGGATCTCAAGATGGCAGCCAGAAATAGGTTAACTATTCTAACACATAATGTGCATGGGTGGCTAGCCCCTAAACAAAATTTGTGTAACATATATCGAGAACTGGATCCAGACATTCTTCTGCTGTCAGAAACAGGAATCATGGACGACGACAAGCAGAAGATCTTAGGATACAACGTTCTCTAAAGGAACGTTACAGG
Source organism: Ceratothoa steindachneri (assembly GCA_963969495.1). Classification (NCBI taxonomy): domain Eukaryota; kingdom Metazoa; phylum Arthropoda; class Malacostraca; order Isopoda; family Cymothoidae; genus Ceratothoa; species Ceratothoa steindachneri. Next base: position 88,790,905 of record OZ018317.1, on the reverse strand, counting down.
AGAGAGATTCGAAGGAACTATTATAGCAGTCAAAAATGACCTGCAGTACAGACCAGTGAATCCAATGGACGAATCGTTTCTATCGATCATACTGATATGCTATCTATGAGATATAGAATTGGGTGCAGGCTACCAACCTCCCCGTCGCCCATATCTACCTATCCACGACATGATCACCCTTTTCCAGAAAGAGCACCCAGTATTGTTCGCCGGAGACCCAAACGCCAGAAATAGAGCAGCGAGATACGCGAGGACAGACGCAAGAGGTATGAACCTCGATCTATTACTAAGAAGGGATGTTGCTGAGCGCATCGGGCCGGACTTCCCCACATTCTTATACCCGGGGTCGGCCACCAAGCCAGATGTCGCTCTCACGAATCCCAACTTTCCTTTCCAACTGCTCGTCAGTCCAGGACCACTAACACCTTATGATCACGTTCCCATGGTGATCACCATAGCAACGGCTCTATAACAGTTTCCGCTGCTCCAAGAAAGGACTTCTTGAAGGCCGATTGGGAAAGGTACAGGAGGGCGTTTCCATTGGACTTCTCAGATCTGGAAGGCGCTACCGAGGAAGACATCGGCAAAGAACTAACTGCTATCAACGACTGCATTTCCAAAGCAGACGCAACAACAATTCCGACGATTACTCACAGAACTCTGCTGCCAACTACCCCTACACAGGAGAGCGTGGTGCTACAAAATAGGTTCGAAACTGTTTGTAACCGCATCCTCGACACGTGCTACACTAGGCCCATGTATTTTCATCTCGTTCATTACCTTAGGAGACAACTCAACAACACACTGGCCCATGAACTGAAAGTAACATGGGACAGTCTGATCGAGAAGCTAGACACTGACAGTAATCCCAAGTCTTTCTGGGCAGCAATCAACAGGCTGAAGGGGACCAGCCAAACACAACTCAAGCGCAATAGGGCACGAAGGCATTTCTGCAACCTCCACAATAGAGAAGGAGAGGCTCTTTCACGGAGTCTGGAGAAATGTTTTTATAATCTCAGACGAAGAGAAAAACTTTGATCTAGCCTTCGAGGATCAGGTTCTTGAATACCTGGGGAGGAGGGAGAACAGAATCATGCATCATGATACTGCGTACCTCCACCGTCTTCAGGGTCACTCGCAGGAGGGTAACCTAATCACCAGTGCAGAATTGTGCGAGGCCATTTCCGCGTTTCGGCAAAAAGCCCCAGGCTTCAGTCACATTACCACCAGGCTCTTGAAAGAGACACCGGAGAGACGTCGGAGGAGACTGCTGTTGTCCTATTCACTGCGTCCCTGGCAATATGATACTTCTCGGATGGTATGAAGACGTCTAAAATGATATTCATTCCAAATCAGGGCAAACCACCCAACCAGACCATGAACTGCAGGCCCATTTCACTGCTAGAGACGATTTGGAAGGTTTTTGAGACGATTTTCAACAGCAGGCTATCGGCTCACCTGTCAGAATACTCCTGATTGAATGAGGAACAACATGGATTCAGGAAACCGAGGCACGGAGACAGGCATAGCCCACATGCTGCAGCACGCAGCAGTAGGGCGTGCCACGGGGTGGTTGGATCAACGGAATTTGCAGGGACGTTAAGAAGGTCTTCGACAAAGTCTGGATCGACGGCCTGAAGTACAAGATCTCGTGACTGAGGCTCGCGCCCCACTTCGGAAAAATCCTCTGTAGCTACTTATAGGCAAGCCGTTATAATCTTCGAGAAGCATACAGGGGGGGCCTTCGAACTCCTGTCCGATGTTTTCCAAGGGTGATGCCTTAGCCCCACTCTCTTCACCGTCTACATGAGGGATATACCAAAACATATTGATCCAACAACTTTGAACATATAATATGCGGATGATGTCACCCAGGTTGTGGTGAAAAGAATAAAATCCACAAGGAGGATGGGTAGAGCCACGGCCGTTGAGGCTGAAAGAATCTCCAGATTCGAAAGACGCTGGGAGATCCTGACCACGTGTCTAAATTTAAGGCAACAGCAATAGGGAGACACCGAACCGCCCCCCTCAACTTGGAAGACACCGAAATCGACTACTCGCCGAATGTGTCCGTGCTCAGATTCAAACTTGCTAACACTGGCATGAATGCACACATCAGCACACGAATAGGGATTACAAGTACCGAATTAGACAAACTAGCAAGATTTAGATACCTTAACCAACGTAATAAGAAAAAGCTTTACACCACTTTAGTTAAGTCAAAACTGGTGTATCCTGCTATACCGCTTAATGCTCCTTCGAAGAAGAATACAATAAGTCACGTCTGAAGGGCGTCCTGGACGGGGGTCATCTTCAAGGGACTCACGACCATGGCGGAACTCCCTATTCCAGCGACCAATTGTTGCATAGGAAGGGGCGGTGTCGGTGTACACTGCAACCATGCGTTCATGGATCTCTTTTGCAATCCTGCCTGCCTTGGTCAAAAGTTTGATCAATGCGCGGTGCTCAACCTTCTCCATTGTTGAAAGATTTGTGACTGACGATCTGCGATCAGATACTGCTTCTTAAATAGACGAGGCAGGAGCGTGCGGCTGCAGGTCCTGACTTGTCATAACCTGTCCTAACACCCCCACAAACAGCCATCCCCCTTCCTCTGTTTTGCCCTACTGATTCGCAAAACTTATTGACCGCCCCTCGTAGCCTTCATTGGAATACACTTCTCCTGGACTATGTTTAGTATAGTCGTAAAAATGTTCCACATCTGATAACTATTCTTTCCCCTGAATTCTATATCTCACCTAATCTGATTTAGCAAGTTTCGTAATTTATCGTAATCTCCCCTATACAAATTTGGAGTTTTTGTGGAGTTTGTTGATGTTTTACTTTTCACTATTCCCAATTTAAAACGAACCATCTCTAAGATATTGGTACCCCTTGTTAGTTTATTAACAAATTGAGTCAAAAACTATTCTCAAAGCAGTCTATAAACTTACCACTTGCTCTATCCCTTCCTATCATATTTTCCCTGTCCACAGAATTTAAATTAAAGTCACTAATGATAACTGTATCTACTCTACATCCCCTCCCTACTTCCCCGATCATCAGCTCATCAATACAGTCTGTCTGTCCGGGTGGTCTGCAAAAGACTCCCAAGTGTATTATCCCACTTTTACTGACCCCGACATCCATCCACAGTGACTCAACTTCTTCTTGCTTTATAGAACCATCCAGATTTGAAGAAATGCTATTTCTGATATATACAATCAACCCACCACCCGTCCCATCTCTCCCTTGATCAATGCACACATCAAAACCCTGTAGTTCAAATTCACTCACGCTGTCACCAAATTTATTTTCACCAACCCACGATTCCATCACACATATTACATCCATATCTTCACCAATAATACAACCAAACAACTCATCTTTCTTATTTCCAAGACCACGAGCACCGATATAAAGACAACCTAATAAGAACACAAAAGAAATCTCACATAATACAAGTGCTTATAATTTAAAATAATCAGTTGAATAGGTAAAAATAATAAAATATATCAATATAAAACTCATAAAAATGTCAACATTAAAGAGACTTTTTATTTCACAACAGAGGGCAAACTATTCAAAGGAGGTATACATAAACTAGACTGACCAGAAAGCCAAAAGTAAGACTTAAATAAACCCCAAATTTGAAAAGGTATTAACATTGATAAATATACACGGGAACAAAGTAAAACACATAAACCAATACACATTCAGCCAACCAACAAAACTCCTCCCAACAGAGCTCTCCTCTTAGCTATTTTTCTTATCAGCTCGATCGGTAAAGGTCGGTTTCTGTTTCCTGTCTTCTCGGTTTTCCCATTATTTTGCTTTTCTTTATTTGTATCTCGTAACTATTGTATTTTAAAAGTTTTTTACTTTGTCCACAAGCATATTTATCTTTTTAATACCGTTTTTATCTCTGTTTTAATTGATTTTTACTTGTCGCTTTTTGGTTAGTTTAGTATATATTTACCTCCTCTGAATACTTTTTAAAAAACATTGTTCCTTGTTGTGATTTAAAGGCTTTTTACATTTAACATTTTGATCAGTTTTATATTCATATATTTTATTACCTTGTACCTATTCACCAGATTATTGTATTATGCGAGATTTCTTTTGTATTGCGATTAGATGCCTAGTCGCTGAAGATGGTGTCTGTTCAGCACCGAAACGTCCGTAAAAGAGAATGTTTCGAACAATTGTATGGGTTTTCCCAAAGAACAATTTTATCACAAGTATATATATATATATATATATATATATATATATATATATATATATATATATAGCCTCGTATTAATTTTCCCTGTGGGCTTTGCATTTATTGATTACTCACGCGATACTTTGTGAGTTTTCCCATATATATATATATATATATATATATATATATATATATATATATATATATATATATATATATATATATATATATATATTCAAGAAGCTCTAGATATGCATTTCTCAGCACCACAACGCTTTGATAGATTTTTTATTATTACTATTAGGAAAAAAAAACTGGGTTATGTAGGTAGAGTGGAAAGTATGTGGGTTTGAATTCAAAGGAAATATAATTGAGAATTGTTGCTCAATGTTTGGAAGACATTTGAATATGAATATATAATATATTGTATCGAAGGTTACGATTTGTGTGAAAACAAAAGGACAGACACATAATAATATTGTCAGCTGATTTTTTTCAAAATATTTATAAAAGTGTAAACAAAAATGAGCCATATAAAAAAATCATGCGATTTTTATGCCATATGAAATAATTTCACGAAAGTAAAATACTTAATCACTATAATTATGTCACTAGCGTTTATTGCCTTAAATTTCTGTACATTACGAGTATAATGGCGCATACGCTATGGATTTGTATAAAGAAAAACAAAAAATGCACTCCTTTAACCCTCTATCACCCATTGGCGTTCCTCAGCGACATTAGATTTCATAGAGTTTAATTATTTTATTCACAATGTTTCGTTCAATAGCTGCGTGAAATTAGATAGTAAATATGTAGCTAAGAAACTTTATCTGAACAATAATTTGTGAAATATTTCATTCAGGCGCCCTTATACCAGTTGCCCAATAGCGGTTATTTCTAACAAATAACTTGGGTCATAGAAGGTTAAGGATCCTTTGGGCTTCCTAACAAAGGCTTGGGCAGGGAAATAAGTGTATATCAGGCAGTGTGTGAGTAAACCAGTAAATGATTGTTATTAAAATTGTTACATACTCACACACTCATACATAAACCAGCAATGAAGGAATTTTGCAAGCTGACCTCTATTCAAAGCAAACTAACTCAGTTCCAATTTTGTTTACATATTTTGTGCGTCTCTGCCTTTCAATGCGAAAAAAATCATAATTGGTTTAACAGTAAGCAAAGCGATGCCTTTTTTTTAATTCCCCGGATAACATTTCTCTCGTAGAGGATTTATTATTGGCCTTTGACTGAATGCTTTTCTTGATAAACTCACACACACACACACACGCACACACACACACACACACACACATATATATATATATATATATATATATATATATATATATATATATATATATATATATATATATATATATATATATATATATATATATATATATATATCCACCCAACCCACGCAAATGAAGAAAGAGATTGTTAAATAATTCCCCGAAATGGAACACACTTTTAACACGTTACACCGTCATTCTCTCTTACGATACTCTTACATAGTTTCTTTTTACTTCATATAATGGGGTTAAACGGCATTTTACTTCATTGCGCATTATGAGCCAACGGTAAGAAATTAGAATATTTTAAAATATGGAGCTCCAATTATTAAAGTCACATCCATTTGCCATAAAGAGAGCCAGCAAGGCAAGCTTCCTTCTTTGCTGAATAGAGGGGTTGGATTTCAAGGCAAGATGCCTTCTTTGCTTAATAGAGGTGTTCGGTTTCAAGAGAATTAGGCCCCCTCACAGTTCATGTCAGGAATGATCTATAACTACAAGGACTGAGAATGACAAGGACCGTTGTAACTTCTCCTCAAGAAATTTCTGGGATGGTACCCTCGTTGGTTGTTGCATTTTTTAAAAAAGAAACAAAACCTCTTTCAGAAGGAAATAAAATAGAAAGTAATCAAGTATAAGTGACTTGCGTGCTGTGTGTTTTTGTTGCCTGGGCAAAGTCGCATAGCGTAGAGTGGAACATATAGAATGGATACCTGTCTCTCACCTTGGGTGGACTAGACTTTCTTTTTGAGAATGAAAAGTAGGCCTATGTAATCCAACGACAACACAGTAAATTCGCAGTAAAAGAGAGTGAGGACAGACAACCCTAAAAGCTGAGGCTGGTAAGACACGCTCATAGCCCCATGAATAAGTTCGCACATAGAAACACGGGTATGTACGCGAAGATTCCACTTTAACCGGCCATGCTCGTCCCTGGCACTCGAAAACCTCCAAACGAAGCAACGTCTGTACAGATGGCCTTGATTTGTTTCATCTTTTGAAAACAACCATGGAATTTCGCGCTCATTAACCGGGGCATTGGGCTTCTTTGGGCCTTAATGAGTGGCTAGGAGAGACACAGATAAATATAATTTATTAATGGACATCATCCGGGATGTGATCGAGGGTGACAAGGACTTAGATATAATCTAGAATAACAAAGCATTAAAAGATTTAGGAAGGTAATTACTTAAAAAGATCGGAGAAGACAAGGAATTAAAAGGATCCAGGATGCTTGGGATTATATTAACAGTCAACGCTGTTAATATATTAATAATAACAGTTTTCTGTGACGGTAAACGAGACGACATAAAGGCGTGTCTTTGAAATCAGCTTTTTTGGGCTGATGGATGGGTCATCCCTAAGTGTTGTCTTCCAGTTCAAGGAGGATAGGATCACCTGCTGGACCTGAAGCAGAGCAGTTGTCTAATTATGCCATTACCTTAACCGCACCAATTTGTCTTGGATATTTTTCCATCTTTCGAGCGTTTTGGCTCAGTCAACGCTGTTAATATATTAATAATAACAGTTTTCTGTGACGGTAAACGAGACGACATAAAGGCGTGTCTTTGAAATCAGCTTTTTTGGGCTGATGGATGGGTCATCCCTAAGTGTTGTCTTCCAGTTCAAGGAGGATAGGATCACCTGCTGGACCTGAAGCAGAGCAGTTGTCTAATTATGCCATTACCTTAACCGCACCATATATATATATATATATATATATATATATATATATATATATATATATATATATATATATATATATAGTTGTGTAGCGTAGCAATAAGCGTGCTCGACTTGAAAAGAAAGAGTCCCGGGTTGTTGGGCATGGAGCACCATAAACCATAAATAAGGTATTATATTTTTATCATTTCCGAGTTTATGTTGCCACTACACTACACCAGTTCTGAGCGACCATCGCTCCAGATTGCACCTACCATCTCATCTGCCCACTACTTTGTCTTTGTTTATTTACTTGTTGAAGAAGAGGTTTCCTTCTAGCTGCGCTGTCATAGTAGCCAAGTTTATGGGGCACCGCACAGTAGTACTCCGACTCACTCGGAGTTGCTTTACATCATCAGCTGCCTAGCAACGGGAATTATTTTTAACAATCAGCTAAACAGACCTATAATTATGTGAGCCTAGGTCGACCTGAGCGGGATGTGTTTGATTCCTTGCCTCTGCTGGTCAAGTGTATAATCGCTCTGTTGAGTGTGTTAAGAGGAATCCCAAGTTTTTGTGCAATCTGACGCTGGCTGAGTCCATCCTCAGATTGACCCAACCCACAATACGCTCTCTTTGAAAACCAGACAACTTTTTTGCTTCTGGTGTTCGGGCATGGATAATTGATATAAACAATTAATATACTGTAATCTGAATATATATATATATATATATATATATATATATTTATATTAATGAGAAAGAGAAATTTGACGTAAATGAGCAATGAGACAAGAAACCGGAGTTTTTAAAGCAAGAGAAAGGGATATTGGAATAACACAAAGATCAAAGAGAGCAAAGGACGGCACAATGAACGAAATGTCCATTTCTCTTGCCTTAAAAACTCATGTTTCCTGTCTCATTGCTCATTTACGTCAAATTTCTCTTTCTCTTTTACAGTATTGTTATATGGTCTGCAATACAAGGTTTCTGCATCTTTCTTTCTATCTTCAAAAGGTTTTAGAAAGTCAGAAATAAAATATAGCGAAAGTCCAGTGGTGGTTGTTACTACCTTTTTTTTCTCTCTCTCTTTCTCTCTTTATATATATATATATATATATATATATATATATATATATATATATATATATATATATATATATATATATATATATATATATAGTCATGGCCAGCCAAAGGTTCGGGGACTAATATTTATTTATTTTTTACATTCGTTTTTAAATTTTACGTAATAGGAATAATTATTCTAATATTTAAATTATTTTTGGTCTATTAAAAAGTCAGTATTTGAAAAAAAAATAATAAGAAAAAACTACATTCCTTCGCTGAATCCAAAATCGCGCTCAGATCCTGTTCGTGTACGAGGTTAGTTTCAGTCCCTGGAATTTGCTATTCGATCAAAAGGGTAAAATGGCGATAAATATCGGTTAAATGAATGATGTGTAATTATAATCTATCTCGTAATATTTTTTGTTCACCCAAAATGTTCGAATCTTTTTCAATTCCAAAAATGGTTTTTACCAAAGAAAAGCATGCAACGATTGTTGCTCTGCATCAAAGAGGCCGAAGTATAAGGAGATAGTTGCTAAGGGTATTGCATCAAGGAACACCAGCTTTTGGATCATTATTGACTTTAAAAAGACTAGTTAAAATACTGTGAAGAAGTTTTCTTGACGCCCAAGAGCTTCAAATGAGCGCCATTATTGCCTTCTGGTAAATTCTCAGCTCAAGTATCGGGCTGCCTCCAGTGTCAAGCTTGTTCACTATTGAAAGGAGCAAGGTATGAACGCTTTATGGCGCATAGTGAGGCGAAGACTTTGTGACAAGGGTTTCAAGGCGAGAAGGGCTGCGAAGAAACCTCATCTCACCATGAAGAACGTTATTGATAGGCCACACCTTTGTAGGAAATATACGGAATAGACTGATAAAGAGTGGGCAAAATGATATTCTCTGAAGCTCCCTTCAGCTTGTTTGGAGCTACTGGAAGATCTCTCGTTAGGAAGAGAAAAGGGGAGTGCTTTCACGATTCCTGGGTCGCCCACAGTGAGCCATCCTCACACTCTCTGTTTGCGGCTGCTTATCATCTAAAGGAACTGGAATATATAACTATAATATAAAAGCAAGAGGGTGAGGTGTTAGAATGCCTAAAATGAGCTTGTGATTTATTTTATGATTGTTTAATTTCTTGTTTGGGGCGTTCTCTCTCCTCACCCTGTTGCTTATATACGAGTATTACAGTTTTTGTTGTTTCCCATCATTCCATGATAATGAACTTGGATTACAGTTCGAAGGTACTTGGAATCTTCGTTTTATTTTCCTTGTTTTCCTTGTATTTATTACTTAATCACGCGAATCTAGGAGTTTTCCATATATACAGGTTGAGTTAATTTGTAGGAAATTAAAAAAAAAAACGCTAATTGATTTCCCAAATGGCTACGCGGCTATCTGTGCGAGGGAGGCGGACATCGAAGCCCTCTCATCCCCGCGTGCCTCAGATTCTCTTCGGAAAATTGATCTCATACCTCGGACACCGCCACAAATGCTCACACATAGAAGTGTGATCTGCCGACGCCTTGAACCCTGGGTTGGAGGACACTCGATTGACTAAATCACGGACGAGATTCTCGGAATCATAAGTGCGCAAAAGTAGCCTTACTCGCCGTTGGGGCAATTGAGGCAAAAGAAAGCGGCCTTCTCCTCTTTAATGTCCGCATCTGCCCCGATCAGATTGAGCGTGAGGAGTTCGTTGACCTGCAAATGTGCTTCAGGTGCTACAGGTACAATGAACACACCACCGCTATTTGCCCCAACTCTACACTCACAGTTTGCTCTGTGTGCGCTGGCCAAGACCATTCCTGGCGCGAATGCAAAAGTTCGTTCCAGAAATGCTTCAATTGTGGTGGCCCACACAGAACCATGGCAATGACCTGTCCTATAAAGAAGGAGCAAATGCAAAAAACAAAGGACAAAAGCAGAAAAGAGGAGGAAAGGAAGTCTAACGCCACCCACGCGAATGTTGCCAAGGAAACGGTCGCAGAGAGTAGTGTTGCCGCTGCACCTACGTACCTGCAAATTGAAACCGAGAAGTTGACCAAAATAATGTGTTGCATATATTATGCTACATTGCTAACTTGACCAAGCCTGGCACCTTCGCGAAGGAACTGAACACCATGCTCGTGAATAACGGCATGGAAAAAATGTGGTTTCCGGAAAACCCTCCGTAACACGAGGTACTTCGAGTGAATCTCCAACCGCAGACCGGGAAAAGCAGCCTAAAAGCTCCGGACACGAGTAATGCTCTTTCACGGGATCCTCGAGTGCAAGCTATGGCTGCCCGGCAGAAGACATAAACGGACTTACAGACACACCCAACTACCCAAACAGAAGCACAAGTCGAGCGGAAGTAAGCCACTACTGTAATGCCTAAGAAGGTGGAGGAGTCGCCCCGCCCCCAAAAGTCCTCGCAGTCACGTCGACCAAGTAGGTCCTCGTCTTCAAAGAATCGGGCTCCCAAGTAAATATACTACTCGAAGATGTTAAACCTCAGAGTATATGCTGCCGAAGGGAACCAGTTTCCTGACGACGTAGGCCCAGAAGATATTGTCGAAGGCCTTAGGGCCGGACAATACAAATGGAACTACGAGGCTGACATACCTGAAGATCTGGTAAAGCAGGCTCTCTTCCGCGACCTTGTCCAATTCTCAACGGACACTTATGTTATTCTCATGGACGCAGAGTTCCGTAAGAAGAGATCCGACAAGGGGAAGACTCCTCCGTCCTCCCCCTAAGGAACAAAAGTGGACCGAGAATATAACACTCCTCGTCATAACATCTACGCTATATTGCGAGCGTAGTATCAAAAGCTAGTCGAAAAATTGAAGAAGACCTTACCCAAACGGAAACATCAACCCTAACATGTAACACTCACCCATTATGACAACCCAATTTACGACAACTTTTCACCGAAATTTTACCTACCGTAGTAACGAGTTTGACTAGTTAATACAAAGGCTTGAATGCCAACCAATTTCGACCTCCAAAACAACACAACACGAGCGAGATTAACATCGCTAGAGCTACCCTTTGACCAGGGATCTATTCATCCCTGCTCTCACGTACTATTTTTACTATACTGTCTACTTTTGCTGGAGATACCCTTCCACCAGGGAAAAAAACAAATACCTTCAAACTTATACTAAACTTACCTTTACTATCTTATTCAAAACCCTTTCACCACTATACTCTCTTACTTTAGCTCTACTAATCTATACTTCCTAACTTGTTATGTCCAATGTCTAACACCATTAGCTTCTAATATTGCTTCAATTCGGTATCCGAAGCGTTGACATGACTACATCAGATGATCTTTATCAATTTCAGACTGTCTTTCTTATGGCTGACTTAAGAGATTGAATGATGTTAGGTGGTGTTGATTGACCTTTCTCTCGACGACGCCTTATACGTAATAATACAGTGGATTGACGTCGGGCTAGCTAGGAGGCCATGTGTCTGCGTCGTGAGGACATGGTCGTGGAAACTTTGATGCAACTAAGCTTGGGTTGTTCTAGCCTTATGAGATGGTACAGAGTCTTGTTAGAAGATGCGTACTCTGTCTTTCCAGGGCCTCACATCCTTCTCCAAAACCTTTGCGTAGGCAGCATCGTTGACTCTTAAGCTATGTGAATAAAAGTGAGTTAGCATGGCACCTCCCTCACTGCAAATGACTCCCAGAAACATCGCAGTTGCTGGAAACTTGGTATGCATTACAGTTGGAACCTCGCTTGGCATTCTACACAACCATCTGTCATTCCTTGGGTTTACCATTTGGTCCCAGTCCAGGTTTTTCTCATCAGAGAAAAACCAAGGCAGTCGAACCTCTTGATGTTTCAATATGGATAGCAAGCGCATTGCACAGATCAAACGATTCTCGTTCGTCTTAATTGATATGAACTGACCTTTCCTCATCACCTACGCCTTGTAACGGATATCTTTATGCACAACTCTTCTGATGGTGCATTCTGAAACCTTGAAGTCCTTTGCAAGGAGGCTGATCGACTTTCCAGGGTTTCTTGATTTTTTTCCTGTACTTTCTGGTAAAAGAACCGTTTGCATTTGTTTTGGGGTTTGCTGCTAATGTTTGATTCCTATCAGCAGCTTTCAGGTTTTTTTTGTAACTTTGGCAATGAAGGATCGGGCAACATTAAGAAAGCGAGCAACCTCTATATCATTATGCTGAGCTTTTATGGCAACGATCACGGCCTGCCTTTTCATTTCCTTAATAATTTTAATATCATTTATTTTTAATCTGAAAAAGAAATAAAAAAATTAGTTATATTAATTATAAGAAGGCTGGAGCTATTCAAAGTGACATCCCTAGGGTGTTTTGAAAGACGCTCCTTTATGTATCTTCTATGCACTTCGCTTCTAATTTCATCGCTTTAAATCAGGGGTTCTTAACCTGAGGTACTCGTACCCCTAAAGGGTGCACAATAGGTAAGCTAGCGCTGCGCGATATGGCACGCGAAGAGGATCTATCTTTGGGGTGTGGAGGTAAATTTTATTTGCTTATTACCTTAATTAATGCAATTCCATTAATCTAAATGGATCCGACCAATATAAATGAGTTCCCAAATATATGAATTCGTAAAGTAATAAATAAAAATTTAAACCAAATATAACTTTGTTATTGATGGCCATTATTTTTTTACGACCGTGCGCAGTGGCGTATCCAGGCTAAAAATCTGCAGGGGGGGCTAACCTGAATTCCTCCCTCTGAGTAGTCCGAGAAAAGGGCATTGATGACTAATAATGGCTATCTTACACGGCATTGATAATAAATAACAGCATCTCATAAAGGAGTGATCACTAACTCTCTCAAATCCCATTTTTCTCATATATCAGAAAATTATGATTGTGGTTTATTGTAGTTTTTGGACGTCAGCTAAAATATAATACTGAATTTAATAATTATTTTTTACATTTACCTGTATTTTAGACATGTATCATATAAGGTAAATCCGATCGCAATGGTTTAAAAAACCCTGTTTATATATGTATGTATATATATATATATATATATATATATATATATATATATATATATATTCTATATTATTACATAACTGTTTCTAAATAGCCGAATACAAGTATGGTTTAAAAAAAAGAAAGATTAACATAAACGGGTTTGAAAAAGGTTAATAACAGCATCTAACACACATTAAAAACAAAGCATTGGTCACGGTATTTTACATGAACATCCACCTCCTGTTCCTTTTGGCAAATACATTGTTTACGCTGTCTCGGTCGTTTCAGGCCCAAGAGACTGGGAGACTGGGAGAGTGATCAGAACTTGGAGGAGGTTGGTCAGGTTCGGATACATTCTGGTATGAGCATCTCCATCGGAGTCAAACTTGATTGTTGACGAAAATCAGCGCTCTGCTTCCGCCTTGACGAGGCTCAAGGCCTCTAAGTCAGCCTCGTAATCCTTTTTATCACCCAGTAAAGCAACAACATCTCCATGAATGCCACTGAGCAGATGTTGATGTTGAAGCTGACCGGAATAGTGTCGTCCCCTAACCGGCTCTGCAGCTCAGTCAAACACTTGATCAATGAACTGGTCATAGACAGATCGGCGGTAATATTCCTTGCTTCCATTTTCACTGTGGGCTACTGAAAGAATTTTTTTAGGGGGGGTAGGGGCTTCAGCCCACTACGTGTATCCGTGCCTCACCGTGCGAACTGTGTGTTGTAACTAGAACTTGCCTAACCACGCCACTGACGAAAGTCTGAAGAGTGTCTTTAACCTCGGTTTAAACTGCAACCGAAATAAGATAAAACAAGCCAAAGATTGAATTAGAACCCCGAAACAATGACACTAAAACCTAAAAATCCGAATGTTTTGAAATTTAATGTCTTAGTGTTTATCAAAGAGTACAAGTGAGAAAAAGTGTTACGTTTTTCTCCCTTGACGAACCTTTTCTCAAAACATTTCTGGTACTGATGCTTGGGTAGGTTTCTACTTTTTTAATGCAAAATGAATCTTTCTGTTATCAATAATCAATCAAAAAATCTGAGAATTTTCCTCTACCCCAATGGGGAACGTTTCTGAACTATGTACTAATTGGTCTCCTCTTCGGGCTTACTCGAGCCTGTGCCCTCCTGGATCTTCACTTTCCCTAATTCGCCACTTCCATCGCGAATCACTTTTCAAGTCTATGGCGGAGTGCCTCCGATAGTCTTCGCCTTCGTTTTTCCTTTAAGTTTCAAATTACGAACGTTCCCAGGATTGATGACGTTATGTGACGTAGGTTGTTATATCACCTCCGTGTGAGTGTTCAGTGCTAAGACCTCTCCTGGCAGAGCAGATCCGGGCGGTATCATTCGTGTTTAGAAGTGTTGCACGTAAGTACGTCTTTTTTGGTTGCTGGCTGGTGGTACGTGTGTGTTTGTGGGGGCATTTGTCCTGCGGGTATCCCGTAAAGTGTGGTTTGTGTTATTGGCTCCAACAAATGATTTTCGATCTTTAAGGATTTTGCGTCCTGTGAGACGAAAGTGGAGACGAAGTTTAAGATTTGTTTAGGATGGAGCGCCGTCAGGTGTGAATCGTGGTGGCCTGGGTAAAGGAGGAATAGCTTTGCTATGGTGTGAGGAGTGGCATGATGTAATTTTAAATATAAGACCTCTCCTGGCAGAGCAGATCCGGGCGGTATCATTCGTGTTTAGAAGTGTTGCACGTAAGTACGTCTTTTTTGGTTGCTGGCTGGTGGTACGTGTGTGTTTGTGGGGGCATTTGTCCTCCGGGTATCCCGTAAAGTGTCGTTTGTGTTATTGGCTCCAACAAATGATTTTCGATCTTTAAGGGTTTTGCGTCCTGTGAGACGAAAGTGGAGACGAAGTTTAAGATTTGTGTAGGATGGAGCGCCGTCAGGTGTGAATCGTGGTGGCCTGGGTAAAGAAGGAATAGCTTTGCTATGGTGTGAGGAGTGGCATGATGTAATTTTAAATATAAAAGTTTGAGCATGAGAACTATGTCGGTGAAGTTGAGAGTTTGAAGGTCAAAACTGTGTGAGATTGTAGTGTATAGGCCCTGAAATGTTAAAAGTTAAGCTAGAAAGGAGAAGCTTTGCATGACCTCAGATGTGAGATAGATAGGAGTGAGAAAGGGTATGTGGTTGTTGGGAATATGAAGTGGCGAATAAGTGACGAGGTAAGCAAGAATGGAATAAAAAGAGCTCTCTGTACACCTGGCGAGAATGACAATTGAGAGTGTGTGGTAGACTTGTGTAACAGGGAAACCTATGTATAATAAACACGTTCCTTTGACAGAAAGATGTCCATAAATACACATAGGTTGGGCATGGAAGAGAGAATGAATGTGTGATTGCTCTGTTCTTCGTGAGAAAGAACACCCTGAGGGTTATGTTTGATGTGAAAGGTGGAAAAGGTATGAGTATGGATCTATAGGATTACATGGTTGTACTGTGTTCGTTAAATTGGTTGGTGTTGTGATGAAAAGACGCGAAGAAGGTGATAGCTAAAGGAGAAGAAGAAGAAGAAGAAGAAGCGGAAGGCGATTGGATCATGAAAGGGAGAAGAGAATATAGACCTAATTGATAGGAGAGAGAAAATGTAAACATGGACATAGAGAAAATGTGAGGCAAGCTTAGGAAATGATAGTTGGGAATGTAAATGCTTGTATGTGGGTGCGATAAAACTGGCAAGTGAAAATGGAATGCTATATATATGTAGTGGAATGATGATGTGTAACACGCAGTGGATAGGGGGTGGAAGGCGTATTTAGAGATGCTTCATAGTTCAAATGAGATTGCGATAGGAGTAATGAAGCGGATGGAAACTCACAGTAATAAACCAGCAAATAAATCATTTGGAAGGAAGATGAATGAGGATCCGGAGGAGAACACGGAGTTACTTTTGAAAGGATGTAAGAAATGGGAGAAACTAGGAAAAGAATAGTTGTGGCAACATCAAAGATAAGAATGGTAGAGTAACATGAGCGATAGGAAAGTTACAATTAGATAGTTATAGGTATTACTCTGATGATTTATAAAATGCTGTGGTTAGTCTAGCCATGAGTACCTTCACACTGCATCGGGCACACCTGGGGGACACTTCATCCACGCTAAGGAAGTGAAGGTTAAAATACCCAATTGATACAATTCTTTTTAGTGATGTTAGATTGGTCTATTGGATACAGTCGCTTTATGTGGGTGAAGAGCGTCCCGCAGTCGGGCCCGGTGCAGTATAAAGGTGGCTACTCATTGCTAAAGCAACAGCATGATTTAGAGGTTGTAAACCACGTGCAGTATCAGACTATGGAGCCGCTAAACATGCAAAAGGTTGTTAATGCTGTTAAATGTATAAAAATGTTCAGACAGATGAGAAGGTAAAGGTGGTGGTGATTGTGTTATGGAATGAGTATGTTTGTGGTGTGTTGTAAAGAATGTAGAATATTGAAGAATTGAAGATGGTTTTGATAAGACTTATAAGGAGAAAAGTGGATGAAAAACTATAAGGGAAGAAGTTTGTTTTGTGTTTTAGGCGAGGTGTATCGAAAAGTTGTGATTGGACTTGTAAGGTGGATTACTGATGGAATGATAAAAGATGAGCAGGGTGGGTGTAGATGGAGAGGGTCATGTTTGCATTGAAACAGCCGGATTAGAAAGCAAGCGACCAGAGTTGTAAGTATGGTTAGATAGAGAAATGAGAGAAAGGTGTAAGCAAATATTACAGAGATGTGTGTTGATGACAAGGTGTATGAAAACTTATGATTAGGTGTGTAAGAAGGATAACAGAAGGAATAATTGGAAATGAGTAAAGCGGGTTTAGATTGATTCGGGTCTATGTGGATGTGTTTTGCCAATAACGAGTTAGCGTGGAAAGCCTTTGTGGCCCAAAATAGAACCACTCATTCCATGCCAGGGGAGTATGGATATTAAACCCACCTTATGGCGGGTTCCGTATATGGAAGAGTGATATGTTGTGTGTGGATAGAGGGGGGGGGGTTGTGATTGGCTATGCTTGTGATGATGTATGTGCCTCGCACATGAGTTAGACTCTGCGCGCCGCCTAGTGGAGGCCAGCTTCTTACGAACGCTGATTTTTTTTTGTTCTTGCTGTCGCTGGTAATCGAACTCACAAACCCTGGCGTAGAAATTCAACATTTTATACACTATGACAGCGAGATTCTCCGAAGTCGGTAGTATGATACATTTGGGAAGGAAGGGGTGTTTGGGTGAGGCAAGGGTGGGTTATGTCAGAGTGTGTGATGTCATTGTGGCTACTTACTACTAGCTTTATGGATGAGACCTCGAGAATTAAAAGTGAGAGTTAAGAGGATTTGTGAGGGGGTGAGGGCTGCATGGTGAAAACATAATTTTAGTGGCTAGTGTGAGAATTATTTGGAAATGTTGCTTGTAGTGTTTGGCAAAGTGCTTAAGTGTGTATGTGAGTATGGAGCTAGTACTATAGATATAAACGAGTTAGGTGGTGTTTTCAAGTGACGCTCGGTGGTATAAGATATTAGAGCCCATTGTGTACTCTTTGGGGTGTATCTTGAATGGTAGTGGTACTGATGCATCAAACTGATAACAAATTCTTTAGGGTGGAAATCCTATGTCAACATGGCGCTACGAAATGCCCGACGGTATGAGTTTGGAACGCTCAAGAATTATGCCTGTGAGGAGAGTGAAAGCAGTGCAAATGGACAATTTATGTTGTATATTTTTGCTAAAAGGGTAGATAAAGTAAGGAACGACTGGGATATATATATATATATATATATATATATATATATATATATATATATATATATATTTATATATTGTTAAGAAAGATGTGAATGAGCTTTTTGACTGTCAATGTTCTGATATTATATGGACATGGAGGTACATCACCGTTCTAAAAGATAAGAACACCTGTATTTCTATCACAATATCTTCCAAAACAGTTGCCAGAAAAATCTAACGTTTCCAAAATTGGTACATGATAACTTGCAGGTATAAACTACGCATGATTGAAGGTTATGCAAAGTTGGATAATTAAAACGAAAGTCATCAATGGATAAGCAAATTATCATGAAAATTGAAGTGTCGAAAATAATCTGAACGCTTAGATTTCTTGTCAATCTCACGTCCATTTGGTGATTCTCTTGCCAGCTCTCATCCGAATCTAAGAATTCGATCACATCTCTGTTTACGAGCTAATCGTAAAGTTGCGCCACCAAGATGGTCTTTCAATTAGAACCATGGCAGAGACTCAAGCGCTGCAAAAGCATAATTCATAATATCATGTTAATCTCTGATTAAACAGGTTTATGTAAGTGGTAAATTAATCTGTAGGCCAAGGAAGACATTAAAAAGGGAGGACTAAGCCATTACCCAAATTGTGAAGAAGGACCGTATCAATACATCTGCAGCAGTTTCTCGGGAGATTAGTGAGGTTTTGGCCATCTACTCGTATGCCTCCAGGCAGATGGTTTCACGTGGAAGACAATTTAATGGTCGCACACCCTCGTTCAAGCCGTTAATCAGTCCGAAGAACAAATAGGCTTGGCTTGCATTCGCCACTGAGGATGTTACATGGGTCGATGACAAATGGAGCTAAGAGGTCCACTTCAGTGACGAATCTAAGTTTAATTTGTTTGGATCCGATGACGGGGGGTGCGGCGTTCGTCGAAGAGCAGGCAAAAGTTTATCTGTCATTTGCACCAAAATGAGTGTGAAGTTTAATTGATAAAATCTCATGATCTTGGGCGTGATTTCGATGGAAGGCACTGGGCCACTTGTGCGATTACGTGCTACAGTGAATGTACAACTGTACAATAATTGCTGCGACAGCATGCTTTGCACCATCTGCGAGCTTCCGAAGGCCAACCGGCAGTTTTTATGTAGGATAACCGCCCCCTGACACACGACCAAGCATATCCCTGCTGAGAAATGGTCTGCACATTGAAAATGTTTGGAAGACACTCGGAAAGAGGGCTAAAGCGAGGAATCCGAAAGCAGTTCAAGAACTCTAGTAAATTATTGAAGAAAAATGGAGCAAGATTACTGCGCAAGAGTGTCAACATCAGTAATATAAGCCACCACACTTAATACTAATATATATATATATATATATATATATATATATATATATATATATATATATATATATATATATATATGTGTGTGTGTATATATGCTATATTTAGGTAGGAGGCTCCATTTTTCTTATATATATATATATATATATATATATATATATATATATATATATATATATATATATATATATATATATATATATATATATATATATAATTATGATAGTGACCCTTGCTTTCTAGAAGACAAGATTACATATATAACCTGCAGTTTCATTGAATTAATTTACCCCCTTCACGTGATCAATGAAAGTTTATCTAAAGCAAAATCTACAAGGATAAAAACAAATTTAGTAATATGAAGTTCTATCCTTCCCTTTTTCTTCCCTTCTTAAAGGAGTGAACAAAGTTATTTCCCCAGGCCTAACCACATTTAAATACCCTTTTTCTATCCTTAAATCTTTCCCTTCGACCCCGCCCATGGAGCAGCCAAATGAAGCAGGTGTATACTTAATCCCGTGTGGCTCTACAAACTGTCCCTCATTCTACATAGGAGAGACCGGAAGAACCTTAACATATGTAATGTCTTAGTGTTTGTCAAACATTTCCTCAAAAGATTTTTGGTACCTACCTTTTTAATGCAGCGTTATTGATTTTAACTTGTATTCTCTATTTTTCTTACAAGTTTTTTGTCTGGGTCTTTCTTGTAGGCGAGAAAAAACATTCGCAAAAGATATTTTATTCCGAGACGTCTTTCGACCATAT
Organism: Ceratothoa steindachneri; assembly: GCA_963969495.1. Classification (NCBI taxonomy): domain Eukaryota; kingdom Metazoa; phylum Arthropoda; class Malacostraca; order Isopoda; family Cymothoidae; genus Ceratothoa; species Ceratothoa steindachneri. Next base: position 88,770,849 of record OZ018317.1, on the reverse strand, counting down.
ATTATATATTACCGCTATAGAAGGCCACTTAGAGCGACCCTGGAGGCAAACAAAGGTCACCATTGGGGTGCTAGTTACTAAAACTTGTACATATGTTTTCCACTTTCGCTTTAGTTCTATCATTTTGGATACACAAATTTCTTTTAATAAATATTGCTTATAAACTGATAAATTTCGTTTGATTTATTCAAATTTGCATAACCTTTAACCAATGTATGGAAGATGTTGTGATAGAAATACAAGTGTTCCCATCTTTTTGCTGCTTCTGTGGAATATTTGAGAATATAATTTAGAAGAGAAAATATGAGAAGTGAAGTATCCTGGTGTGCGAGGGGTTAAAAGGCAACGCAAAAGACTGAATTATTATGCGATAGAGAAAGTGTATGTGTGTGCGTTTCACAGGAATGAGGCTGGAGTGTCCGTGTTTATAATGGGTCGACATGTTCGGGGTTTTTTTCCCTGAAGGGAATTTGAAGGGACTAGATGCGACAGCACATAGCCTCCCATCTGTGAGGAACCAAAAGCGCGCAAAAAACGCCTGATGAGCTTTGCGTTTAAGTGATGGCCAGAGAGGTTCTTGGCGTGGTCTGCCTCTGACGTGTCTCAGGCACAAGAAATGAATGATGCAAGGTCAGACCCGATCGGTGCGAGGGAAATGGGGACATCAACACCAAGGAAAAAGAAAAATACCATTTTAATATTTGCTTCCATTATTAGCTTTTAGATTCAGGAACGACTTTGTATTCAATGTTCAACACCTTAAGTTTGCAAACTACTTTATCTTCGTTTTTTTATCTAACATTTTAGTTATTATGTATAAAGATTTAAATGGTTTATCAGAAGTTGGTTTTGTTAGGAATTTTATCGCCGATTTGCCCCCTCCCTATTTTAAGTGGTTTCCCAATGGGAACTGCAATTTAAAGGGCAGTTCATGGAAGCCGTTACATGGTACCCAATTCGCGACCCCATCTGGCGAAAAGCCACACCCCTTGGCACTTAAGTTTTCTCACTAAGTGACAGGCTCTCCTGCCTCTAACGTTGCCGCCCCTCCCCCCCCTCCCCTATATCTGGTCTGTTGCCGGTAGCAAATGAGGGGAACCGATGAATACATGTGAATCGAAGTTGACAAGGACCGGTACCAATAGAACGAAAATGACAAGGACTGCTACAAATATACTGAGGTTGACAAGTAATGACACTAATGGATTGAGAAAGAGGAACGGAGGAATCACGTCGAACCTCCCCAAAACTTTGATTGATTGAGGGAGATAAATATTTCAAACATTACTTATATGTTCGTATAAAAGGACACTGGTATATAAATAAAAGAACATGGAATATCCCATCCTTAGTCCCTCTCTTTCCTTAAGTGTTTGATCTAACACGGTGCTCTCCGATCCCACGAAGAGGGACGTGAAACGCTCCACTCCGATAGCTGAAGGAACGAATACACGAAGTAGTTTGCAAGAGAGCAAAGGGGTCATATATTATAGACCAGGCAATTTGGTTCTTACTCCCTACTTAAGAATACACTCGTATACTCATCCACATACTCTATGAACGCACATTCATAAACACAACCCCACGAAGTCTCTTAATTGCACACATCCTCGATCCTTTTGTAGCACATACTGTATCATTGTAGCACTCTCAATCAAGCTTTCGCTCCTCGACCTCTCAGACTGGTTCACAACATTGCTGCCCGCGTTCCTCACCGCCAGGCTGGGGGGGGAGCGTTTCTCTCGTGCCCCCCCCTCCCCCACCGCTACGTGTTCTGCACTAGCTGCCCAGCTCCATTCTACTCCTCTACTTCACCAGTCCCATTTACCCTATCCAATCTCCTGAGAATCCTACGCTTTGCCCCACTCCCAAGTATTGATTGCTCCTTTAGTAGCCTGTGATCGAGCTTTCTCGATATTTGCTCCTAGAGTGTAGAATGACCTGCCGGTTGAGGCAATCTCATCCCCCTCTCTTGGTGCATTGAAGACTCACCTCTTACCTCGGGCTTTTCCTTAGTTGGTAGACAAACGCTTTCTTGTGGCCACATAGTCTCTAAGAACGCTATAAAAAACAAATACCATATTATTATTATTAATATTAGTCTCCACCCCCTGTCATTTCACGCTCATATCCCGTGGATCTTAATGTAGCGTCGGGATTCTGGTCAAGAGAACGGCCTTCGGAGGCTCCGATCGAGAGTTTGGGCGCCAATGTGACGCCTTGCGTGGCCAGATCTGAACGCCTGAGGTACAGAGTGTTAGTCCTAGCAACAGCTGGAATCGAGTTGGGGAAGGAGGGGGGGAGGATAAGAGTGTGAAAATGAATTGAGGATGACGAGGGCTGTGACAGAAAGATGGATGATGACAAAGAGTGAGTAAAAGGGTCGAAGATTACAAAGACTAATTAAAAAGGATAAATGATGACTAATTAAAATGGAGGGATGATGACAAAGACTAATTAAAAGGGGGTGAAGAAAAAGACTAATTAAAATGGATATATGATGACAAAGGCTGATTAAAAAGAGGCGATGACAAAAAGTAATTAAAACGGGAGATATGATGACAAAACTAGTTACAAAGGGAGATAATGTGACAAATACTAATTAAAAGGGAGATAGGATGATACAGACATTCAAAACGAGAGAGGATGACACAGAGTAATTAAACGGGAGATAGAATGAGAAAGAATAATTAAAAGGGAGATAAAATGAGAAAGACTAATTAAAAGGGAGAGGGGATGACAAAAACTAATTAAAAAGGGAGAGTGGATGATAAATACTAACAAAAAAGAAGAAAGGATGACAAAGATTAATTAAAAGGGAGAGGGGATGGCAAAGACTGGTCAAAAAGGAAGAGATGATGACAGATTAGTTAAAGGGAAGAGGAGATGACAAAACCCAATTAGAAGGGAGATAGGATGATAAGGACTGATTGAAAAGGAGAGAGAGAGAGAGAGAGAGTGACAAGAAACGACACAATAGCAATAAAATCTCATCACTCCACTTCGATTAAAGGTATGGCTGTATTCCTAAATTATCATGTGTACGTTTGTAAATAAGAATATATGGCTCGTATTTACACATATAATAAAGCTTCCAACACTTGTGGTATGAACGTCTATCGGGGTTGGTAGAGATTTGCACTTCGTCTTTCTTTCCCTTTGAACTTTAACCACATTTTATCTGTCTGTGCTCTCCCCTCATTCGTTCCGGACTGAGTGTACACGACCTCATTGGAATACATAAATAACTAAATGATTAAGTCGAGCCATTGGTATTCATAAGATCAAAAGACTAATAAGAGTACAATCATGGAGATCGATTTGTACTCGTCTACAAACTTTCACTTCCTCTTACCATACTTGGGTTAAAAAAAAACACTTTAAAAAATAACCCTACTTCCCTTCACCCACAAAAAGTGGTAGTTTCGAAATCACGAGAAACAAGTAAGAGTTAATGAATGTCAAAGCCGGCATTGAGCTCATCCTTTTTGCCCTCGTATTCTGCTTCCCAGCAAAAGAGTGCCAAAATTAGCACCGTTTGCGATAGCGACGAAGCTTCGATCACGATTGAAAAGCATTTGAGAGAAGACATGAGAAAGGGTATTGAGTGATTTACTGTCGCTCTTTGTTTCGTATGTATGTGTGAAGTGTAGCATGAACTTAAAGCCGTGGTTGTAAACAGATTGTCTGGCGGACACTTCAAGGCAAGGTTAGGTAAGAGGCTGAGCATGCTAACATAGAGGGTCACTTTTTGTATGGATACTTTATATGGGACCAAGGTTTACATAGGACATTTTTTGGTACAACTCCTTTCTATGGATGGCAAGGTTTCTTGACAGATCGCTAGCCTCTTTTACTTTCTCTCTCTCTCTCTCTCCCTCTCCCTCTCCCTCTCCCTCTTTCTCTCTCTCTCTCTCTCTCTCTCTCTCTCTCTCTCTCTCTCTCTATCTTTCAAAGGATTCAGCTTCGTAGTTTTGAGATTGTGTTATCTTTTTACCGATACTCGTATGTTCCTGGATTTTGCAGGGAATTTTAAGGCACCTGGAGAAATGAAAGTCAGATGGTGCAATGTCGAGAGTACGATAGATGCGGTAGCCAAAGACACATTGGGTCTCGCATTGTGTTGTGGAACACAACCCATTTTCTGTTGGCTACTTATGGCCTCATCTGGTATTTTTCCTTATTCAATTTCTCCAGCTCGTATTGTATGGGAGAAGTTCATAATAAATAATGACTTTAAAATCCCATCAAATACAAAGCATAACTTTTTTTGCATGAATATTTCGCTTCGGTAGCGGTTTTGTTAAATTCTCACGCAAACTCAAGGATCATTTTCGCACTATGCTATCGTAAACGATCCATTGTTTTGTCTCTAGTCAGCAATGGCTGCAAAAAAGGTTGAGTTTCATGCTTTAAGACTATGTCACAGATGAAATATCGGTCCTTGCAGTTTTTCTCTAAAAGTTTGTGAGAAACTCATACGCCATAGTGGAAAATGTACCCAAGTTATCAAGGGATTAGTGTTATATTGACCATCGGAAGAATTGAAGTTAGGAATTTCCTATATGAGAGCTGATTCTATTAGGCGTCTGAGTATATAATTTTGGGAGTTATAAATTATTTTGGCATTATCAAAGTCATTTGCATGGTCTTCACTTGACATATGCAAGAACAGGTTAAAAGATACGTCTTCCACAGCATATGTCTCATTTGTGTTCCTCCATTCTCTTGGAAAATCTACTGCTTTCGCCAATGTATTAGGTTGAGGAATGAGTTCTTGCGGGGTTTTTTTTAATGTTGTGTTGATTTCAGTTTTGTTGACGTGATTTGTGCACATATTAAGAAACAATAATAAATAATGAGAGCAAAGTTTGCAAAGGTTAGGCTACGTCTCTTAACAGCGTAGACTATTAGGCTTTTGCTTAGGCTACGTCTTGAAGTTGAGTAATAAGTCATTGCGGTTTATTTAAAAGTTGTGTTAATTTAATTTTTGTTCTGCACCCTCAAAATGGAATGTCAAGTTGAAAGAAAGGCACATTGTCAACACTTGTTGTTATTCATTTTCAATGGGAGACGGGAACAATGCAAACGCAGCCAAAGCTCGTCGTGATATTTGTGCTGTGTACGGAGAAAATGCTTTATCAGAAAGGACAGCTCAATGATGGTTTTCACGTTTCAAAAGCGGCCATTTCAATCTTAATGACGAAGAACGTTCTGGTCGCCCCATTAAGTTGGATGAAGATCGATTGAACGACCTTCTTCATGAAAATCCTCGTCGATCGACTAGAGAATTGGCTGTGCAATTGGCGTGTGATCAGAAAACTGTAGTGAATCACTTTCATTCGATGGGGAAAGTTAAAAAACAAAGCAACAAAGTTCAACGCTCCACGATTGCCGCAGGTTTGCTTGCTCGTCACAAGGCTACTCGTAGATATAAGGACAGATTTCTGAACCGTATCATCAATGGCGACGAAAAGTGATGTGTTTATGTCAACATGAACCATCGAAAACAATGGCTTAGCCACAATATAAAAAAAATTCTACGATTAAAGCAAGGACTTCATCCACGAAAGACGATGCTGTGTGTGTGGTGGGATTGTGAAGGCATCATTCATTATGAGCTCCTTGCGAACAACGAGATTGTCAATGCAGAACTCTACGGTCAACAAATGTATCGACTCGCCGAAGCTATTCGTGAAAAGTGACCTCATCGACGTTATGGAGTCCTTCTGCAACGCGACAATGCTCGTCCTCACATTGCCAATATGACAAAAGACGCCATCCAAACGCTTAATTGGGAAATCCTGCCGCATCCTCCATATTCGCCAGACTTGGCTCCACTGAATCATATATATATATATATATATATATATATATATATATATATATATATATATATATATATATATATATATATATATATATATATATATATATATATATAAAGTCACCCCCCAAACCCTTATATCATACACCCGAAGTCTATAATGGTTCCGCAAGCAGCCATTCTCTCATCCCTACTATTCAACCTATTCACGCGACATCTGACAATCACAAACCCCATTAATCCCCACCTACCCAGACGACATCTCGCTCATAACCCAACACACCTCAATCATAACATCAAGCAGGAGACTAGAATACTAGGTCACACAAAACCGCATGACTAAACAAACAAAACAATAACGCTTTTGACAGCCACTACCACGAATCGAACAAACATCCCCAAATCAGACTAAACGGGCAACATCCGTCCGTCACTAAACAAAACCCCGTGCTTCTAAAACCCGCACTAGACGCCAAGTGTGGGCCATGAATGGTCTTTTGCAGTCTCCTTCTTCTCTTATGTTCTTTTCTTATGTAGCCCCACGCAACAAACATTACAACCAACGCCACAAAGAAAATCAATGCCCTCAAATCACTATCAAACATTACATTTGGACAACAAAGAGACTCTGATAACTATACAAGCACCACCCTCAACTACGCAGCACCAGTATGGAACCCAATCACAGCTAAATTTCGCGCGAACAAACTCCTAACCACACAGAACAATACACTCAGAACAATCACAGGATACACACGCGGCTCACCTACCCCACACCGACACGTTGAAACAATAAATACTCCCAACCAAAATAAAGCTAGATATGATGGAAATCTAACACCAACAGAACATTGACCCGTCCCCACTCCAGCCACCATCTGACAGCAAGGCACTCACCTCTCAGAACCAAGAAAAAAAGCTCCAGCACAATACTTCCAACATTAACAGGCACCGGCGTTGGAGAGAAAGCCGAGTAAAGTTTTAGTTGAGAAAAAGTTAACTGACATGAAGGACTGGACGCCATCTGAAAATTTGAAAAGAGTTACCTGTATCATGATGATTTGCGCCGGGTATCAAACCGCCGACATCATGATTGGTGCTTAATGTTCTGTTAACACTGTAAAGGCTGTATGATGTGACGTGGGCAGCTGCAACGGAGACTACGAAGCCGTGGCCAGCAGAAATGAACACAGCCGGCGTTCTGACTGCGTCTGCACGCCGGAATCCATCCGATAACTGTAGGACAAGGTGATGGAATACCCGAGCAATGGAATCCGTGCTTTGGTGCCAGAGTTAGTCGTGGGAGTTGCTACCATGAAGCTGGCCCTGAACGAAAACCTTCGCTACCACTCGTACAAGGGACAAATCCTGGAAGCCCAGGCCAAGGAGAACCGCTTGACAAAGGTAGAGAAGCTCCATAACAAACTAAAACATCCTCTTGAGCCGGGCGCGATCTAGTTCTTCTCAGATGAAAAGACCTTCTACCAGGACCATTTGCACAACACCCTGAACAACACTTGGCTTGCCTGCAATTTATGCGACGTTTCACGTATCATGAAGACCAAGTTCCACCAAAGTGTGATGGTCTGTGGGAGTGTCTCCAGTGAGTCAGCTTTGTGGAGCTGCTAGAGACTAGGGTCAAATCCTGTCTGGAGAGGCTTGCTGATGGAAGGCCATAGCTCCGGAAAGAGTCAGAAGTGGTTGTCGGAGAATTTCTACGACTTCATTAGCCCCACTTTCTGACCTAGTTCCCCCGATTATAACCCCATGGATTAGTATGCATGGGGTGCGATTAAGACAGACCTCAATCGTTCTGCTTGCAACTCTAAGGACGAGCTGGTGGCTAGGATCAAGGAGGTATTTAAAGATCTTCCCAGACACACAGTGAGGAACGCATGCGCCAGATTCCGGAGCCGTCATGAGGCCGTGGTGGTAGTTGAAGGCGGCTACTTTGGGTAAACTTTAATCTTCCAGCCACATTCTACTTGATATTTTTTTAATTTTAAAAAATTATTAATTTTTGCTGAGATATTACCCATACACACTGTATAATGACTAAGTACCCCATCCCCCATTCTCGATTTTTGCTTCATCGGGATGAGGGTAGCATTCATTCCTTCTTAAATAGAATCATGTCCTAACTAAAGGATCTCCACTCGGAACTATTTCGGTATCCAAGAATGATGCTCGAGTTGACATCTGTATCTCTAAATCCTAACGGTTTACTAAGCTCGAACCTCTGATTCTTATCATGTTTGAATTCCGGGATAGAGGATGGTATTATTCATTAATTTTGTAGATGTGTAGGTGCCAATATCGACTCGGAGATGGCTGAGTTTTAGTCTTTCCTCGAATACCCTCAGCATTCGGTTTATAAACACCCATGTGACATCGTTTCTCGATTTCTAGTGAAAATCTGCTGATGAAAACTCACGCAACCTATTAATGTTGATGTTTTCCATTCCCTTTATATCCTCTTGTACCTTTAATGTTGATGTTTAACATTGCCTTTGTATCCTATTGTACCTTCAATGTTGACGTTTTTCATTGCCTTTATATCCACTTGTACCTTTAATGTTGTTTAATATTGCCTTTATATCCTCATATATTTAATGTTTATGTTTTTCATTGCCTTTAATCCTTTTGTACTTTAAATGTTGATGTTGTACATTGCATTGGCATCCCCTTGTACCTTTAATGTTGATGTTTTCCATTGCCTCTATATCCTCATGTACCTTCACTTTTGATGTTTTCCATTTCCTTTATATCCTCTTGTATTTTAAAATTGATGTTTTACATTGCCTTTGCATCGTCTTGTACCTTTAATGTTGATTTTTTACATTGCCTTTGAGTCCTCTTGTACCTTTAATTTTTATATTTTACATTGCTTTATATCCCCTTGCACCTCTAATGTTGATGTTTTGTATTGCCTTTATATCCTCTTGTACCTTTAATGTTGATCTTTTAGATTGCCTTTGCATCCTCTTGTACCTTTAATGCTGATGTTTTACATTGCCCCTGTATCCTTTTGTACCCTCTTCACCCATTCTATCGTGCCATGGAAAGGGGAAGGAGGAAGAGAAACCAAACAAAAATTAAATCGAATCTCAAAGCTTAGTGGTGGAAAAGATCATGAATGAACATTACTGCTATAGCAAACGTCTTCAACACTGAGTTGCGAATTTGAGGCCTCGAGCAACAAATTCTTTCAAAGATCACATGTACTAAAAAATATGAGTTTAGGACCTGTGATGTTATGGGTGAGAACACGGTCATCATCATCTCTGACCACACATCTCGTCCCTTTCCCCTTCAGATAACCTGATGGATTTTGTGAATCTGCCGCACGTCGTTGCCATGGTTGGCCTCCCGGCCAGGGGCAAGACCTACATCGCCAAGAAGCTGGCCAGGTACCTCAACTGGGTGGGACTCCCGACCAAAGGTGAGTTTTAACTCTTCCTCCTTCCTGACTCGGAACTAACCGATGTTCTCGATTGCAAACATCCACCGAACATGGTTCATTACTGTGAATTACCAGCAGGAAAAAAAAAATAATAAGATTAATCGTTTTCGCCATTTTTATACAGGTTTCTTTAACAAAAGCGAAAGAGTTAGGAATATTATTTCCTTTTTCTTGCGGGTTATTCGCATCCTTAGACTCAGGCAATTAATGTGAGCATGTTATCATGGTTGATTCCGGGGTATATTTCAATCTCCCATTAGATCCAATTGTCCTGAAACTGTCAAGGACGGTTTAGGTTCTTAGTTCTAAGTTACGAAGCTCCCGAGAACGAACAAATTCGGCCGTTTCCGTCTCCTGAGGTCGTCGCTAATGTTTTATTATGGGTGGTGGTGGGTGGGGGGTGGCATTGGGGCCCTATTTTTACGAGAGAGGAGTGAATCGAGTACACGAATGATGATCCATCCCCACCCCCTCACCCAACAACCCAGTTTTGGCACTTCACTATGTGGCGCTTTCCCATCCCCTATTTGGCCCTGCCACAGCGAGGCGTTTTGGCACCCATCCAGAACGTCATCCGAGTTCCCTCCCAGTCGGATCTCGACCCATGAGCCCGAGGGTTCGCTCCTGGGCTTGTACTTTCAGGATCTCCGATCGTCTACTGGATTCCCTTCTCCTCAATGGGGTCGTATTCGTACTTTCGAGTAACCGTGTTTGTTATACAAACTTGTTCCTGGAGGCTTCGCTTGCGCCCTCCCGCCCTCAGCATTTTGAGTTCATTCGTAATTTCTCTTCCTTTTTTCCCCCTTCTCTCTCTTCTTCCTCTCGAGGTTTCCTACGCGAACCCCGGAGGAATGGTACGATTTAGAGACACCAGAGCTTACTGCACAAGGGGGGATTAGTTGGAGCAGGGGGTCATCATGCTGCAGCTGGCATCTGAAGGATTGCGTGCCTCGCACATATTTTCACTTTCCCTCATTTCCACTTTGAAATCTCTCCTCACATACTCTCTGCGAAAGATGCCTTCGATGGTTTCGCTTTAAATTTAATTAAAAAAAATAATAAAATATTGGATTGTCCCGGCATCGCTAAATGAGGATATCACTCTACTTGACACAGTAATAACTCGCTCTGAGTTATTTAATAATAATAATAAAGATAATATTATTATTATAATAAATACGGACAAAATGTGTAATCGTAATCCAATGGGCACACGTTCCCTAAGTGTAGAAGAAATAAGTGCGGGAGAAGGGGAATCGAAGAAAGGAAAATAAAAAAAGGAGGAAAATACATAAAGAAGAATCGAAAAAATGAAACGAGTAAATAAAATAGGACAGTAAAATATATGATATTCTAAAAGGATTACGAATGACAAGGACTACGGCAAAGATCGACAATGACAAGTGCATACAAATATATCGAAAATCACAAGGACTGATCCGAAATAGATCGAAAATTACAAGGACTGCAAACAAATAATATGGAATGACAAGGACTGCTACCGAAGAATCTTGGAAGACAAGGAATATTACCAAAGGATCAAGAATGACAAGGAATGCTGTCAAAGAATCAAGAATTACAAGGACTGCTTCTGAAGAATCGACAATACAAAGACTATTCGCGGAGAATAAAAAATGGCAAGGACTGCAGTCGAAGAATAGAAATAACAGTGACGGCTATCGAAGAATCTAGAATGACAAGGACTGCTACCAAACAATCGATAATGACAAAGACTGTTACCCTGGAATCGAAAATGGTAAGGAATGCTACCGAAGAATCAAGAATGAAAAGGACTGCTACCGAGGAATCAAGAATGAAAAGGACTGCTAACGAAGAATAGAAAATGACAAAGATTGCTACCGAATAATCGATAATAACAAAGACTACTACAAAGGAATCTAACATGACAAGGACTGTTAACGAGGAATCGAGGATAACAAGGAATATCACCGAAAAATCAAGAATGACAAAGAGTGCTACTAAAGAATCGAGAATGACAAGGAATTCTATCAAAGAATCGAGAATGAAATGGACTGATACAGATGAATAGAGAATGACAAGGACTGTTACTAAGAAAACGAGAATGACAAGACTGTTACTGAGGAATCGAGAATGACAAAGACTGGTACCGAAGAATCTAGAGTGACGGACTGTTGCCGAGGAATCGAGAATGGCAAGGACTGCTACCGAAGAATCTAGAATGATTAGAAGTGCTACCGAAGAATCGAGAATGACAAGGACTCTAAACGAGGAATCGAGAATGACGATGACTCTTACCGAAGAATAGAGAATGACGATGACTACTACTGAAAATCAAGAATGATAAGGAGTGCTACCGAAGAATAGAGAATGTCAAGGACTGCTACTAAAGAATCGAGAATGAAGAAGACTGTTAGTGAGGAATCAAGCATGAAGAAGACTGTTACTGAGGAATCGAGAATGAAGAGGACTGCTGCCAATGAATCGAGAATGACAAGAACCGTTACCGAGGAATCGAGAATGACAAGGACTACTACCGAATAATCGAGTGAAAAAGACTGCTACCGAAGAATCGAGAATGACAAGGACTGGTACTAAATAATCGAGAATGACAAGAACTGCTATTGTAGAATCGAGAATGATAAGGACTCTTACCGAGAAATCGAGAATGACAATGACTGCTACCGAAGAAGCTAGAATTACAAGGACTGCAATCAATAATCGATGAGAATGACTAGGACCCCTACCGAAGAATAGGAAGGAATATGAATAGGGAACTAAATTAAAGGAGGAGATTCCCCCCCCCCTCCCTACTACACACACAAGCGAGGTGTAATGTGTTTTTGTCCAAAGTGTTCAACGTGGGCGATTACCGGCGAGACGCGATCGGGAATTACCGAGGCCACGATTTCTTTCACCCCAGCAACCGGGACGGGACGACAGTGCGTAACAAGTGCGCCCTCGATGCTCTCCAGGTTAGTCCTTGTCGTTCATCTACAATTACTCGCAGTTTGACCTTTTAACCTGCTTGTTCCTGGAGCTTTCGAAATCGTGCTCATCCGGCGTCTTCATTTAGGGCTGTAGAGGATATTCTACTCGTTACCTTTGATTGCTAGTCCTTTTTTTATCATCTGTTCCTCCGCCCCTCCCTTTCTCAGCCAGCCCTTTTAACGGGGTCTTGCGCCTTATCTCCTACTTCGAAGTTGACAGGTGCCCTTTAGGGCCTTGTACACCCTTTTGTCTGGTGTTGTCCCAACAAAGGAACATTGGCTTTTTCCCTGAAGTAGGATTAGGAGAGTTGCGAGGCGCTCCTCAGTCCAGAGTGGCCAATTTCTTACTCTAGCTCCCTAATTACACATTTGCCCACAATTTCACTCCATTCCTTAAGGACGGGTTTTCAAAACTTACTCCCTGATGCCACCGTTGGTCTTCGCTTTATTGAGAACATATAAGAGGATAATTTGTCTGATGGTTCCTCCACTGTGCAGGATGTCTGCGAGTTCCTTCAGTCTGGTGGAATGATAGCGGTCTACGACGCCACCAATACGACCATCGATCGACGCCAGCTCATCTACCACGTGATCGTCGAGCGAATGGGCTACAAACTCTTCTTCATCGAGTCCATCTGCAATGATCCCGCCCTCATCGAAACCAACATAATGGTACTACTACTAATGCCGCTGCTAATATTACTACTACTACTGCTGCTCCTGCACCTATTACTACTACTACTACCACCACCACCACAACTACTACTACTACGACCACTATTACTACTACTAGCCGCTCAGTAGATTTAATGTTTTGCAATTCTGTCTTACTACTGAGTTTTGTTAATTGGAACTTCATCATCCCTCTCCCTATTTCTCCCTTTCCCTCTATCTCCACTGAGTGATACCATTTCATTTGTTTTCTCACTTAAAACCATTCGCAGTATTTAAAAAAAACAGGGATCCGAACGAGGGGTACCTTACAGCGTATAGCAGCCACCGCGAAGTCGACCCGAATCGGAACTCGACTCGTCACACCCGACGCGGCTAAACGCCGCTGTCATCGAAAGCGGCGCTCGCTTCCACTCGTTCTTCATTAATATCGATTCTAGTGTGGAATTTATAGGTTCAGCAGTTCACGATGCCACAGGTTCGGCGGCGCAAAGCTGAATAAATGATGTTGCTGATTTTAAAGTTAGTAAAAGACATCGGTGCCGTTAGGGGAGCGGAATTAACTTTAGTAAGTAAATGAATGACACATGAACAACGAGGGCAGTTTCTATCATAAAATTTGAGGCGATAGACAGACAAAGAAGGAAATGGAGGATAAAATAGAAAATAATCGATTGGTTAAAAAGGAGGGAGACATCCATTTTGACCTTCGTCAGGTGAGGAAACTGGAAAAATATTTACCCCAATGGGAAAAAAATCCTTCAAAGAACTGTCAAAATTTCGTGTTTTGGACTAGTTTTATCACAGTCTTATCGCCTGGTGCATGTCTCAGCATGGTAGTAAGGACCTATTGTTTAACGTGGGATCCGAACCACCGAAAGTGTTTTGCCTTGGGGGGAACCCTGTCCCTGGAACTATTCAGGTATAGCTGATGGGGTCCCGGCAAACAATTGAAAGCTCGTACCGTTGAGTCTTTAAAATACTCCTTTTTACGAACCTGTTGACGAGGCTCCGTTTTAAAGACCTCATTCGCGATCCATTTGTGTAGTTGTCCCTGTTATCTTTTTTCACCACTCTCGTTTCATTTTTTTGTCTATCCTCTTCCCCGAAAAACTCTTCCTTGGATTATACAGCTTAACATCTCAGCAGGGCCTTAGAAGTTCGTACTTGTAGAAACTTATATTTGGAGGAATTCAATGCACCATCTCGTTTCTCGAATTTACGAGTGGAGAGGTGTGTTATTTGTCCTGGCCTCCTTTGATCATTTAACCTTTATCCGTGTTCCTATTCTTTCTTTTTTTTTCATTATTTTCTTCCCTTTATCCTTTGAGTAGTTGCCAGATGGACGCTGGAAATAAACCCGCCACTGAGTAGCATTCAACCGTTGGGTTGCGTAGCTTTCCTTCTCAATGAAAAAAATCAAATCCACCAAACTCTTTTATATTCTCATGCTAGACTTAGTTTATGACATTATCTCTTCCTTTATTATCCAACAGTAGGCCTAGGTCATGTCTTTATCCAAGTTACAATAGCGTTCTGTCCTAGTCCCATCACCCGAGGGGCGTTTTAAAGTCCGATTCTACCTCTTCTCGTTAGGACTGCAAATTGACCAACCCGGACTACCAGGCAATGGACAAGGATGACGCGATCGCTGATTTCCTCAAGAGGATCGAGCACTATCGTCTCACTTATGAAACTCTGAACGAGGAATTGGAAAGCAGATACAGCTTCATGAAGATCTACGACACTGGTAAGGGATCTCTCGGTAGGAGGCGTCCCTGGTGAACGGGAGAGAAATTAATGGTTAGATCAACAGTTAACTGACAAAAGAGGAGGATTTTAGTCCGAGATTATTAGTATAGGATATAAATTCCATCATCAACACACCCTTTTAACCATCGAATCGATATGCGTCAGTGCCATAGGATATAACTGAGGGAAACCACTCTTACCAGCCCAAATTTTCCACTCGAATGGTCCATTGGTCGTGGCGATCAGAGGCAAAGCCGACTTGTTGGCTTAGGAGTTGTGGTTCAACCTCCCAGCGGTAGGACATTGGCACGTCCCATACAATTCGTCTTTAATTGTCTCCATCGCACACGGTTCAGTGGGTTCACTCAACGAGACAAACCTCTTTCGTACCCAGCTTCTCTCACACAAGTAACGCTCCTTTTTAACTGTCACCCCACTTTTTCGGCCAGTACACAAACATGATCATACACCTTTTTTTTTACTCTTTTGGCTCGATACTAGAACCATAAAGCCAGTGCATACCAGACATTTTTTTTCTCAAACAAATCTTGCATCTCATATTTCTCTTCTCATCCAAATTTTTAATATATATATTTAACCTTTAAAAATGAATGGTAAGACTACAACTAACGTATTTTGCCTGATGTTAAGGAAAGAAGATAAAAAATTGAAATACTAACCAGTCTATTATATTCTATTGGTGAAAAGACCAAATGAAGCTGGAAATAAGTATTTAGACATTAAATATTTTCAGATGGTCGCTTATTAATTTTATTTAACTCAGTATCGTGCTTTCAAATGTGAAAGAAGAAACAGTTTTACGGAGTATATATATATATATACTATATAGTAGCAGCCATAATATAAGGGTCAGTAAGAACAAGTGTATTTAAATATTTATTATTGAAGTTTAAAAAAACCTTGAGACTGTATTATATTATGCGCATATTTAGATATATCTAATATCTATCTTTCGTGAAAATTTCAAGTGAATAGAATAAATATTTCGTAAGTTAGAAGAGAATAAACAAACTATCTTCCAAATTGCAGCGGCCAAAAGTTAAGGGTCACTTAGAAAACAATGCAAAATGGAACAAGAACAAAAAAGAAACCATTACTCTTAATATTTTGTGAATATTCCTTTACTAGCAATGACCTCCCAACATCTGTTGTCACAGGACTGAAATAATGTCTTGCAAAATGATGGGGAAATATTGTCCCATTCGTTTTTCAATAATTCCCAGAGACATCTTGGTTCTTTGGATTTCTCCTTGGCGCCCCATCTCCAATAATCTTCCAAACGTTTTCTATAGGGTTGAGATCGGGACTTTGTGGTGGCCAGTCCATGAGATCAACCCTTTCATCCCTCAAAAAATCTTTGACTCACTTCGCAGTCTTGCACGAAGATAGGAGGTTGAACTGACAAGGATCGCAGATGTGGAAGGGGATGCTGTGTAAGAATCTGTTTTTAGATTTTAGTATTGAGAGTCGATGTAGGCGAATAAGTGGACCAGGACCAGCAGCAGAGATCACTGCCTATACCATTACATTACACTACCTCCTCCATATTTCACTGTTTTCTTCACACATGCACGAGATAACATTTCGCCACATCTTCGTCGGACATACATTCCACCATCGGAACCAATCACATTAAACTTCGATTCACCGCAAAATGAACCTGCGACCACTGTTCCTCTCTCCAAACGACATGTTCGTGAGTGTAATGAAGACGGGCTCTTTGATTCTTCTTGGAGATCAGAGGCTTCTTTGTCGGTGCCCGAGCAAACAACCAAGAACTTCGTAACATCCAGGAAACTTTTGCGCGATACGTTGACATCGGAGGAGTTGAACTCGTGGGATATCTCAGCAGCACTCTTAAACCTATCCTTCGTGGACATTCTAACCATAATACGATCCTGTCTTGGTGTCGTTTTTACGAGGTCTACCGATTTGGGGTTTAGCATCGGTCGATCCTAATTACTTAAAACGAGCTACAATTTGTTGCGCAACACTTCTAGACCTTCCTAAAGTAGTTGCTATCACAGAATTTGAATTGCCCTCTTGGTGAAGGCACACAATCCTTTAGTTTCATCCCAGGATACCGGTCGTCTCTCACAAGCCGCCATGTAGACAGTTGAATGTTCCAATAATGTATGATGATAAGAATTAACTGTTAGCCCATCAACAGTCTCCTAAACACAAATATCTCGGTTGGTAGTTCATTTTTCTAAGTGACCCTTAACTTTTGGCCGATGCAACTTGGAAGAAAGTTTATATATTTCCTCATAACTTACGAAATATTTATTTTATTCATTTGAGATTTTCAAGAGAGATAGATATTAGATATATCTAAATATGTGTATAATATATAGTCTCAACGTTTTGTTAAACTTCTATAATAAATATTTAAATACACTTAGTCTTACTGACCCTTAAATTATAGCCGCTACTGTATATATATATATATATATATATATATATATATATATATATATATATATATATATATATATATATATATATTGTGATAGAACGGGTTGAGGCCGCGTTAATTTCAACCCCTATCACAGGTTATTTAAAACCACGATGCTCCCACGTGCATCTTCGCTTTGAAGCTTGGCGCCTTATCGCAGCCACCTGAGTCAATGTTTAAACAAGGAGGTTTATCTTCCCCCGTTCACCCCCGCACGCCGACCTCGCCAGATTGAGTTAGGCTTATGGGCAGATAAGGCATTGTTCCCAGGCTCGGCTGTGCATTCCCTCGAAGCTCCCACTCCATTGTCCCCCACGCCAAGGGAGTGTCTCGACTATTTAGATGGAAACTTTACCACTAAGAGCAGATTGGAGATCCAGATTTTCGTCGCGAAACATCACCCCGACCCCCTTTCACTTTGTGCGCCAAGGGACCTCGACCTCGAGATTCACCATCACTTGTCCAGAAGGAGGACAATATCCCTTGAGTGCTAAGGTTCGAGCCTTTCGTGACGCCAAGTCCACAAGGCTTCCCCCTCGTTGTTCAGAAAGAGAACAACATTAGAACAGCCATTGTTCGTTCGAGCCCGTTGACAAGAAACGGTTCTCACCCCTTCCTCTGTTGTTCAGAAGAGAACATTAGAACAGCTATTGTTCGTTCGAGCCCGTTGACAAGAAACGGTTCTCACCCCTTCCCCTGTTGTTCAGAAGAGAACAACGTAGAACAGCCATTGTTCTTTTGAGCCCGTTCGCCAAGAAACGGTTCTCACCCTTTCCCCTTGTTGTTCAGAAGAGAACAACATTAGAACAGCCATTGTTCTTGAGCCCGTAGACAAGAGACGGTTCTCACCCCTCCTGTTGTTCAGAAGAGAACAACGTAGAACAGCCATTGTTCTTCAAGCCGTTCGTCGAGAAACGGTTCTCATTCCCAAGACGCCACGTCAGGATCCTTTTATTTTCCCCCCCTTCGGCTGGAACTCGCCAGCGGACCGAAAATTCCTTCACGTCGACTTCCTCTGCACCACTAGTATAAAATTACGTAAGCCGAACGTTACCTTTGAGTATTTAACCCTTTTGTCAATTCTATCCTGTGCTTTAAATGGTTTAGCGAACCATCCCATCTCTTTAACTTTATATTTGTTTTACCTTTTTAAATCTTTTAATCCTCGGATTAGTCCGAGCCCCCACGACCCTTTCCATTCTCTGTTTATGTTAATATTTTCCTTTTTGTGTATTGTTGATTGTTATTATTAATAAAACTCTATTTTATTAATGATAGCAATATTATTATCCTTGAGCTCAGTTCCACTTCTTAAGCATATCGAAGATACATAATATCGGCCCGCCAGACATCCACGCACTCTAAAGATAATTAAAGAAGTTCCCTCAACGAATAGTTATATATGGTATATCGTCGAGAGTCCATTCTACGACATATATATATATATATATATATATATATATATATATATATATATATATATATATATAAAGAGCAAATACAAGTTCTGCGGGTGATAACAACCACCACAGGGCTTTCGCCATATTTATTTTCTGCCTTTCAAAACAATTTTGAAGACAGAAAGAAAGATGCAGAAATCTTGTATTGCAGACCAAATACAAGAGAAAGAGAAATTTGACGCGAATAAGCAATGAGACAAGAAACAGGATAATAAGCCTTTAAATTGTGAGCGGTACGGTAAGAAATGGTATAAAAATTCCTTGGAGGTTCCTAGCTTAGGGAGATACTGGGTTTGATGGGGTAACGCTTTGAGCGAGATAGAGTCACTGTGTCTGGTAGCTTAGCGGTAGAGCAACAAACCTACAATCAGCAGACCCGAGTTAGAGTCCCGGCCAGGAATTTCAAAAATTTTTCCCCTGGCTTTATTTCTGTCTTTTCGGTAAAAGATTGCCTTTATTGTGCCGCCCTCTGCTCTCTTTAATTCTAGCGTTCTTCTAATGTCCCCTTCTCTTGCCTCTAATAAATTCCTGTTTCTTGTCTCATTGCTCATTCGCGTCAAATTTCTCTTGCACTATATATATATATATATATATATATATATATATATATATATATATATATATATATATATATATGTGTGTGTGTGTGTGTGTGAAAAGAAACTCACAACTTGCACGTGAGTGAAAGTTATGATAAATAACACCCACAAGGATAATGGAAAAACGATTCCGAGTTCTTTCGTCTTTATTCTAAAAGAACCCTTCATTGAATAACGTAGGTCAGGACAGACAATGTCTTCAATAGTAAGGAGTGGGGGGTTTATACGGCTACCTGCAGCAAAACCCTAACTAGGGGGTACAAATTCTTTAAATACTTTAATTTGTGATTTAATATAATTAGATATGATAGGATCGATGCTAAACAATCCAAGGCTAATATTAAAATTTGGGAAAGTATTAATACAAATACACTCCGAAATATTTCTTGAAATGTAGTTTGTACATTTAATAACAGGTTTAGCACTATTCCAATTAATAATATGATCCTGACTATAGATATGTAAAAATAATGCAGATTGTTATTTTGCTCGGTAGTATATATATATATATATATATATATATATATATATATATATATATATATATAAATATATATATATATATATATATATTTATATATATTCAAGAAATTATATTAAAAAAACTAACAAAATAAAATATTGACACGTGTCAATATTTTATTTTGTTAGTTTATTTAGTATAATTTCTTGAATATACGATTGTATCATCTGAAATGTTCACATATATTAAATGACTGCCTTTTTTGTAGGATGTAAATTTAAGTACTGTATATGCGGTTAGGTAAAGGCAATGGTAAGAATTGCCTAATCCGCTATAAAAGTCCCCTGGAATTCCTTAACCCTCTTAAGAGCGTCTTGAGGAAGCCCAGGAGACTTTTTTTAGCAGATTAAGGATTCTCAACATTATATTATTTTATATATATATTAGAAATAAAACTTTTTAAAATGATCTTATTTTCCTAATTTTTGGCATTCTCTAGTGTTCTATAAATATCTATGATCTAATAGGTTCCAACAATAGTTTACTTAGGTATGGTCTTTTGAACGACCTCATTTGCCTTTTAACCGTCATACTGTAACATTTTGCCTTCACGGTTAAAAGTAAATATATATCCACTGATTGGAAAAGCAGGATCATTGAACACTACGGATAAGGTAAAAGCTATGAAAGTATGTCTACAACCTTATGTGTTCCTCTCACCACTTTAAGTTTTATTACTAAAAAATGGAAAACCGTCAGGACCACCGCAAACCTTTCTCACAGTTCAGCTCCTATGAAAATATCGCAACAAGCTCGTCGACGAATGCTGATTTCGGTATCGAAGAACCCTATGGTAACTAGGACAGAACTGCAAGACGATCTGCGTACGACAAGTATATCAGTTACTACACAAGAATTAGTAATGAGCTTAATATACAAGCTCTCAGATATCGATGACCACGCAAAACGCATTTTCTGAAGAAGGTTACCTTGTTGGCACAAGAGACGTTTGCTCAGGAGCACATAAGGAAACAACATCAATTTTGGATGAATGCGCTTTGGTCTGATGAGACCAAGATTGAACTCTAGCCGGAAGTAGCTCGCTATGTTTAGCGCCGTGATTTAACTGCCTATGATCGGAAAACACCATCCCCACACTCAAGCAAGAAGGCGGCAGCATTATGGTGTGGGTCTGTTTTCTTTTACTGGGACTGTTTCTCTTCATATAATTGATGGAACAAAGATTGGAGCCAAATAATAGCGAATATTGGCCAATAACTTTACTTCAACTTCGGAGAACTTGGGTCTGCAAGATGATTGGATGTTCCAGCAAGACAATGGTCCGAAGCACACGGCCTGAGTAAGACGTGAATGGTTCCTGCAGAACTAGATTAATTGTCTACCGTGGCTTAGTAAATACCCTAACTTGAATCCGATCGAAAATTTGTGGCGAATATTGAAGGAACAAGTTTACAACAGTAAACCTACAAACCTCGCCCAATTGAAAGCTACATGCGAGGAGGAGTGGGCAGATATTCCAACACAATGTTACCAGGACTTGGTCAAGTGTTATAGGAAACGCCGAATAGCAGTTATAGCAAACAATGGTGGTGCAACGAAATATTAGGCTCTCTATATCAAGTGTCCATATATGTACTTTCTCCCACCCTTATATATTTTGTTTTTATAATGTCATATACATTTGAAGAATATCCCTCTTAAATGCAATAAAGAACTACTAATTAATAATATAAATGTATAATACACAAAAATATAGAAATAATTTACATAAACTTATTGAGCGTTAAAATATTTGTTTCACCTCACTGTATGCGCTTTATATAACTCCCTATACAATCCTATACATTTTTAACACCACAATGATCTGCATATTACGTACGTCAAAGACGGCTGTTCTCCCCATCCAAGATCATTGAATTAATTCATTGGATTATTATATGTACATAAGTGTATGGAACATTTTACACCCTTAAAAGGGTGGAATGGGTAGCTCATAATGGCGTAGATACTCGCTAATTCCATCCACTGTTGGAAAGCGGTTACACATGATGCTGATGACGCAAGGGAGTGGATTCTCGGCTAAATGTCTCCCCTCATTATTCCCATGGCTGCGGCCACACTCATACTCTACGACGCGTAGCTGACGACATGCCTTGTGGTATTCTAACTTCCATCCTGCCAGGAAAATAAGAAGTGTAAGGGCTGTGGGGAGAAGAGGAGGAAGGCACCAGTAGACTTCAGCGACCCGTAATGTTGGCGTCGGAAGGATGCTTTTCAATCCTTCCCTCTGGAGGAAACAACTTTAGGCCAGGATCCCATTCCATGATGATACTCTGTCCGGAAGGAGTCTTGCCTGGGGAAATTTTGGTCAGGCGTCGGTGTGGGATCCGAGAATATTTTTTGAAAATGAACATCAATCTTTTATTAGTCGCGTGCGCAGACTTATTAAGTTACTATGTCGGTCCATAGGTAGGTCGGTCGATTGGTAACCATTTTACTTTTCAGTGAGTTTTTTTGGCAATAATATCGTAACTATTCGGCCGATTCTAACGATAATTTGAAACCCTCATGATGTTTTACATTCTCCTTCGAAAGATATAAGTATTGAGGTCATCTCAAGGTTAGTCCGGGAATTATTAAAAGAAAACTAACTATAAGTCGGATTGTCTCACTTGTTGAAAGTTTCGAAGGTCGTAAGGTCATATAGTCATAAGTCAGAATAATTGAGAACACGCGACTTAGGTTTGTTGACCTCGTTTGTTTGTTTTTGTAATGTAGCTCAATGGCAACTTGGCATCTAAGAGGTATATGAAGTGAGATACAAATTAGTTAATTGGCTTATTTATCTCAGTCGTTCCCATTTGCTCGTCGTTCGCTCTGTGGGAAGTTGTGGTTGACTCCGAATTTTCTCTTTTAGCTGCAGCGTCTGAGCGGCTAAATAGGCCAATAGGAAATTTTCTTTTTGTATTCGTTTAATATTTTGTGTTCAATAAATATGTTAGATTTTTTGTACTCAATAATTAAGAGTACAATATTAAAAATAGATATTTATTTTTCAATCTTCCGTAGGGCATACGTTTTTTTCTCGAAGTTATAGTGGGGCCACATGAAAAGAGGTTGGGAAACGCTGGTCTAGCTTGTAAATGGTCCCAAGTTATTCTCTCCAGTACCATTCGAAATTTCTAAAAGGTTCGCTTGGTTACCTTCCAACTGGATCATTTTAACGGTTCCCGCAGACACGAAATAAAACCTCTCTAAATTTTGAATGGTTTCTATGCTACCTTTTATGCAAGACTAGGCAAATCTCTAAATGGTTACCATAAAAAATCGCCTGTCTATCCACATATATGAGCCAGTCGAACCTTTATATGGTTCCCAGGGTATTTCTTTGTACACAACCTGTTTAATCGGTGAAAGATTTCCATGAAAGACCTTGTCCTACTCTTAAATGGTTCCTATAGTAATTCTTATGGTGAACCAGTCCAACCCATAGTTTCCACATTAATTTTAAGATATGACCAATTCAGTGTTGAATGGTTCTCTTAATTCCCTTAATACAAGAACCAACCTAATGTATGAATGGTTGCAGGGCGGCGAGTGGTGGTGCACAAACAAGAGGGCCACATCGAGAGCCGGATCGCCTACTACCTCATGAACATCCACATCACGCCGAGGTCCATCTACATCACAAGGGTCAGTGGGGACCCACCTCGAAACGAAGAAGAGAGGGGGGGGGGGCGAGGGAAGAGTATGCATTTGGAGTACAGAGGATTTGGGGCTGGCAAGAACTGCTACACGAGATTAGAGAATAAAAAGAACTTTCTCAGAATGATCGAGCATGAGAAGAACCGCTACGAAAGGATGGTGGGTGGAAGGAACTGTCAGCGAAGAAACGAGGATAAAAAGGACAACATATGTCAATCTCTTCAGCCTCGAATGATCTGTGATTTGTATGGATGGGGTTCGAACTCTTCACGAAAAAGTAGGCACAAGCACCAAAGCATTCAAACTCAGTCCACCCTGTAGGCAAGGGAAGAACCTGATACCTGTTTTTGATGGTCCACCTTCATCATTATCGCTCTTTATTATGCCAGCGGTTCTTTGTTTTTGAGGACATCAAAGCGCGCTTATGGTTATACATTTAAGTTCTTGGTACAAATTTTCTTCCTGAAAATTCTGCAATGAAAACTCGTGTCCCCAGCATTTAAGGCCAAAAGACCTTGCTATAGATGTCATTGTCATCCTAGAAGTCAATATCATTCTATAAGTCCTTGTCATCCCAGCAGTCCATATTCTAAAATTCCTTGTCATCATAGAAATCATTGTCATTCCAGCAGTCCATATCATCCTAGAAGTCCTTGTCAGCCTAGACATCCTTGTCTTTCTAGAAGTTCTTATCATCGTTCCTACCCCGCAAAAGGGGTAGATGGCGGGAGCGGGGATGGCAAGCGTGGATCCAGGAGGCAACTGAGAGGACTGAAACCTCTCCAAAATGTGTCCTTTCATTAGCTCATAATGATAAGCGAAGCAACTTCATTAAGCGTCCCCTACAGTGACACGATTCAGTCATTGTGTCCATCGAATTTCTGCCAGTTATTGCCATTTTCCTCGAGGATGAGAGCAACTCGGACGCGACGGCAGGACTCCTACTGATCGCAATCCAAGGGCCGCGTTTTCTGATTGGCCCCGTCGTCGCTGAGTCGGTTTTAGCTCGCACCGTGGAGCCAAGCTGAGACCTGCAGTCTCTTACGGTCGATATCGTCTCAGCATACGCTTCGATCTGTGAAATAGGACGTATCTCAACAAGGCCAGGAAAGGTACACTGACCAGCTTCCACGACCTCTTCAAGAAGGCATAGGAGCTTTTCCGGCAGATCGGCTCGTCACATGACACCATTTATGTGCCTCAAGTTTGTAGGTGGCAAACACACCGAGCGAACGTAACGTGCCAGACAGCTGAGGAATATTACCGCAGATCTCTCTATTTTCGGTTCATTAACCAAGTGTTGACTGAGCTGCAAAGCCGGTTAGGGAACGACACTATTCAGGTCGTCTTCAACATCAAACATCTCAGCTGCATCCACGGAGATGCTGCTGCTTTACTGACGGCGGCAAAAGTCTAAAAGGCTTCCGCCTCAGCCTCGTCAAGGAGGAAGCAGAGCACTGATTTTCGTCAACAATCAAGTTTTGACTCCGTTGGAGATGCTCTTGCCCAGACTCAGACCTTAATGTATCCGAACCTGGCCAGGCTCTTCCAAGTCCTGATCACTTTCCCAATCTTGAACGCGAAGGAAGAGCGTCCATTTTGGGCTCTGAAATGACTGAAAAGGTATTAAGGAATAGCATGGGTCAAGAACGCCTCAACGCCCTAGCGCTAATCAATGTTCACAACGACATTGATGTTAGAATAGACAGCGTAATCAATGCATTTGCCCAAAGGAACAGGAGGTTCATATGCATCTGTGTTAGGTGATGTTATTAACCTTTTAAGACCCGTTTATGTTTATATTTCTTTTTTAAGCCACCCTTGTATTCCGCTATTCAGAAAGAGTTATGTAATAATATAGAATAATAACAGTTTTTTTCAAACGGTTGTGATCGAATGTATCTTATATGATACATGTAAAAAATACAGGTAAATCTCAAAAATAATTATTAAATTCAGTATTTTACCTTAGCTGACGTCCAAAAAGTACAATAAACAACAATTCCTAATTTTCTGATGTGTGGAAAAAAAAAATCGAATCTGAGAGAGTTGGTGCTCACTCCTGCGTTATTTATTATTATTTATCATTTATTAAGTATTATTTATTAATTTATTATGTATTATTTATTCTTTAGCAATGTTGTGCAAGATAATCATTATTAACCATCAATGCCCCTTTCTCAGACTCCACAGAGGGAGGAATTCAGGTTAGCTCGCTCCCCCCCCCATTTTTAGCCTGGATCTGCCACTGGGGGATGATAATGTCCCTATGCTCTGAAACCTGGAGGAACGGCACGCCCTCCCGGCCCCAGTGTCTATCCTGTAAATAAGGGTGCTAATTGTAGCATGCTGCAGGTGATAGTTGGAGGGTTGCGTGCCCTCCCTCCCCAATGCCCGCGGCGTTATCTGAGCCATATATCCTCCACACGTTTTCACTTCCTCCAATTCACCACTTTCCTTATAGATCTCGATTGACAAACGCTCTGCAGGAGATGGCCCCATTGGTTGTCGTTTTTTATGTTGAAAAGTCCCTCGTTGGATTACAATGATTCACTTAAAAAAATAAATGATTCCTCCATTCATTATCAACAACAATAACAAGGAGGGGGTCGGCGCACGCCGACATCATTATCAATGCTCCCCTCCCCCCTGCCACACATGTGTGCCCCATTAAACAGTGCCACGCTTCCCTTTTTCCTGCGGTTTCGTGTAGGTGGAGTGCTGTGTGCTGCACCCTCTAGCCCAGTTCGGACCCCCATCCCCCCAGGGTAGGGTGTAGCCGAGTAGAAACGACACTTCCGATTACAACGAAGTTAAGCCACATCGGGTTCGGTTAGTTACCGGATGGAGTCACTATTCTGGTCACCACGGCGGCTGTTGGACGATGTCGATGCCCGTGGTTCAGATCCCGCGTCAATCAGTAGGTCCAAAACTGAGAAATTAAAGCCCTTAAATAAACGTAGGTTGGTGGTAAAACCCCTACCTTTTTTCCCATCCCCAAGCAAAATGCCCTAACTACGCCCCATCACATACCAATTCACATCTATGATACCCAGTATCATCACATTCGTCTCACCCGCTGCCAAATGTTTTTGGATACCTCGCAAATTTGAGTGAATTAGATAAATGCAGGGTCGAAAAGTGTTTATTTGTATATTAATATAAATATATTAGTGGAATTAGTAGGGATAAATAGCAATAAGTTACATATGACCCAAATAATAAAAAATAATTAAAATACAGATTGTGCAAAAACATGTTTCATCAGCAACATATTACAGATAAGCAGCGCCAGCAACACCACACTGATACAGGAAGCTCAGTAGCGTGTCGAGAGCCCCTTGCCAGTGATAAGAGCATTTAGTCTTGGAGACATGCTATACACGAGGCTGCGACACCTGAGGCGTATGATGACGGCTTTCAGTTGCTCATTGGAGGCTGGCTGTCGATGTCTTACGGCATCTTTAAGGCCCTGCCACAAGATTTCCAGTGAATTCATATCCGGAGACAGGTGGCCAGGCTATCACCGTGATATTGTTGGATATTGGTGGATACAGATTTGTGACATGGGACATTGGCCTGCTGGAAAATCACATTCCGGGCATTTCTGGAGAGGTCTCGAGTTGAGAGAAGCATGTAATATCCTAGGACAGCTTGGTACTTCTCTGAATTAATGGTGCCATCACAAACGGTGAGACGACCCACCCCTGAACTTGACATGCAGCCCCCATACCATTACAGAGCTTCTACAATGCTTTACTGTTGGCACTATACATACTCGATTCCACCTCTTCTCTGTCTTCTTGTCGACTAACGTTGCCTGGGGTCGAGAATAACTGGAACATGGACTCGTCAGACCATAAGACAAGTCCATACATTGTGCAATTAGTCTGCGACGTAATATTCTGTCGGATGCATTAATCTAGCGTACCTCTGTCCATTCATGTTGAGGCTGGACTGCGGTTTTCGTTCGATCTCGAAGGCTTATTCGACACAGTGACCTGTCGTCACGTTATGTACTAACTGGGTCGTCAAGAACAAGGTCGGTCTTGGATGTTTCTACTTTTTCGGATCCTCTTCAACACTTTTCCAACACCGGAATATGATCCCCCGGCCCTCCCTGACGATTTGTCGACAGCTTAGACCCTCCTCGTGCAGCGTATATCAGAATTATTCCCTCCATGGTATAGTTACGTGCTTTCGCCATTATTATATCATTATCAAATCCTATCATGGAATGTCATATCAATCAACAAATATGAAGTGCTAATGAAGACATTTTGACTGTAACATACCGCATATTGATACCAGGATTTCATACATTTCAATAGCATCGCAAGTTTAGATATTTACAAAAAAAGTTATAAGGAAGCTTGCACATTTTTATGCTTTCCAGATGTATCGTGTACATGTTTGAAAACCTACACCAACATATTTATAGACATGCCCAAGGAATAAAAAAAATTCACGTGTTCAAAAACTTTGACCGCTCCTGTATACCCCTCACATTTCATACACTCGCTCGATTCATACGACACAGGGCTTGGATGGGGGCCCGAATAACTCCGCTAAATTACCACTATTTCTCTTTGCGCTAGCCTCAGGAATAATTAATAATAATACTCTTTCTTTCTATGGCGCTCTTCAAAGTTATGGGCCTTCCCAGAGCCCTTGTCTATCAACTAAGGACAAACGGCTTTCAGGTCAGCGTACCTTATCTGCCCCTACCTCGTATGAGAGAATGAGTATTCTTCAAGTCCCACATGCAGACCTTTATCCGGGATTAGTCGCTTTTTATGACGGAAGACGTTTTTATACATTATGACCTTCGCAAATTCATCACTATCACTAAATTATCCTCACCATTTCCTCCAACTCAAGTGTCTCTTAACCCTGAATTTGTATTGAAAAGCCTACTTCTCTCCCGCACCAGCACGGAGAATCTGTGTACAACCAACTGGGGCGCATTGGCGGGGATACGGACCTGTCCCACCGGGGACGCCACTATGCCAATGCTCTGGCCAAGTTCATCCAGGAGCAGAATATTCCTAACCTTCGCGTGTGGACGTCGTGTATGAAGCGAACGATTCAGACTGCCGCTGGAATCGACGTTCCTCAGGAGAGGTGGAAAGCTCTGAACGAGATCGACGCTGTAAGCAATGTTTTGGCTAGGAGAACTGACGAGGAAGGAGGTAGGGGGAAGGGTTGTCAGGCTTGGGAATTATGCTTGCTGTTCTGGACGGATTACAGAAAGGGGCTTAACGCCATCTTTCGCCTGAACTCCGGCCTAACCATATCTAGAAAAAGGTGGAAAAGAAGGCAGGAAAATATAAAAGAAAGGAAAGGCAAATATAGTTTACTGATTAGAGCTGAAAGAGGTTGTCATCATAAATTTCATAATTTTTGAACGCTGGGGCGGGAGGGGCACGCTCGAAGTACACGAAGTCGAAGGACAAAATGGCATCACTCTCTCGGGATGGGCGAGGGTGAAAAGTCGGGTGCTTGTTTGGCAAGATGGTTAAGTAGGGTGTGGAATAGTGTCCCTGCTGTTTTGTGGTTTGGCTAATGGTTGCGTAGTGGTTGGGAGGAGAGTTTGTGTCGCTTCCTCACAGGAGTTTAATTTCGTACTTGTAGGGTTTGCAACTTCACTCTTTGTCATCCTCCTCCTTTCCTGCACTTTGAATTTTCCTATTCATCCACTTTTTCTTTCATCTTCCCCTCCCGCTCCGTATTCTTGCTCCACTATTTGAAAATGCTCTCTTTGGTTGTCCTCTTTTTCAATTTCAAATATTAAGTTGGAGTCGCTATTTTTAAATTATGAAATATGGTTGGGTTTTGATGGTTTGTGGTTTTGAAAGATGGTTTGAGGCTAGGGATGATTTCTCCTTTGGGTTGTTTATTGAGGTTCAGCCTTAATGCTATCCTTGTTTTCTGTGACAAGGGTGGAAGGTTTTCTGGTACTACCAATAAGGTTGTTTTTTGCCTAAGTGGTAGGGGAAGTCAAAATATTACCACCGTAGTGTAAGCTGCACGTCGTATACAGCGACGAATTGCGCCCAGTGCATAAATTAAGCTAACACGTTGTGGCAACCGACTTTTAAATATTACGATTTGCTTTGACGAAGCCTCTTCGTTTTCCTAATTCTCTTTCACACTCTTTTCTTCTCACCTTAACCACGCTGCCCAATAACACAAGACATTGGCGTGCATCAATGCCCTCTGATAAGATAAAAAGGAATGGGAAAATCGAATTAAAATAAGGTATGAGATAAATAAAACCGGCTGGTCGGTATTCGCTAACCGCCGTCCCATTCTAAGCCTAGTTCAGCCGTACGCAGACGCAAGTTTCTGCGCATGGCTATGGTCACATGTAGGTGCATACCACATGCAACTGACGTTACAATGATTGTATTCTTACTCTTCCACCACGGAAATTGTCCTCCCCCCCTCCCTCCATGTCATTGATGCTCCCTCTATTGAGAAGGAAACACCCAATGTCGTTCTCGCAACAGGGCATTTGCGAGGGGCTGACATACGAAGAGATCCAGGCACAAT
Organism: Ceratothoa steindachneri; assembly: GCA_963969495.1. NCBI lineage: Eukaryota > Metazoa > Arthropoda > Malacostraca > Isopoda > Cymothoidae > Ceratothoa > Ceratothoa steindachneri. The sequence goes on along the minus strand of OZ018317.1, from coordinate 88,740,887 downwards.
ATCCTGAAGAATTTGCTGCGAGAGACAACTGCAAGTACTCTTACAGGTACGAACGTTACTGAGATTCGAATTACGCACATTTATACCTATGTGAAGAGGGAAATATATAGCGTACATTAACAAAGGCAGAGTGAAAATGAATTAAGAATGAAAAATTTCTAAAACTTGTCCCAAGAGAGTGGGTTAGTAGGGAACCCTCAAGCTCGTTTTCTGACCTAACCGTTTTTATGTATAAAATATCCTTAAAAAATCCCTCTATGGGGAAAGAGCGACGAAAGGAGAAAACAGACAGAAGAAAAACGGGGAGTACAAACCATAGATGTGAGAAAGACTTGTGTATGTCAAGGGTTACTAATTCAAATCTTGATATATTAAGTTTCATTGAATTATCTTGGTAGTACTATAAACCCATAATCTTGGTTAATAATAGGAACTTAGAAATACTTGTGAACCGTTACAAACCTCTATAAAGCATTTTCTATCGTTGCTAAACCCTTATTATCTCTTGTGACACCCTTACAGATGCTTATAATTCCTTGTAAACCTCTGCAATTAATCGAAACAGTAACTCTCTTAAGCCATTTGCACTCTTTATATATTTTTTCGCAACATTAAAATCCTAATCTACCCTTTCAAATACACGTAAACACTTGTAAACCCTTAAAGCCATTATGAATCTTTTGTATCGTATTACAATTTTAAGCTTTGGAATCCTCGTAAACCTTTTAGCTCTTTGATATCCATAAAACTCATATAAAAATTTGAAAGTTTATTTCAAGAATCTTTGTAAAGCCTAGCCACTGTTATCGAATCCTTGTAAGCCCTTGTATAGACGTTTTCTTCTTGTTCTTGAAGATATCCACGAGGGGAATCCTACGAGGACGTGGTGGTACGCCTGGAAAGCGTTATAATGGAATTGGAGCGACAGGAGAACGTCCTTGTGGTAGGACACCAAGCTGTCCTTCGATGCGTCCTGGCATATTTCCTCGACAAGACTGGAGGTGAATGACAAAACGAAAACCATGCCATGTTAGCGCAGTTTTTTTTTTAATATTGCCTAGCAATTCCATTGCTTTCACCCTTTGTTCACCCTGTCCCCTCACCACCATATTCTCCATCTGTGACCGACGTGCCCATCACTCACAAGCTTACATTCTCTGCAAAAGGTTGCAGCATCTGTAATGCACCAACTTAGACTCCATAAATAATTGCACCTTTTCCCCACACACACATCCAACATCCCACATACTCCTTTAACATTCTTCAATTCGACACCAACGGCACACGAAATAAACAACAAGAATTACTAAAATGTTTAAACACGCAACATCAACATTGCTCTAATCCAGGAATCCCACTTAATTCCCCAATCACACCTAAAGCCTTTCAAAACTACACTACACTAAGGCATGATGTACACCCAACACACCAAAGCTTACTTATCTTGACACACAAGGACATCCTAATCTTAAACAGCACCAGAGACATAGAAACACTCCTACAAAACAACCACACTGCTAGACTCCAATCATTTGCGATAAAGGTCAACAAAACCACATGCAACATCTCACCTAGCTCCTCCCAACACTGTCCAGCAGATTTTTGCCAAACCTGGCGCAACACTCACAGCTCCTTAACCTCTTATTAGGGGCAACTTCAATGCCCTCTACCCTGCTTGGCTAACCTCTAGGAAGACCAACCGAGAATCACCACCATCATCGAGCAACTTCGCTCATTAAACATACTAAACAATAATAACTACACCATTCAACCACAACCCTACCTCCCAGACATAGCTCTCTGCTCCCCTTACTTCCAGACTAGAACAACATGGTAAACCTTTCATGCACTCCAATCCTACCACCTCCCAATCTTCATCACATTTCAATGAACCCAACCCATACACAGCTCTAACAAAATAACATACACCAACTACAAAAGAGCCAAATGTTCTGAATTCACAACACATACAAAACACCCTATCCAATTTAGCACTCTCACACCTCACCAACACAATCTACCAGGCAAGCAAGAAATATATCACCTAAGGAGATAGAAAACGTTTCATCCACAACTTCACACCGGGAATAGACAACCTCATAAGAAAAAGAAACAGACTGAGACAAAACAAAACCTCCACAACCTAACAACTTGAAAAATCCACGACCCCAACAGACAAGTCAATACTCTCATCCACGCCAAACAAGAAAACTTGAAACAATTCCTCCAAAAAATCAACCACAACACAAACAGCTTCCAGCTGTGGCGAACAACAAAAAAAATCGCACAACCCACACACAACCACCAACCACACCAGAGTCTCTCCTCTCCAGAGACAACAAAATCCCAAGCCCAACCAAACAATGCAACCAGCTTATGACTCACTACTCCCAAATCAACCAACTACCCACCGGCCGCAAGAATAGAAAAACGCTCAAAAACCTACATAAATGCACATAAACCCCCTTTGCCCCCATTTCATCCTGATACTACACGCCCTATAAAATCCCCCCAAAACTCGCAAGCTGAAGGCCCAGACCACATCGCAAACATCCACCTAAAACACCTCGGCCCCACAGTTATATCAGCATTCACAGACATCTTTAACTACTCATGGTTACACAATATCACCCCCTTCCCATCCCCACATGGAAATACACACACTTCACCTACTATTTCAAACCAAATAAATAAACCTTCGAACCTCTCTACACCCTACAGACCAACCTGTCTCCTTTCAACCATCTAAAAAGTTCCAGAAAAACTTATCCTTAACAGAATTAAGTCCATTGCACTCCTTTCACACACCCAACATGGGTTCAGAGAGAAACACCCTAAACTACACTACTAATCGCCTTAACAACACACGTTAGAAGGCTTTAATCAGAACCGTTTCCTAAATTTTACTCATGGCTCATAAGACATCCGCCACGCTTTCGAAACACCGTCTTACACTATATCCTCATACAAAATACTAGTTACCAACTACCACACAATGACAAAAATGGATAGCAAACTTTATTTCCAACAGACACGGTCAATTTATCCAACACAGAGCATAATGCAAAATGGAAAAGCTACCTGACGGGGTCCCCAGGGTGGTCATTCACTTCCCATCCTCTTCATGCATGAGATACCCCTTCCCACTACCCAAATAGTCCGACTGAACATCTACGCAAATGATTTATGCACACCACCTCATTCCACCTCCGTGCCCAGTTTCCAGAAACCCAAACAGGTAGCTATAACTCCTCCAAAGCTCGACCACGCTAAACATAATATCCGCACCACTCCAAACAAAACAATCTACCATACAAAACATCTTGCTTTACCGGCGACTCCTCCCACTTAAACCCACGCATCTGGAAGTCACCCTAGACCCATACATGACCTTCGCTCAGCACACAAAATATCCCCTCGAAGGTCATGTCAACACCCACCACTAACAAACACCAATGGACAACACAAAGAAACCTTCACCACCTTGTACTGACAGTTCGCCCGCACACCACTGAACTATGGATGCTCCCCCTTTGGCCAAACCATAGCTAATGGACACCTACACATGGTGTAAAATAGTGCCACCCTCCGCTTGCACAAAAACTACCCTAATTTCCCACAAACCAATATCCTCACAATTAAGGGCGACCTAAACATGATAGACACACAGTTCTTCAGTAAGCTACTACGCCCTTCATACACACTACATTTCCTCTTCACTGCTACTCCCATAACCCCCCCCCCCGCCAACTATACTTAATTGCTAGATAACCTACCCCTAACCCTAACAAACTAGAATACTATAAAACACTACGATATACTCACTCTACCTGCATAGTATTTCAAAACTAGCCACAAAACATCCTACTCAAAAGCGCCCCTCCCCCTCCATATCCACAAATCTGAAGCATCTACGCCGTACCAGTTTCACTGACCGCCCTACCATCAGGAGACCAACCAGCAAGTGGAGGGTACTTTACGATTCAAAGGAGTGTGGATTTGGCACCCATTCAGGTGGGTCCGGGACAAAAACGTGAATATGTTGTGTGTGAAGACGGGTCAAGGAAGATACAGCGGTGTTGTGATTGGCTCTGTATGGGGGCAGAGCTGCCAAGAGGCGACTTGCTCCCTACGAACGCGGAAACCTTTTGTGTCTGCTTTTGCGTTCGCAAATCAGACCGGTTCCCATCATGTATGGTAGGCGCGCGTCAACGCGTTGCTGCCATTGCTCTTGTAAGATTGACACTTACGGGTCCCCCGCTTCCAAGGTCAGCGGCCTATATCCGGGCTTCATCAACTTTTACGACACCGACGGAATAGGATATGGCTATTCTTCCTGCCCTACATACACTCCATTATTATTATTATTAATGTCCTGATTTCTTGTTTTTGCAGCCGAGCTTCCTTATCTTAAGGTTCCTTTGCACACAATCATTAAGTTGACCCCTCAAGCGTATGGGTGCAAGGTGGAGTTCTTCAAGATCCCAATTGACTGCGTCGATACCCATAGAGCCAAGCCACAGGTAAGTTTGCCCCTCCCCCCTCTCACGCCCCCTTCATTTTTCTTCCAGTTCTCTTTTATTTTGTTTTCCCAAAGTTGCATTGACTGAATGTCAACCGAGGAAGACGGAGGAATCCTGTATGGTAGGTGTGCTTTAATATTGCTCTGAGGAGGGGGGAGGTGTTAACCCCTAAGAGGATAACCGTAAGCGCAGACAAGAGGGCAAAGATGGTTTCCCAAATCTTCCTGTGATATGTTCTTTTCCGTCCGATGGCATAAACAGAGACATGCAAGAATTATATAGACACCCACAATTTTATGATAAAATGTTTTTATTCCAGTTTTTGCTATTATTATGACTAGTATTTGTTTATATATTTTTAGAGTTTAATATTGTAATTATCAACCATGCCTAGAAGGAAAATTCCAGAGGAGTTTGAGATTTTCAAAGAGGGACTGATTGTTGCCAAATCTGAGGGAGGACTGTCCAGAAGAAAAATTGCTTTGAATCTTGGAATATTCAGTTTTTCCTCTAAAGTTAAATTAAAAGAAAGAGTTACTGCATCATCGGAGTGACGACCTGATGGTTCTGAGCCTTCTGAAAGATGTTCGAAGTTCCATTGAGAACAACCTTCGGTTAAAAGCTTCTGAAGTGGTAGAAATATTCCCATTTAGCCCAAGAACAGAAAATGAATGAGTGAGGTTAATAAATGGGACATCATATGTTTTTCTTGACGAATCGAAGTTTGCTAAATTTTTAGACAGTGGACGGGTATGGGTTTAGAGATTATTGTCTCAGGAGTCTGACATAAACAGGTTAAACTAACATTAAAACATGGTGGCTTTTCTGTTATAGTGTGAGGAGCAACTTAGAATGGTGTAAGGCAGAGGTTGTTGAGTGTGTTAGGAATATCAACTGAAAACAATACATTTCTACTCTTGAAATGAGGACTTATCCTGGTGTTTCTAAATGATAAGCTTGAAATAAGTTGTTTATTCATGGAATATGTAAGTAGCTCCCTGTCACTGTAAAAAAATATTAAATAATAGGAAGAGCAAAGGTGGATCAAACAGTTTCGTTGGCCCTGTCAGTCCCTTGTTATGATCCCAATAAAACACTTCGGGAAAATACTAGTCAAGACTTTACGGAAAAACTCTATAAAACCAGTGACATTGTCCTAACTGCTGAATATCATCTGCCAAATATGGTCGTAGATACCACAAACTGTAATCTTAGAACTTATTAATTCTATGCCTAGGCAAATTACAGCTCTAAAAACCGGTGAAAGGAAATCCACACAGTATTAATGGTGTACTCTCATAGTTAAAAATGTGTTTCACTCTTTAATTTTACAAATTAATGTATTTCAGTTATTTGCTGGGCATTTATTTACTTGTTGCATGTCTCTGTACATGCGTCATCACTCACCTTTTTTGGCTTGATGGTGGTGGTAAGATGTTGAAAAATATTTTATTTCCTATTATTTTATCTCTTTGTTTCTATTCACATTTGAAGCCTTCGTATAGTGACCCCATAAGAGACCCGACTGAGGATGGAAATCCGTTTTTCTCGTCCCTAGAGCTCTGTGTTTTTAAATGACCACCGAGCAACATTTTGCCTTTAAGTGCTCTCGTCAAGTTGGATACTATTCTTTATTATTAGATATTTCTTGGTAAAAGTACACTATTTTTCTATAATAGAGAAAAGTTAGTGATAGGGTTCGGAATTAGATTGTTTTGAGTTCCTGTGTTGCTATACTGAATATGCTTGTTCGTGGAGGTTTTGGAATGAGTTAGCTTACTTTCAATTCTAACTGTATTTTCACTTTTGCGGATCAATTTCCTGTTTCAATCACTGCTTATTTTAAAAACTTGTTCTTCGAGATTTATAATCTATTTCATCTGACTAGCCAAGTGGGTATGATTGACAGATGAGTACTGACAAAAAAAGATGGCGCAAACAATATCACCTTCATCCTCACCGTGCTCCCGCGTAAAGGTGGGGATTGGGCGCATCAACGCTCGTAATACTTCGCCGAAGTCCGCGCAACCTCGCCCATTTTCACAACACTGATTCAATCATGTACTTAGGCTTGTTATCCTTGATCATCATTGGATATAATTAGTCTTCAAATGGTGATACCACTGAGATAGGCTGCACACGGTGCCAATTTGTGCTAAAACAAATTTGTTATTTTCGATCTCTTTGGGGCCTCATTTTTATTTAAATTTCTTCATTTGTTTCCATCCCACCGAGTGCTTCTGACCTCACTGGTCGGTGCCAGTTTCCTTCCTCAAACCTAAATGTTGGGGTGAGGAGTGGGCGCATTAGAGCTGCAGCCCTGCTGGCTATTTTACACCTGAAAACCCGTTGCGTGTGTATGCGGGTTTAGGGAGGATTTCTGCTGCACTCGTTGCCATTCTAAACCTCTCACACTTTTCTTCTTTCTATTTAGTTACATTTCTGTCAATTTCTTCATTTTTGCTCCATAAGTGAAATTCCATCATTTATTATACCTATTTTCTTTATCAAAATAATGACATTATGGTTATTTATGTGACAGAACACCCATACCGCTTTCAAAGAAGGGAACCGCGCTGTATGCCAGAAGACCCATAACGCTTTCGTAAAAGGGAAATCGCGCGTGTGTGACAGAAGATCCATAGCGATTTAAAAAAAGGGAGGGTGCATGTGTGACAGAAGACCCATACCGCTTTCGAAAACGGGAAACCGAGCGCGTGTAGCAGAACACCCATACTACTTTCGAAAAAGGCGCCAAAATGAGATCGATTGTGCAAATTTGGAAAATGGAGCCCCAAGCCCGCATGGGAGGGGGCGGATGATTAGGGTAGCAGTGAGGGTCAGTGACCCATTTTCTTAAGCACGGTAAACCTCGTCCACGTATAAATCGAATAGGTATATGGCATGTGTCGGATATAGTGGAAATGTTTAAAAGGATATATTATTGAAGTTTGCGATGTGTGAGGCGAACATGAATGATGATTGTGGGGGATGAAGTGAATGGCGTGTGATGTGGTGTGACGTGACGAGTGGTTATAGGAATAATGAATGATTTGCTTTTCTCTTGATTGAAGAGTGGCATGAGCTAATTGATGGGTGTAAATTGGCACGAAAATTTCGTAGGTGAGGTTGAGAGTTGCAAAGATGAAACTTTGCGTTGGAGTGTATGCATCTCCTCCCTCCTCGATTACACTTTTTTTTTAATCAGATACATGAATCTTTATGTGAGACTGTACAGGAGAGAGGAAGTAAGCATGTACAAAAGGATATAACAAAGGTGCATCTAACCTGAGTAATATTGGTTAGTAGGAAGGATGTATGTACAGGAAGTGTACAAGAACAGGATTTTTTAACAGCCCTCATCTGGACACTAGCACGAAAGGCATAAATCACCGCCGCAAAAACTGGAAAGAGAAAGTGGAATGGTGTGTGGTGGAACGAGGATTTGAAAAAAATCTATCCCTGGTCATGAAGGGGGTAATTGTAAAGGCCTAGTAATGCCTATGAGTGTGGAAGTGAGATGCGAATGTTGCCTTAAAAAACGCGTTATTATTCAGAATAATGAAACAGAACATGTAATTTGGGGAAGAAAGAAGAATCCGGATCCGGATCCGAGTAGGAGTATTACGTTAGTGTGAAAGAAAGGTGAGAAACCAAGAAAAAAAAAGGCGTGTGAATATCGAGGATATGATTGGACTTGTGTGCAATAAATATATTAAAACAAAATAGTGAAGGTTTCTTGATAAGTTGAACAATATGGGTATGGCAGATGAAGTGAATGTGATTACGATTTGCTGCGATGATACGAAATGTATCATTTATTAAGGTATAAAACTGCTAAGAATGAAAGAATTTGTTATCACTTTAGAAGATCCGAAAAGTGGAAGGGGCAGCTAAAGTGGAAAATCTAGTAGTCGAGATGCTAATAATTACGTGTGATTTAATGGGTTTTTTTATAAGATCTTTGAAAGAGAGAGAGAGAGCCTGATGTGTGGAAGAATGATGTGATAGCATCGCTATAAAATAGAAAAAGGAGGGAAAGTTGAAGGAAAATATTCACAAGAGCGTATTCAGATTGAATGTGAAAGAAGGATAACAGAGGGATATGTGATTGGCAAAGTGGATTTGGCGCTGGTAGTAGTTGTGTATCAAGTGTTTGCATTTACAAAAGTATCTGTGGAAAATCGTATCTTTTGTAGATCCGTAAACGCTGATGCAAGCTAAAAAGAATGGATGGTTTGAAGTACGGTGTGCGTTAAGATGAAAGTGGGAATGATTGGTTTGGTATACGGAGGTAAGTTCTAGTGATGTTACCATAGCTGTTTAACATCTTTATGGAGTGCTGAAAGAAATACGAAATGTAAGGGGCGTAGATATAAGACGTTTGTATATTGGTGCTAAGAGAGAGGGATCTGGAAATGTTGAGTGAAACCTTTCACATTGTATTTGTGAGGAGGCAACTGAAAATACAGGAACAAGTAAATAGACGGCGTTTGCGTTTAAAGGATGGGACGAGGTGTGCTGTTAGATTCTGTGATGTGCGTCCTGAAAAAGTGTGATGTTTTGACTATCATTAGTTTATCGTAAATAATGTTGATGCGAATGAGGTAGATTGGGATAACAAGGCTATTAATGGCTGGGAAGTCTGAAAGGTGTTGTTGGGCATAACTCCCCGGAAGCAGATGACATCTCTGCTCTCTCCGACCGGTTGGGAGATTAAGGAAGAAAACTTCGATCCTGCAGACTGTTCTGTAAGCTCCGCAAACGCGCTAGTGAATGTTAAAGTGTAAAATGTGCAATATTTTTTTCTGAGATTATGATGATTCCAGCGTCAATGTATGGGAAAGAATATATTTTTATATTGAAAGAGAAGCGAAGTAAAATTGAAAAACGAGCCAGTGCGAAGTGACAAGTTGACAGGGATGTCTGGTTTGAAAATAGCTAGAATGCTGAACGATTTGGTAAGAAGTACATATGGCGTAATGAAAGATGTGAATGAGGTTGTTAACATGAATGTTCTAAGGTTGATATAGATATATAAGTATAATGTATGAGAAAATACAAATTTGTAAGAGTGTGCTTATGTGTAAAGGGTTATAAAGCTGGGTTGGTGAGAAAGTGATGATAATTTGAGAGAATGTTTAAAAAAAGTAGCTTGACAAAGAGCCACGTCAATGCCATTGTGTATAATAGGTGTACACGGAGTGTTTTTATGTAGGTGTGTGGTAGGGACATTCTAACCGGAATACACCCTGACTGCATGAGATGGGCGTCGACCCAACTTGGTAGGAAATATGGTGTATTATTTTGATGATGATGAATACTTTTGAACCTTTCTATTGTCTAGCGATGTGATGGTGTGACACGTTCGAACATACTCCCACACATAGCCCCTCCGCAAAGGGGTGGAGTTATAAACTCTACAATTGGATTTGTTCCTGGAGTTTTTTACTTCTTCCTCTTTTGTTCCAAATTTGTAGTAATAATTTTGGCACTTATTATATTTCAGTTTCTTAATTTAGTCTAATTGTTTACCTTTTATATATTCTTATTTTTTATTGTACTCATTGCACATTGAGTGGAATAGAGAATAGTGGAATGGGGGGCTTGTGGAGACGAGCATTCTTGGAAAGGTGGGTTTTATACACATCAAAAGGTATACTAGTTTTATTGTTCTAGTCACACCAAGTATTTTCCTCTTCTATGAGTACTTTCTGGTTTTGTACCCCCCCATGAATCTTTACCCTCTAATTCCTCCCCTTTCTTCACTCTAACCTTTTTTTCAAAGATTTTTTTTCATTTTTTATTGTACTAATGGTGTAGTGATAGTGTTGTAATTGTATTGGCAGCTTAATTTTTCTTCGTATCATAAATTCTCAAACCATTGTGTGGTTTTCATTTGATTTGTGCTTTATTTTTTTGTCGTTCAAAATGTTGACGAGATTAAAAGAGTAATTAAATTGTTGGGATTATTAATTACTATCTCTCTCTTCAAATATTTCTAATAGTCTCATTCATGGAAAAGTCTCGTCCATTTCAATATTATTGTTACTTCCAATCTTCGTTTTTCGTCTGTTCCCAAATTCTTGTTGCAGTTCTCGTGTTTTTTAGCTCTACCTCAAAGAACGGTTCTTGCATTCTAGCAGTTTGTCCCTTGTTTCGTTTCACTGTTCCAACGATATGAACTCTTTCACTCATGATCTAGACTTATTTCAGAGTCACAACCTCTATTTTTGCTTTATTTCTCAACACTTGAATGCCGTGCGTTCTTCTAACAACGTGAACCACTCTATCCAGCGCGGTAAGGTACTTCCTGAACGCAGTACTTGACCCTATTCTCTTGACGAGATTAACGCCTCGTTTTGCCGTGGTATATTTTCAATTTCTCAGCGGCGGTTGATGCTTAACGAGGGAGCGACCTTCGTTTGCCGCTTTGTCGAAGATCCACTGAATTGACACTGCCTTGAATTTGTAGGTGACATGCAGTGATGAAGGCAAAGAAGAAAACGTCGTAGGTGTTGTCGATGCTGCCGAGGAGAGTGATATGCACGGGGCGACGGTCAGAGTGTTATCAAGCCTAATCGATGATCTGTCCGTTGAAACTTGCCAGCGAGAGTGTCGCCTACAAGAGCAGAATACCGCCCGAAGGCGAAGAAGAAGTTCCAGTACAGTCACCCCAGAGGATAATCCTCACAATTTACCGGAGTCAGCGAGATCGTTGAATGCTTTCAGGAGTCTTCGTTTTAGCCGATAATGATTCCGAACAGCCATTATGATAGAATTTCTCTTCTCTCTCTTCTTACAGTTTCTTTCTCTTCGATGGATAGTGATGATACTCCCTCCTCTGGATTGTCAGCAGCCATAACCCCCCCGCCCCACAAATACCTTCATTTCTACGAATTCCTAAAATCTATGACGTATTCCACCTGCCTTTTTTTTCCATTGAAATTGGGATTAGCAAAGGTTTTAAATGCTCTTTTATTTCAAACGTATTTTTATGGTGTTTCTTGAAGCTATTGTTAATTCCCTTTTATTTTATTGAACGTGTAAAAGACAAAGAGAGTATTTAAAACCGAAGGAAATTATAGTTTATATGTTATAAATAGTTTTTAATATTTGAAAGCTAGTTTATTTTAGGGCCTTTACCAATTGGTGTAATTCCTTGTCACTTTGTTCATTCAGTGACACATTAAGTTCATTTATCTGACAAAACATAGCCTGTAATTACATACTAAGAAATCTACACAGAATTCTCCTTCTGTCACATTGTTTACAAAAGTATCTGTATTATTTGGACCTTCTTGATTATAAATAGCAAGGGGCAAATAGGGGAACCTATTTTTTGGTTAGATCAAGGGGTTGTGAAAGTAGGTCATAACTTAGTTCGTGTCAGCTGGAAATTTTATCTAATCTACGTGAACCCGAAATTTCCTGAAGTGGTATGGTGAGGTTGCATATCTGTAGGAAATATGGTTTAAACCACTTGAGATCCGCTTTAGTGTAACAAATGATTATCTTCATGAAGTTAATACTGTGTCCGGGTAACATAGGGTAATAAGCTGACGATCAAGAGAACCAGGATTAAATTTTAGGTTTGGTTAAATGTTCCCAGTATACAATCATTGTTTATGATTATGATTCTACGGTTTCACAACCTTGCCATTCTAAAGAGTACAACAAGTACGAGTTAATTATGAATTTTGAACATGAATCGCTTAATACAATTGATGTACATTTAAATCATAACGGTCCCAATTGACCCATTTGAACAATAGAAGTCTCAGTTTTGCACATTCATCTATAGGGTCCCGGATTTTGCTCATCTAAAGAAACTAATAAAATTCCCCAAACAGGAAATATGAAAGTAAAAGTTGAAAAAGTAAAATCATTTATTTATGGGTTAGGTTTGCTAGAAGATCATAGTGAGCGAATCAGCTTTATTCAATGTCATAGTTACAGAAATTAACCCAACCTAACCTAACATAACCTAAAGAAGGGGAATTTAAACCAGCCTACTAATACTAGACTTATAGTTTCTGGAGAGTGGGTTCATGATACCCGGTCCACCGTTTTAATTGGGTCACTTTCAAATTGACCCATTTAATCAATAGGGTCCCAGTTTTGCTCATTTGAAGAATAGCTGACCCTGGGCCAAATAGGGCTGCTATTCTTCAAAAGCTCTCGAAATGATTTAGGTTTATATTTTCCTATTAATTTGTTTAGGTTAGGTCAGCGGGGTTTAATGTTTAACCAAATCTAACCTAAACTAATTAACAAGTAAAGTAAAATCACCTAAAATATCACATTAAACAACGTGACCCTTAAAAGCAAACTGATCAGCGGTTTAAGTTCGTAGGGTAGGGTGGTTTCAGTTCGTACTTTAAGGTGGTCTAAGTTCGTATTTTAGAGGGGTTTTAGTTCGTACTTTAAAGTCATTTAAGTTTCTACTTCAGAGTGGTTTAGGTTCGTACTTTTGCCTGGTTTTATTTCGTACTTTATTGTGGTTCCAGTTCGTACTCTAGCGTTGTTTAATTTCGAACTTTAGGGTGGTTTAAATTTGTACTTTAGGGTGACTTCAGTTCATACTTTAGAGTTGTTTCATTTCGTACTTTAGGGTGGTTTCAGTTCTTACTTTGTGTTGTTTCAGTTTGTACTTTAGGGTGGTTTCAGTTTGTACATTAGGTTGGTTTCAGTTCGTACTTTATGGTTTTAGTTCGTACTCTAGCGTGGTTTAAGTTCGTATTTTATGATGGTTTCAGTTATTTAGCGTGGTTTAAGTTCGAACTTTAGGGTGGTTTCAGTTTGTACTTTAGAGTGGTTTTAGTTCGCATTTTAGGGTGGTTTCATTTCGTACTATAGGGTTTTTTGTGTTCGTACATTAGGGTGGTTTCAGTTCGTATTTTATGGTGTTTTTAGTTTGTACATTAGGGTGGTTTCAGTTCTTATTTTAGGGTGTTTTAAGTTAGTACTTTAGGGTGGTTTAACTTCGTATTTTTAGGTCGTTTAACTTCGTACTTTATGGTGGTTTCAGGTCGTACTTAAGGGCAGTTTCAGTTCGCACTTTAGGGTGGTTTCAGTTCGTACCTTAGGGTGGTTGTGCCTTTCTGTAGGATCCGCTTCCCGGAATGTTCACGACGTTTGCTATTGGAATCCTTTTCATTATTCTCGTTCTCTCTATTTCTCTTCCTTCTTCCTTTGTTGGTCTCTCCCTTCCCTCATTTTTTCTACATCGAATATAAATATCCTCGTTGGTTACACCGCTTGCCTCTTTTTTACCTGTGAGTTGACTCACAATGTTGTGTCAATATTCGCCACTCTTTATTGTTCCCGCCGGTTGTTCACGAAATAAGATTAAATTCGCTTCTTTCTTGATTGATTTGTGGGAAATCCCATTAATATTAGCGCCCACTATTTAAGCTATAGCTCACCTGGCAGAAATAACGATGCGAAGTACAGACAGAAGGAGAGATCGAATACGGCAACTCAAATGGACGAACTCAATACTCTGCTTGTCCTGTCTGTCCTCTCCCGAGTCCCCCTTCCCCCTATAACATTAACTGCTTCCTCTTTTTTCCCTTTCCAAGCCCCCACCCCTTTTATGATTGTCCCGCCATCTCATTCTTTCTCCCTTGTTTCTTGTACCTTAGCTAGTGGGAGCGACCTTCTTGGACCGGAATTAGGGGCCTTATTTTTAAGAGCTATTGTAAAAGGATTCGAATCCCTACACCTTTTTAGTTTCAGGGATCATTAGGGATATGTATCAACCCTTTCCTTTTCTCTTGGCGTATATATAATCGTTTGTGTGTATTCACATACTCTCAGGTACGCCATACTTGTGTGCGTTCTGTACACATGTCTTCTTAATATTACATATCCTTTTGTGGCCTTATTAATGATGATATTTTTTTAGCGTGAATCTATCTAATCTTTTGGGGTATGTATATGTACACAGACACTTCAGTATTACTGTGTACAATATACTCCTTTCGTTTGCATATGTATTCATTACTCCATTTAGCATGTAAGTTTCTGCGTACCTGTATATCGTTCTCGAAGGCTTTCCCAATGCGATTTGCTTGGCCGCCAGCATCCGTGAGTCTATTGTAGCAGCTCGTATTTTTTCCTTTAACTATTGTTTTTTTCCTGACCAACCTCACTGATGCCTGAATTAATTGGTGCTTAAGGGATTTTCTCCGAAGAGTGGGAGATAACAAACTACCTCGACCTTTGGAGTGAGGTCATAACCGACAGTTGTTTATAATTGGTCTATTGTGCCAACGGTGATAAAAATGGCTATAATAGTGAGGGTAGAATACTAAGAAAGACACAGACTAGTACAAATTATACTTATTGTTATAATAAATTGATACATGTGTATGTATGAAATGAATAACTTACAAAGTAGCACGTGAGGTTAGCAATGAATGCAATGTCCCGCAGGAAAAAGGAAAAGGTGTTTTCGAATACTTTCGAGCTTTATTCAGTTCCTTATCTAGGATAACTGACCCATTTTATTTGGGGGTATTGTCTGTGCACGTACAATATTGTTAATTATATGGTGTTTATGTGTGTGGCCGAGAAAATAAAGATAAATTTAGCTTGTTGTATATACACGGAATTTATATATACAGTGAACTCAAAACACATCGCTTTTTTTGGTTTTCAGCTAGCTTTTTTATTTAATAAACTCATTTATTGTTTTTTTCCTTTGCTTTGCTGTTTGTACTAATTTTTTTGTTTTCTTTTTATCTCTTTGCTTGGATAAATTTTTATTTACGAATGTGACTCATGCTAAATTTAATTAGTAACTTCTTAGTATAATAAGTTACACGATATATTGGTAAATTTGAATTCTTCTCATTTAATTGAGTATTTCTTTAATTATTATTCCTTTTCAATTATTTATGTTATAGTTCCTTTTTATCTATTTTTTACTAACGTTTGATATTTTTGTTTTTTGGTTTATTAAAAATTGTTGGATGCTGATTATTTTGTTTTAATTTTTCCCTCCAGATTATTAGTAATATACTCAGGCTAATGCGAGCAACTCCAGCATTAGTTTCCAATTATAATAATTCCCCCGCCACATCCTGCCTAATATTACGTATTGAAAGCTTATGACCCAGTTAGTAATCATAAGTTAGTAATCAACTTCATCATAAGCCACTTTACTACTAAGTGGGTATGGATCCACGCCACTCTAAGTACCCATCCCATACCATAATTTTACATATGTCCTATAAAGGACAAAGATATCCTTTTTTCGTGTCATTGGTACTATGAGGGTAGCATATTATCTATTCATTGCTGATCCTGGCAGAAGGCTCCAAGCATGTCCAGCTTACATTCATCTCCAGACACACCTTTCATACGCAATATTCTCAACTTGTCCCTGTCAGTCAGCTTTCTTAAACCCACTCACAATCCTTCGCACATCAGCACATTCACTCTCATATTTGTTTATGCTTCCCTTGGCTTAAGATCTCACTCCTAGACGGGTTGCTTCAACGCATTCCTTCGACCGCTTTCTTTTGGATCGATGTTCAGTGGTTTGAAGCCAGATATTTGAGTGCTTGCTATGCTGGGGTATGTTTTGTACGGGATTAGGGGGCTGGTTTCGCATAGATGGTGTGACGCTGAATTTCTTCGAGAATCTCTTTGTAGTTTGACATTAAGTCGAGCATAAGGATTCCCAACCTCCTACTAAATGGAACTCGAGTATGAAGGAAGAATTTTTGCGGAGCCCTGACATATTTCAACAAAATATAAGGCGAAATTAACAATCATATCTTTCACAATTTAATTATGAAAGAATATTAAAATTAAATTAAAGTTCAGTTTAATGACTCAAGTGTGGTTGTTTCATTTAACTGCTAAGTTTTTTCAATGTCTGGTTTGATGGCTAAAGCTTGTAACATTATATTTATAGTATTTATCTGGTTTCTAGATTTTGTTTTGTAACTACATACAAAGAGAAAGGCCTTTAAACAGGAATGCTTTGTTGGAAAGGGCATTCAAAGCTTCATGGCCTCAATGGTATTTTTTTTATTATTCCTTATACATATAACTGAATACAAAAAATGAAAGCTCGCTTCTTTAAATTTGGTTCTCAAGGCATAATTATTAAAGCCTACAAAACAACTTTCGCAGTTTAGGAGAATGGTTCGAGAGTTGGCAGATGCCATTCAACCTTGAAAGGTGCAAGGTGATGCACAACCGCCATGCCAATCTTCGAGAAAACTACTACTTGTTAGGGAGAGTTCTGGAGGTGACTGACCTGAAAAAGGATCAGGTGTGCAAATCAGCTGCGACCAACAGTTTTTCAGGTATTGCGCCGATGTAGAAAAAAGGCACAAAGCCTATTGGGATACATAAAGAGACAATTTCGCTTCCTAAAAAATGAGATTGTCCTCAACGTGTACAACTCTCTAGTCAGACCTCACCTGGAGCACGCCGTTTAATTATGGTCCCCTACACTGCGTAAGGACATATATCTACTGGAACGAGTCCAGGCCCAGGCTACTAAATTAATTCCATCACTTAGGCACAAGGTTATGAGCGCCGGCTTCAAAGATTTGGGCTTCTCTCCCTGGTAACTCGCCGATTACGAGGCCAAGTAATAGAGACCTTTAAGATTTTAAGGGGTGTTGAAAATTTGGACTACAGGAAGATGTTCACGTTGAATACAAATCTCACTCGTAACCATAGTTACAAGCTGGATTTACCCCCATTCCTGACTAGTATTTGCGGGAACTACTTCTCGTATAAGATATGCGGTACGTGGAATTATTTTCCGGCCGAGGTGGTGAATAGTTCGTCTATAGAACATTTCAGATCTAGACTGGATGACGTAATCCATGATTATGTATAGAACATAGTGTCGAGTAGAGTATATAATTAAGTTGATAGGTATCAGCTTTTCTTTTAAAATTCTTGATTGTGTCATTTTTCACAGCACAATCAGGTATCTTTTCATCTTTCTGTGCCCGCAAAGGCAGGTGGAAGAGGTGGGTGAGGAGAGCCTTCATCTATGATATGCTTTTTCTCATGCTACATGTTAAGGCTTTCCTAAAATAATACCTACTTGGTATGGTCAGCAATTTTCTTTGAGGTACTACTATTCCTTGAGACTTTTTGTGACTCTTTCCGAGACAAAGTTAGTATATTTATGGAATCCAAAAATGATATTGAATCCAAAGAAAATCTATAATAAAAAAAATATTGACCAGGTAATGGAGTCATGTGTTATAGATGTAGAGATAAGCTTTTATATCCACATGCTTGAACAGCTGAATATTACGTAAATATTGAGCAGAGCCCTAAAATTTTAGGCCCGGCGCCTTGTTCTGTTTAAGGAGTGTGGAATGTTTGATAAAAAACTATTAAGGGGGGGGGGGGCGTATTTGTACTATCTTTTTTACGTCATAACGAGAATAACGGAAGATTTTTATGAGGGTTACGAGCATCAGGCTCCGTTGCAGCGGATCTGAATCTGGTGATGCACGTTTTAGATCTTGAGCTTCTTGGATGAACTCTGTCTGTTGGACAATGAGGGTAAGCATATATGTAGTGTAAATTTGAGATCGCGAAAGATGGTGATATCATGGAGAAAGAAAGTAGAGGTATTGTGTCGACGAAGGCTGTACTTATGTCAATTGTTTTTACTATGGTCCTATGTAGTGGTTTGCGTTGACTTAATTCTTCTTGTAGGAGTAGGTTGGTGTTGGTGAGTATGGTGCCGAATAAGAGTTCAGGTGCGTTTAGTGGAATGTGAGGCTTGATTTTTATCAGTATTAGAAAGTTAGTGATTTTAGAACAGGTGCTAAGTATAGAAATTGGCTAACATGAGTTAGGGCCAGGGATTTTTTTTCTGGTTTGAGAATACATATTATAAGGTCCTCCGGAAAATTCGTGGCGTTTTTGAAAAGAAATGAAGTAAATTTAATCAATTAAGTAGTTACCACATTATTCTACAAACTTATCTCATCGTAATACTAATTTATATATTCGTTCGCAGTAGAAATCTTTCCTCTTGGTGCTGAATAAATGAGTTTACAGATCATTAATATTATCGAAGCTTTTTCAAGAAAAGGGAAATGTTGAGGCTTCTGTAAAAGGTGGAAGTCAGAAAGCTATAGCTGAGGAATATAGGGCCGGGGATATCTCATTCCATCCTAATTCAAAGGAAGCAATTTTTCTTGAGTAATCCTCGCTTAAGTTTTTGTTTTTTTTCATTGGGGTCTGAACTTTCCGGATGACCTAATACATTGACTGATTTTCAAATGTTTAGAATAGAGATTTTAATATCGAATGGTTTAAGATTTGTGTTAATGAATGCCTTAATGCCTCTTTGATTTTGGATATCGTACCGCTTTGGAACAACATTTCTAGAGTGAATTTTGGTGCGATGTCGTGATCTGTTGTTATGGAGGCTAAGCGTGGGTTATATTTCGGTTCGTGAGCAAATGTTATGTTAATGATTTTTGTGTAGTGCTGTGCATTGTGTTTGTCTGTTAGTAAATTTGCAGTTCTTTGCATTCGAGTTAATGATTTTGGGCTTCATGGTTATTTACCAGAATTTTTTGCTGTCTGTTTTTTTTTTTCGTTTGCTCTGTCCAGGATACCTTGCCAGTGTCGCTTCTGTTACTGATGAAACACTACTTGGATATTACCAGTAAGAAATTTTGGTTTTGGCAGTGTTGTCTTGACTTATCGTTTGTTTGTTCTGCAGGGAAAACCTTTTGTTATAGCATTTTATGTTTCCCCTTAGGATGCATTTATTGTATAGTTTTATATGTTGGTGAAGTGAAAGTAGTCTGCATTTGTGCAGCTGAAATTTGCCACTGAGTAGTCATGGAGGTTTCTTTCTATATATAGAGTAGGTCGGATGACAGACAGTACATTATGACATTTCCAGGTTATTGGCGTGGCTAGGTTTGGAGAACAGATCATTATTTCTGGAAATGATCAATATAGTAAGTGGTAAATGGTTTGTAGGTGCGGGTGGATGTGTCATTCTGAAGGAATGGTTTAACTATTCTGAGATGCATCGAGCCTTTGTATCTCTCTCTTGGGATCATAGCGAGGTAATCCATGCTGGATAATTATAAATTGAATAGGAGAGTTTTAGTAAGGTCAGTATGCAAAAGAGACTTCGGTGTCATTGTAAGTTTCGACCTCCGTCCTAGAAAACAGTGCATAAGTGCTAGGAATAAAGCTAATAGGGCATTGAGTTTTATTTGGAGAAGTGTAAGTATTAGGAGCGCTCATGTCATTCTGACATTGTACCTGGCATTAGTTAGGTCTCATCTTGATTATGGGGTGCAATTTTGGTCACCATATGATAGGATGGATATTGGTTTGCTTGAGTATGTACAAATGACTTAGATGATTCATAGGTTGAGGAGCTTACATTATAGCGAAAAGCTTACGAGACTAAATCTACATACGGTAGAAGGGAGAAGAGTTCGAGGGGATTGATTGAAGTTTTCAAGTGGGTTAAAGGTTATCATAGGGGAGACATAGGTAAGGTTCTTATATTTAGTGAATATGATAGGAAACGTAGCAATGAGGTTTAAGCTGGACAAGTTTAGGTTTAGTAAAGAGATTGGTAAAAATTAGTTTACAAATCGAGTAGTAGATGAATGGAAGAGACTCCACTAGTCGTGATAGAAACGTCTTCCCTGCGGAGTTTTAAGGATAGATTAGATAGATTTATGGATGAGGATGCTGTGAGGTGGGACTCATTTTTGATCTTCTTATATTCATCCAGTGCATTGGATCGAGCCCAGTCTTCGTTTCCAGCGGACTCGGCAGGAAGGGTATGTGTATGGAGGGCTCGAGCTTTATTCGATATTTCAGGATGTTAGTGTTTTAGGTAGTGAGGCAATCCGTCGCCCTTTCACAAGTCCAACACCATCCACTTTTCTTAGGTCAACATAACAACTCAGCACAATCTTGGTTACAACCTTATTCGCATCTTACTTCACACAATATGTCTATACCACTTGCACAATCGTTCCTCAGTCTATCCACCCTTTGCTCTCTCAATATCCGTTTCAAATTGCTCATATTCACTGCTTTCACTCTCCAACATTTCTTTTCCTTCCATATCATTGTCTCTCTCATATATACCAAAGCTGCGACCAGCTTTTTCTCAAGCGGCGTTTTTGTACATTCCACACCCAAACTTTTAGCATCCGCTAATCACCTGATCGCCCTTGACTCTTTCTTAGCATTTAATACATTATCAGTCACCGTAATCCTTACTAGTATCATAGACAATGCACTTTAGATACTTAAAAAAATCACACCTCATATCACACACTACAAACTAATATTACAAGCACCATGACCTCTCTACCTCTATTTTTAGCAACCTCCCCACACATCTCCTGAAAAAAACACTTCGATCAACACTTCAACCCTCTATCACACCCAGCTAATTTCAACAGATAGAACCCATTTTCACCGTTCTTCATCAATCTCACTCTCCTTTCTTTTAATGCACTCCACTTCGATCAACATTCCTTCGATAAAGATATTAACCACCTCCGGTAACGGCAGATAAATTCTTCTTAACAACCTCACGCATATCAAAACCATTCGCAATTGATATCTTTCATACAACCATGCATTTAACTTTTAAAATAAAGACAGGTCACATCACCCATCCTTCTACAAACACCTGCATACATTTGTTTAACCATTTGTAGATTTTTTATCGATAACATGATACACTTTTTTCAAGATTCCTAAACCAAGCATACACCTTATGATTAATTGCTATCACAGTGTAGATAAAAGGGTGTAGGATAGGGGGATGGAAAATAAAGAATAAAGTATAATGTGGCGAGTTGAAAAGAGCTTCCTGCGTTGCTGAAAAATCACCGTTGGTGAGTACTGAGTGGTATATCGACTGTGCCATCTTGAGTAAAAATAAAAACTCATTCAAGCGAAACATTTAAACCACCCGCTTGCACTTCTTGAAGAAAGTAGCATGTGGTAAGTTGAAAACAGCTTCCTGCGTCGCCGAAAAACCACCATTGGTGAGTGGTGTATCGACTGCGCCATCCTGAATGAAAAACAAACTCATTCAAGCGAAGCATTTAAACCACCCGCTTGCACTTCTCGGCACGCTACACTAGTTTTCTCCACCAGCCCTCAAACAATTGATCCTTTCTTCTCCTAAACTCACTATACCCATCTTTAACATTTCGTCTCCTTTTCAATCGGAATTCTTCTATACATCTTGCCTTATAATGCATCCATCAGATTCATCCCCTTGTATAATTACGATCTATTTTTTTTTGCTTCTTTTTTTTACAAAGATATTCCAGCTGCCTTCGCCTGTTTTAGACCAAGTGGCTAACGGCCTCTTGCAATAAGTATCGTTTAAATACCCTAATGCGACACTTAATTCACATTGTCAGAATCACTCAATGAAATTTGCTTAATTTTCCATATCTACATTATGCTGTTCATCATGCAGTCATTTCTATTCGTTAGCGTTGATGGTTCCTCCCTTTTACATATCTTGATTTCTCAGCATCATCAGTTCCTTCAAAATAACTTCTGGTTCCCGTCCGGATCCTATTCCTCTTTCCTTCCGAATACTTCATTTATTAGTTTATTTCTTGAACGACGTAGGTCGGATTCTCTGCCTTCTCCCTTTTTATTGAGTTCGCGGTGATTTTTCGGGCGCTGCCTGCACCTTCACGACCGAGCTGGTTTTGATATACTGTTCGGCACAAGGTTTTCGAACCATCGCCGTTGTGGAGGTCGCTTTGTTGTTTACAGAGACTCAGTAAGTGTGCTAACTGAGTTAGAGGCATTGGAATCTCCCCTTCTTCTCGCTGTCCGTAAAAAAATGGACGCCCTGATAAGATAGCCAGTCAGGCTGCACAGACTGCTCCATTAGACTGGCGTTTTGTTCCTCCGTATACTGACTATATGGTGAGTATCATCGCATCCCTTTGGCTTGCGTGGCAAAGAAGATGGGAGACATCCCCCTATAGTGTCATATGCATTCTCCTTCAAATGCCTCAACGAGTTCAAATCGTGTTTTTATGCTTCAGGATTGGACCCACTCGCGGAACACAGCATTAACAGGTGGGGCACGCTCCCTGGAAGTCGTTTATAAGGACTGTTTTCTGCCTCAGACTGTGCACAATTTTGGAGGGAATGTCCAAATTTGTAGGGGCTTTGTTGTGGAGGTTGTCCCAATACAGGGTTCGGCAGGGAGGACACTATCCTCTCTCTCTCTCTGGTGCTTGAGGCACGGTTTCTGCACACCTGGTTGTGAACACGTATAGTTCTAAGAGCCTAAAAGAGGCGGGATTTATTGAAGAGGTTTTCTCATGTTATAATTTGTCTTTTAATTTTGTTGTTCTTTTATTTGGGGGTTGTTCTTCGGTTGTCCTTTTTTTATTGTTTCACTACGTTTTAGTCCACATATATGTTATCTACATATAGGGATAGGTAATGTTTATGTGCATACATAGATGTAGATTATGGGATTAATTGATGGTTGTTGATTGCAGCCATGATTAGATCGTAAAAAAGTTCATTTATTGCTTTATTTCACTATCCATAATCAACTGCTTTTTTACTCATTGTAGGCATTCATACATGTACGCATCTTGCTGCTTTACCACCGCACGTTTTGCATCTTTCCACCATTCATTATTGTACCTTCTCTTTCCTGTTCTACTTCGTTAGATTTTATATCTACTCTATTCCCACATTCAACCTTCCCCTCTCCTTCTCTCACACTCTGCCTTCTTTCTCTGTGATTCAATGGCATTTCACTTTTAATTTTTCCTTTTCAACACAATTTGAGGTGATAAGGACAATACCCTTTCTCATCTTAGCTTTCACATCAAAATCATTCCCTAGCCTTTTTTTTCTTCTCACCAGGATCATCAGATCAGCCATCCTCTTCCATTCACTTTCTCTGTTTAACTCCCATGTATTTACTTACACCTTTGTGCTGTAAGAACGCGTTTGCCACACACAAGATTTTCTCAGCAATAATTCCCTCCACTCACACAACCTTTCTTCTCCAGGCATACCAAATAGGCTTACTTTTTCTTTTCCCACTCTAGCACGATTATTTGAAACTACCTGACCTTTTTATTTCTCCTAAACATCTCCATTTTATCATTCTCTTGTATAGGTTTACAAGCCCGTCTCCTTCTTTTCTTGGCCAGCCACTGATTATGAAGGCTAGTCGTCAACCAGCTTTCGTCCACTCATCCAAGGTCGTGGGAAATAGTGGGGGAGGAAATCCTCCCTCTGGACTCCGGTAGTGTGGAGGATGGTTTTTAACATGCTGCTTTCTTCCAAACCCATTTCAGCTGCAGCTGACATCTAGAGTTTTTATTTCCTTCTTAGCTTCAACGCCAGCAATTGTTTGCACTCCAAGCCCCAATGACCGTAAGAGGAACTGTGGTGATATTTCTTCCACACATTTTGCTTCTATCTTCAACCCTTTTTTTACAGATCTCCTCCCTACAAACCTTCTGCTGGAGATGCCCTCGTTAGTTTCCACTTTAAATTTTAACTCCCCGCAGAGAAAATCATCTTGTTGCCTACTTGTCCTTTAACTTTAACGTTACTCATTCCCAATTTCAGCCACCAGTCGTCCCAATTCATTCCAGGACGCCTCCATAGCCTTACCCTTATGGTCTATTAACTACAGTCACATAGTTTCATTTTTTAAACATCTCAACTCACCCACATAATTCTCACTACCACGAGTTACACGTAACGGCATCTGATTCACTTCCTCCCATACAAATCTTCATTCCCCTTCTTGTTCTTACGCCATAATGTAAACATCTACAATCTCATCCTCTTTTGAATACATCTACTACTTACAACTCTTTCCCCTCGCCATGTATACCCCTCACGTTCCAATATATTATTAATTTACACATTGATGCTAATTACCCGATTTATTTATATGGGTTTCACGCCTCCTCCCCCAATTACTGAATTATGCTATTGCATGAGATCATTTCAGGTGCTCTGCTTCGGATGCCAAATCCCCATATTAGGGCTTAGTCGCATTTTCCGACACGTACTCGCCTAAAATCCTTAATACCTGGATATTCTAAATGAAGAGTCAATCTAAAAATTAAACTGTAGGAGATTTATGAATTAAAAATCTTATTACTTTTATTTTCAGTAATATATATATATATATATATATATATATATATATATATATATATATATATATATATATATATATATATATCAGGCTGATATAGCATGAAATGGAATTAAGATTCGATCGAAATGGAAACTGCTTCAGAAATACTAATTCACCCTCAATCTCATCCCTAAATGTACAAATATTTGTTTATTACAGTTAGTAAGTATCCCACAATGTGAGTAACTATGGTATGCGGTTAGCATAGCGATGTGTAGTACCCTTTCACACGGCTACACATCTGGTGTGTCTGGATACAGTCACTTGCCTGTAGGACTATGCCCATTGTCCTAGCAACTGAAAGTCAAGTTGTCTAAGCAAAAGTAGTACATTTTTTCTGGAAATTCGGAGTTGAATCGGGGAAAATCTCGTTTAGAATTAAGCCAAAAAGCGAAATTAGAGGCTGCTGGAAACGGAGGAATAAATAGCATTTCGGTATGGTAATATTGTTTCCTCCTCTTTTATTAATTAAGAGCGTTTGTAAGGTAACTTTCGTGATTTGTTTATTATTTGCTGTCATTTAAATTTTATTATTACCCAAGGAGCTATTTTGCCTTTGGTCTTATTTTCTACAGCAAAGTTTCCCTATTCGATTTTATGGTAGTGAAAATTCTCCCAAACTTTTCACTTTGTATTCTATTGTATTATATTATGGCAGTGCACAAAAGAGCAGAACGATAGTTAAATGTGAGGGGAGCAGAAAAACCGTGAGCGGCTTCCCTAGCAACTTTAAAAATTAAGGGGAAGATAAAAAGTAACTGCTAAACAACAAACGCGTATGAAAGGTGAAAAAAGTCCTCCCAAGGTTATTCCGGGATTTATTGAAAGTTTTGAAGGTCGTAAGGTCATAAATCAGAATAACTGAGAGCCCTCGACTTTTAGTCAGCAGACCTTGTTTTATAATATCATTTCTTGCAACTTTAGTGTTTTTTTCTTTAGCTTTTACATATTATTTGGAAATATTTATCTGGGATTTATCCTTTTTTCGTGTAGTTGGCATTTCTCAATTCAAAGACGATTTTAAATTCTTGTGTATATTACCTATTCTCATTTCCGCGTTTGCCGTTTTCGTATTTAATATTTTAAGTGCGGATTACGAGTAGATTAAATAATTTTTGTCTTTTTTTTGGGGGGGGGATAATTAGTGATAGTTTCCTTTAACCTTTCTTTTTATTAATGAATTAGGTGTCATCTGTTTCAGTATGTTCTATAGATAAGCTTTGAGGTGTAAAGATTATATTTTTCTAGGTAGTTAGCGATTAATTTGATATAAATTCCCTTTTAAGTCTTTTGGATGTAAATGATAGTCTTTATTTCACTTGGTAGAATGAGGAGTTTTATGTATTTTGAGAAGGGTAGTGTGTGTGAGTTAGTTTTTGGGTAGGTGAATTGTATACCGCTTAGCTCTTCAGACTGTTTTAAAAATATCGGGTCCTGGTCCTTATAAATATCAGTGTCGTCAACATAAGATGTAGAAACCTAGATTAAAATTCCTTTCTACGGATAGATTTACTGTTTGTATCTGAAAACGACTGTATGAAAGTTCTAAATCTCTTCAAGAACTTCAAAATTCAAAGCAATTGCTTAGAGAAGTCCAAAGCTAAGAATTGCAGAAGCCAAATTTTTAAAAGAAATTCTAATATAACCAAACATAAAAAAAATTGAACATTCTACATCCTATCCAAGAACTCAAAAAATAGTTAAACATAAAGAATTGCCAAAGGTACATTCATCAAAGAACTCCTAAAATAATAAAATATAAAGAATTGCAGAAGCTAACTTCATCAAAAAACTCCTAAAAGAATCAAACCAGAAGAATTGCAGAAGCTACATTAATAAAATAACTTCAAAACGAATCGAAGATAAAGAATTGCAGAAACTACATTTATCAACGAACTCCTAAAAGAATCCAACATAAAGAAATGTAGAAGTTAGAATCATCAACAACTCCGGAAAAGAATAAAACAAAGAATAGCCTAAGCTACATTTATAAAAAAAAACTCATAAAAGAATGAAACATAATGAATTTCCGAAGCTTCATTCATCAAAAAAATCATAAAAGAATCATACATAAAGAATTTCAGAAGCTCCATTCATTAAAGAACTCCTAAAAAAAGTAAATATAAAGAATTGCAGAAGCTGCATTCTTCAAAGAAATCCTAAAAGAATCAAACATAGTGAATTGCAGAAGCTGCATTCTTCAAAGAAATCCTAAAAGAATCAAACATAATGAATTGCAGAAGCTACATTCATTAAAGAACTAAAAGAATCAAAGATAAAGAATTAGCGAAGCTACATTCATCAAAGAGCTAAAAAAATTATAAGAGGCGATACTTTATTGAATACTATCAAACTTTATTCTAGAAAATCGGACATTACTTTAGTTCCAACCTTATGTATATATATATATATATATATATATATATATATATATATATATATATATATATATATATATATATATATATATATATATATATATATATATATATATATATAATAATAAAAATGACTGCTTTCTTGACATAAAGGCTTTGTTTCTTTGTTCGGCCTTTCTTTTTAGTTTTCATAATTATTTTATATTTGTCCACTTTTTATTGAAACTTTCGTTGATTATTCCTGTTTTTTTCCTTAGTTAGCGGGAATGTAGAGGTCAAGCGCGCCTGTGCATGCGGCGCTTGTTTAGTTAGATAAGTTCTCTTTTTAGTCGCGTGCGACTCTAATCTCACTATATCGGTCACTCAGTCGGTCCTCGTTTTCCCTTTTTTATTGTTTTTGTAATAACATTGTAACTATTGGCCGATTCCAACAAAACCTGAAACCATTATGTTGTTTTACATTCTCTTTCGCAACATATAATTTCAAAAGTCCTCCCAAGGTTAGCCCATGAATTATTTTGTTTGGCCAATAACATAACTATTCAGCCGATTCTAACGAAATTTGAAATTCTTGTGCTGTTTTACATTCTCTTCTGAATGATATAATTGCCAAGGTTAACCCGGGAATTATTGAAAGTTTTGAAGGTCGTAAGGTCATAAATCAGATAAGTGAGAGCACGCGACTTTTTGGACAGCAGACCTTGTTTTTTACATTTTTGAAATCAATGTTTCTGGAATCGAAGGTCATTAAAATTAGATTTATGCTATTACTAATATTCCTAATACTACCTATGGTCTAAATACTGAGCTGGAATTTCTCCAAATTTTTAGTATTGTCATTATTTTTCAGAACTGCAGCCAAAATCGAACATCAAATGACGCCCTCTTAACTGTTCCAACGCACATGTAGGCAACCGCCATTTCCATACTGCTGTCGACTTATTCGCTCTCACCCCACTACTTCTCCAGTCTGCTCCGGATAAAGGACCAACAAACCAATTAGCCTCATTCATCACCAGCAGGCGTCTTAAGACCAATATGGGGCTGTGTACAGCATCGAGGCCTTGTTACACTCAGCATCAAAATGACGTGTGCTATTTCGAAATGAGTCTCAAAATTGTATTTACAACTTAAAAGGGCAAGAAATATATTTATGTATCTAAGAGGACTAAATTTATCTAATGTTTTTAAACACTTGATTGCACGTTTTTGTTTGTATATATATGGGTTTTTTTTACTACTAATTTGCACTTTGTTCAGGCTATTCTTTTTTTATTCGAGCCCTACAGTTTCTTCCAAGAAATTGCTACAAAATAGCAGCCGCCGCAAAGTAAATCTGAATAAAACGGTGCTTCTACGTCAATAAGTCCTACCAAATATATATATATATATATATATATATATATATATATATATATATATATATATATATATATATATATATATATATATATGCTTCGCCCAAATCATAGGTCATTTTTCTTGTACCATGCATAAGCTATGTAAGTACCGCTACTTGGTGGGTATAGTGCTTCCACCTATCTCTCGGACGGCAGATATGTTAAAAAAAAAATTCTGGAAAATGAATCACAATCGTCCGATTTCAAGGAATTACAAAAGTTTCTAGGCTCAATTCAGAAAGTCGAGTGGTCTTGTTCCTTTCTTGCATCTTGTATGGCTAAACCTGACTGAATAATGTGAAACCGGGTACTCCTTTGTAGTCCCCCGCAGCCTTTTTTCTGCCCAATGACCGGGGCTAAGGTTTTAAGAGGTGCCTTAAAGTGAGTTTCTGTCGTCTTCATTTAGGGTCGGTGTGGTTCGCTTTTTCCGCTTCTATTTTGTTCTCTCAGAACCTCTTATCACATTTCTTTATCCTTTACCATATGTGATTTTTTTTATCGCACTAGATTTGTGTGTAAACATTAGCTATGCTATAAAATTCTTTCATTCTTTTCAACTTTCGGGACTCTCGTCAATTTCCAAATGAGTCGAAGCAACAACTTGATGTCAAACTTAAAAATACTTATCTCATTAATATTAAGTTCTAAACTATCTAGAAATTTACGATCTGAAACCAACAAAAAGCAGGAAAAGATGTCTGATTAAGTTCCGTTTTTAGTCGCGTGCGAGTGACTCTATAAGTGACAATGTCGGTCCGTAGGTCGTCGGTCGGATGGTAACCATTTTACTTTTTAATGAGTTTTTTGGTAATAATATCGTATCTCTTCGGCCGATTCTAACGAAATTTGAAACTCCTATGTTGTTTTACATTCTCTTCCGAATGATATAATTGTCAAGGTCGTCCCAAGGTTAGTCCGCGATTTATTTGGCAATAACATCATATTATTTTGCCGATTCTAACGAAATTTGAAACCCTTATGTTGCTTTACATTCTCTTTCGATTATATAATTGCCATGGTCCTCCCAAAGTTAGTCCAGGAATTATTAACAGAAAACTAACTATGGGTCGGATTGACCCACTTGTCTAAAGTTTAGGTCATATGGCCATAAGGTGATTAGTCAGAATAATTGAGAGCACGCGACTTAGGTTTGTTGATCTTGTTTTACTATAATACCTTATGAATATAATTCCTGCTAGTTTTGTTACGACTATTATTATTCTGTCATCTTATCAAGGGTAATTTCTGGTACTTTTCTTGCTAGTATCTTTTAAACAACTTGTATCAAGTTATTTAAATATGTGACCAGTGAACCTAATTAAGTATATATTCTTATTTAGCTGATACTTAAGCAATAATTGTGGTTTGATGCCTAATGCTAATATACTAGAACTTATACACGTACACTTATACAGTACCTAGTTGTATATGACGTTAAATAAATTAGTATTACTTGTAAGAATCCCAAAGCAATACATTCTTGCATTTTTACCTAGATGAAGTGGAACCAAACAAGAATGAATTAGTAAGAGTTTATAATAAAATCGACTCACAGTCAAATTGTGAATGTATAACCCTTGATTTTGTAACTTCAAACTCAATGGCTGCTTAAATATGAGCAAGATATCTAAGTTATCTTGTTTAACAAACACCCGATAGTTTAATAAACTTCAGGTTGCTGGTTTAACAAACACCAGATAAATGGTTTAATAAGTACCAGCTAGTGTTTATATTGTTTGTTCCCATTTCACTCAAGTTTATATTATTCTTAAATTTCTAACGGGTAAATGTGCACGATATCTTTGGGGTTGATTTCGCAATAATTCTATTGAACCATTAAAAGGGTTTGGTTTTGGTGTAAGATATGGTTCTAGATTTTTTGTGTTGTCGAACTCGAGTGAATGATTACTAATGGCATAACAGAATTTGGGGAATTTGCTTTTGTTTTTGCGTAGTAATGTATTTAGGAATTACTGCGGTTTCAAGTATAAATTTATCCTTTATATTTTGCGTTGAGAGCCGCAGTTTTGTAATATTTCTTTTAAAAATTACTTTTAGTTTTCAGATGAAGATTAAAAGAGAAAAATGGCTGATCAGCGATTGTCAAACAATATTCTTGGAAAGATTTATTATATTTTGTTATTCTTTGAACATTTTTTTTAAGGAGCGTATTTTACGAAATGACTTTGTGCACTTAATTTACGTCGCATCAACACCTGCGTTGGTAGTTGAGATTCGGGATAATAACAAATCTTATTAACATCAATTGACAGCGTTATATTTACATTTCCATCTCATTGGCTGTGCTATAATTGGTTCTGGTTAAGCTCCTACTCTTGCAAAATTATATCCATTTCCCATAGATTGCCTATAATTATTTGAAACTTCTCATTCATATACACTAAATAACTTTTAATAAAAAACGTAAGTTGCTTTTGGACTGAAAACAGAACCATCTTCTAGGGCATCATTCCATACGATCCTGGTTTTATTGTTTTCCCCCCTTGCTTATGACGTCACGTTAATTCTTTCGAAGTTTCCAGGTCATGATTTTATAGGGGTTTATACGATTTCACACCCCTAACTTATCTTCCGTATATAAACCACACTTGGCGCCTATGGGACGAAATATAAGATTTTAAAAAGTTTAAGAGATACAATTGATCACCTAAAAACAGGGCGTGGGCGCCGAATTAATTAACCCTAGCCAAGGCTATTTAACGCATCCATGAGATTGTTATCCAATTATAGTGTGCCACCTCACGCATGACTACGGCCACATTTAGTTTTCTACGACCTACAACCGATATCAAAGTGGTGGTATTAGTAGCCATTTACGACAAAGGCACTTGGATAATTTCTCATATTAACATTGGCTAGATGTACCTAGTGGGTTTCAGAATTTTTATCAGGTTGCATTATTTTCACAATCCAAAGTATTTCAGACCTAAATTATTAAAAAAACCGTGTTGAATCGCCTTTAATGCAAACACATTTACTTAAAATTCAACGATGTAATTTCTATAAATATATATGATAGACGTATGTATACTCTATTGTTAGTACATACAAAATATACAAGTCACTTATCAACATATAGGATTATTGATTTTGCATTTTTTGATTGCTTTTCATATCGTTTATATTCGTTTAGCCACAACATAACAGTTGAGAGACAGAAATTAATACGATGACAAAATACTATATTTTATAGTTTAATTTAGCATAATAAATGAGAGAGAATTTAGGTAATTTCGTTTGGGGTTGTTTTGCGTCTCGTCAGAGATGCGATTTACCACGTAAACTTATCTCGCCTTAAATGCAATTAGATATAAGTTGTACATTAAATTCTTCTTTCCTAAGAAAGGAAAATAACGTATCTTCTTAACTTTTTAAGGGTTATCTTAGTTTACTTTGATTTGTTTAGATTGAACATATTGCAATGGCTCATTGTGTACCCTATCCCCCCAAAAATGTAATTCTTAAAGAAGTACAATAAAGATTATACCAGCCATACTTCAACTCGCGACTGGGTTACGTTCTGGGAGTGGAGACGCAAACCGATTTAAGTGTAGTCGATCATTATCAACATCTCCAACATAAAACACTATGACACACTTCTTAACCTAAACATCTATATTATATGCACACATGGCTAAATACCATAGTTAGTTAAATATAAATCATTTACAGTGCTATAATGTACTATGAAATACAGATACTATTTGGTGAAATATTGTATGACCTGGAGGCAGATGTAAGTGAAGGGACTGTATAATACTATAGGGACTGTACTCTTCTAATGTACAGTGTAGGGCAAACCATTTTATCGGATTTCATTTTTAAATAAGGGGTGGAGGTAAAAGATTTATCAAAGTGCAAACTAGACTGAAGGAGAGGCAGAATATCCTCCAAATAACTATCTTTCATTAGCATATCTTCCATTTGAATTGCTCCACCTTCTCCCTTCATCATTTCATTATCATTAAATACTTGACTCATTACACAGAAAGGGCCTGGTCGATATCTTGTGTGGCAGATGTATTTTTCAAGATGTTTAATATGGTTTCCATTTACTATATGTTGACTCTTGGATTCAGATGCATCAGCAACATGAAGTAGGACGACGTATGGCTGTAGCACAAGTATTAAATATAGTTCAAAAAGCACACTGATGATCCTTGAAGCAATAATCTGTAATTGCGCTACAGGTCAAGTTCAAAGGATAAGCTGGTTTAACCTGAAAGGGAATTTATTGAAAGTGTTTTTACACTGTTTAAAGGGGTTGTACTAATCTCGTAATGTTTGCCTTGCAATAGTGACAGTGAGAAAACAAATCTTTTATGTGATATTGTTAAATCTGAAATGTTTATACATAAATTCAAAATATTTACAAAATAATTGTAAGTTAAAATAAATCCCTCTATATTTTTGTTTGTAGAATCTTGATTGAAATAAAGATATATATGTATATAGATTCTATGTGTTTTCTATGGTCATGCTTGCTTTACATTGATGTTGCCACCTACATTACTAACTCGTTCAAGAATAGCTGTGAGATCCAGCTCCATCCATTTTTGGCTTCTGTTGATATGCCCTTAATTGCATCGTCCCAAAATGGCAGAAGTACTTTGAAATCATAGTTCAAGAGAGAGATGACAACTAAGATTTAGCGATAAATGAAAGTTAAAACTGGAAATTAAAATATATTAATCAAATAAATATATAAGTGGGAGGATGAATGCTTGGTAAGCTTGGAGGCCTTTGATTCTGAGAATATACATCTGAAATTAGAAGTCTTGGCCCCAAGATGCCTTGACTAAATAAAGCCTTCGAATGGAAAATATCGTGGTCGAGTAAAGATATGAAAAAAGTGTTGAGTGAAAGTAAAGAGGCGTTTCCGAGTCTGACTCTTTCTCTCTCAGTCTCTCTATATGTGTGTGTGTATCTTTCTCTTTCTGTGTGTGTTTCTATCTATATCTCTTTGTCTCCCCCGACTCTCTTTTTATCCCTTTCTATTTCCCTCGATATCTCTCTCCCGCTGTTTAACTTGGTGAAAATTGTGGTGATATTTGACCTAAACTCCACCTTGGTGGTGCACGGGGACTTGTCGGTCTTTTTCTCAGCCACGCAGTCTGCGGAGTTAGGAGGCCAGATGTTCGGAGTGATGTGGTCAAAGAAAGAGTCTGGCAGCCAATACTGCACCGTCTTGCCTGTGTGGCATGTTGCAGTCCTACTGCCTAGCATAAGGCCTTCCAACGTCAACCTGGATCTAAGGCAACATCAACTCCTCCAGACAGTTAATGTAGCCTTCCAGGGAGATAAAGTGGGCCTCGCGACTGACCATCCTAAACACTATGATGTGTATCAGGAACTTTGTAAATATATGGGGGACAAAACAAGACAGTGGTTGTTTTGTAAGTTCACCACATGGTTCTGGCAGAAATCTTCTCGTCTGAGAAGAACCAAAACATGCCACGCTTGAAGAGATGCTTCCGTTTGTTCACACATTTCTAAGCACGTTCTTTCCGATTGTCCGTCATCTTCTGCGACATAAGCCTATCCTTTCTCATCTATATGAGTAGGAGGTGATTTCATCATGCAATAACTGCTTGATCAAAGAATCTGACACTCCCTTGTCCTTGGTCTTGGGCCTCAGTGACTTGATGTGAACGTCATCAATAAAGGTATAGATTTCGCGACAAATTCGGGGGTTTGTTCGTATCAGAACGATTAATTATTTTTTTAAAGAGCCCATCTAGCGACTGACATCTAGGGAAAAAGCCGCTGTAATCATCTTATAGCTTATTGCTCGGTTAGATTAAAAAAAAACATATACCAAAATCCCCAAACAAAAATATAAAACTAAACAAAAGAAGAAGCAAAATGTTAGGAGACGAAGGAAGCACGCTGCTGCGTCGGGGGCAGGCCCCACTGGTGCAGGAACATGCGACCTATGACAACTAGAGTCAAATTAAATGGTGGAGGCTAGCCTCTTGCAAAAAGTTGGATAGTCTACAAGTCTCTGTACATGAAACCGTCACGGGTACACCATGCTCCTCCAGATAGCGGGACAGGTAACCTACGCAAACATCACCCAGAGTGGGACATTCAACATTAATGTATAAACATTATGGTGGACAACGCAGCCGTCGCAATAAAGTGCAGGCGAGCGATCAATCAAATAGCAGTGCGTCCCTCGAGTGTGCCCAATTCGAAGGCGAAGAAAGCGACCTGAAGCCGTCGCAGCATTAGGAGATAGGTCCGTAGGAACAAACGCGGCACAATGGCACACAACTTTAAGTTCCCTTGGCCGTCTACAACCTTTTCCAAACAAAAAGGAGAGCTGCCTTGATCCCAGGCATGTAGTCAGTGTGAGGAAGAGCGAAACGCTGGTCTGGTTGCCCTTTCTCCGCGGACTCCTTGGCACCATTACCGGCGCGCTCATTCTTCGCAATTCTCACATGTTCAGGAACCGAGTGGAAAGATAATTGCGACATCCAACCAATACGAGGCAACCATGGCATCACGGATACTGTAAATTAGGGAGGGGGGGAGATTCCAATGCCCCGATGAGAGCACTCAGGGCCATTTGTGAGTAATTATAGATCACAATCCGGTCTCCAAACCGGACACGACGCGTTATTTCCAGTACCGAGCAGTGTATTGCAACAAGATCGGCCATGAAAACAGACGCAGCGCCTGGTAGACTCAAGCGGATTCCAAATAGAGAGAATACGACGTGAAAACCCACCCCTCCCTGTGACTTGCTGCCATCCGTATACACTGGCACGGATTCAGTGTGAAAAGAAGTGTGCTCGAAAAAGGTCTAACGCAATTATCCCGACAATTTAGAATCTTTGGAATCGGAGGCGTGGCGACAAATATTCAAAGGTGGTACCCTCCAGGGTGGCTTGCTGATCAGAACCAGAAGCGCCACCGGCCTGAGAGCTAGACAGCTCTCGAAAAGTTTCCTACCCCTAAACCCAAGGATCTTAGGGTATGACTGGTGTCTCTCAGCGGCCTAGTCAACTTCGAGATCTGCTGCGGATGCAGTGAGAGCTCTTGGTGAGGGAGGGAGGCGCCGGGCTCGCGAATACAGGCGAATAGTTTACTTTCACGAAGCAATGCGAGTGACACCTCTTCAGCATCGACAAGTAGGATCTTAATGAATAACGTGCTGAAGGCGCCGGTTGCAAAACTGATACCGGCTTGGTCGATCAATTTCATCTTCCGCAATACACGCTCGCCTGCGGATGCATAAAACTCGCATACGTAATGTACCTTTGAGCGAACATATGATCGGTAAAAAAACAAGGCAGAAACCATATCAGCACCTCAGGTGCTGAATGTCACGGAAAGTAGCTCAAAAACAAGACCAAGGAAACGATGCGAAGCCACTAATTCCAGGCAAACCCAGTTTAAGAACAAGTCCGGTTTTAGGTGGAGTAGTGGATGGAGGCAGAAGTGCACCACCTTAGTATTGGCCAAGGAAAACCGAAACATGTACGCTTAGGCATAGCGAGAGATGCGGCTCAATGCCTTTTGGAGTCTATTCTCCAGAGTTGGAATCTCGGCCGCACCATTGATGCTCAAGGTAAAGAGTGTCATACTGACTGTTTGTCCCGGAGGGACACCCATTTCCAGCTCCATTTGGCGGAAGATGGCTCCCCACTCGTACGCAGACTAGAATACCTCGCAAAAAGTGAGGCAGAAAGATTTGGAGGCGTCCCCTTGCTCTCATCTTGTGAAGAATATCCATGATATGGTCTCGCCATGTGGTATCATGCGCCTTCTCCAGATCAAAAAAACAGTGTGGGGTAGTATTTTCTACGAATGTAGGCGTCGCAGACGGCATTTTCCAGTTGGAGCAAGCATCCGACGTAGAGTCGGTCTTGTGAAAGGATTTGTCTGTCCGAGAAAAGGTTAGCCTAACATTTACCAATTTCTCCATCAACTTGCACAGTAAGATAGTCAGAGAGATTGTTTGGAAACCGGTCAGGATAGAATGATCTATCCCTGGTTTGCGGAAAAAGTGCACAGTAGCTATTCTCCATGCTTCGATTTCAGTAGCGGTAGGACCCTCGTAATCACAGCCTGACTCATCTAACTCTTTCCGGATCCTCTGCCCAGTTCTCTGATTAACTCCCAAACACTCGGATATCTTGGCATTAGAACCCTTGCCCTCAATCCCAAGCAGCACAATTTTCATTTTCCAAATTTTCAGAGGTTTGTTTACTGACGGTAACTCTCGTTACCATCTCAATTTTGCTTTATATTTAAATAACGAACAGTCCCTGTATGGTTGCTGTCGGTGTCTCTAGTAATCACTTTTCTGCGATATAATGGCGACATGTGGCAACCGATGCATTCACAGTGTTGTTTACATCAGCTTATGTGGTGACTGACAGTTACAATAGTGACGCTGATATAGGTGGCTCTTATAATTTTTTCCCTTATTTCATTTGGCTATTTTATATGTTTGTTCTTGTATACTTTGATTTGCTTTGGGAAGTCCATCGAGGTCGATGATGACGGATGCCCTCATATATGAACCCTCAGCACCAGACAGCCATCGCCTCGTGACTTGGTTAGGGTCGGTTTGTTGAGGGCATCAAACCTGCACTAGGTTTAAACAGGTAGGAATGTGTGCAGTTTTCGACCCGTATCTTGACCGAGGGGAGAAGGATTCTGGTGGCAGGAGAGGCTTGAGACTACCAGGTTTCATCTTCGGCACTCCCAATCCTGGTTTGTGATCGAGGTATCCTTCCTCTAGCCTTTGCCTAAAAAGGCAGAACCAACAAGGAAGTGGTGGCGCGGGGGGGGGGGGGTCTTGTATACCAGTGATTGTAAGATTACATAAGTGTTTTTTTATTTAAGCGTGTTTCAAAGGTGTTATTGTTAAAGAATATTGCTAGTGTAACAAGTAAATGGAAAAAAAGAAAGAGGAATAGAAAATAACAGACATTCAAATTATGATAGACAAAGTATGCCGTTAAAGCTTGTTTAGACAATTTCTTATTCTATTTCTAGGATAAAATTTATTTCCGAACTAATCTCTTCCTCGTGAGAGCAAAATCTAAGATAAATGGATCACGACTACCTTCGGGTGAAGATGTCTTATCACTTCTACTCCACCACCACATCGACCAAAACCTCCCACTCCGACAGTCATCCACTCTGTTTTCACTGCATTTGGGATGAAACTAGAATTCTCACAATCCAAAAGGACAGCATCATTGAGGGAATCGAAAACCTGTACAAAAAATATCAAGCACTGAAAAAAGGGGCGAACAAGGCGATCAGAGCCATAGATCTGCATGGAAAAGCTGTTTTTCGAGCAAATAAATGACCTGTTTGATGTGGCTCACCATAACGCAATGGAAATGATAAGAATTAAAGAAGATCGAGAGTACTTGAAAGATCAAAGAGAACCTGGAAAAGGGGGCCACATGGGCTCTGTTGATAGATCCTTAGCAGCTCAAGAAAAGCGTGTTAAAGTCATGATCAGCCAAGGAGTCACAGCGGAAGAAACACGCAGAAATGAAAGCCTCGACGTCCTTAGCCATGGTAGTTCTAAAGTCGTGCAGCAGTACCAGTGAAGACAACTCCATTAGTGTGAAGCCCACTCTTGAAGAATCACAAGGAGCCTTTGTAGGGGCTAACTTACCAAAACGAACACGGAGAGCAAGAAAAAAATGTCATCACACCCGAAGCTGCAGCAGCTTTCGATAGAACTGAACTGAATGACAGGAAAGCCACTATGGATGCTAACGTGCTGGCTAAAACCCTCGGAGAAGATGCAAGGCAACTTGATATGAATCGGTCTACAATGAGAAGGCAACGCCACTTTCACCGGCAAAATATTGTAGGGAACCTAAGGAATCCTTCTCTGCAGATGTGCTTCTTGTAATCCATTGGGATGGAAAGTTGATGCCAGACCTGATGAAAACAAGTGGACAGGTCGACCGTCTCCCAGTCACCGTTACAGAAAATGGAGTGAGCCAACTACTACAAGTAGTTAAAACTTACAAGTGAAATTGGCTCACAGCAGGCGAAGGCTGATGTCTCAACGTTCAATTAATGGGGGCTGACTGACCGTGTCGTAAGGATGTCGATCGACACAAATACCTTCAACACTGGAGCCTGCGTACTCATAGAGAAACAAATTGAGAGAGACCTTCTCTATTTAGCATGCCGTTACTATATAAAAACGTTGCTGTGGTAATCAACAACATTGTACAAGATATTCCGAATTGGGCAGTGAATCTGTTGAGGCATAGAAAGGAGCTGCGTGATGACTATCGTGAATTCATTGAGCTCTTAATATTTTTCCTCTGAGGGGTTCCACCACGCGGGATTCACTTTCTGACTCCAGATCCGATGCATCATGCGCGGTGTATGTCTAAGGTGATACATGCCTTGGAAGTTTGGTTGTTCCGCAAACAGCTTCAGTTGAAGAGAAGGGAAGAGAAGGGCCTACGATCAATGTGCCTCTTTGCAGTACCGATTTACTTAAATCACTGGACAGAAGCTCCCTTTACCCTCCATGTACCAAGGATGCATCTTCAGTTCTTTAAAAGCCTGAAAGAATACCAAAGTATTCACAATGCGATCAGCGAGGCTATGCCTGCCAAATTCTCAAACCATCTCTGGTATCTCTCTGAAGAATTGGCTGGGTTCGCCTTGTTTGATCCTCATGTGTCTATCGAGATGAAAACCAATATGGTGAAGGCAATAAGAATGCGGCCAGAAGTACAGGACTCTACAAAACGAGTCACACTTCCGGTGAACAGCATTGATACATCCCAGCTTCCTGATTTAGTTTCAGTAAGAACACTGGGAATCTTCAAGAAGCTGGGAATCAAGTCCGACTTCCTGCAGCTCAACCCAGCTACCTGGACGGACAACCCGGACTACAAGCGAGCACAAAAAATCATCATGGCACTGAACGTGACAAATTATGTAGCTGAACGTGGGGTTTCATGGATCCCGGAGTACTGTGGCAAAATAACGAGGGACGAATATCAAATGCAATATCTGCTGCAGGTTGTCCAAACACATCGACACCAATACCCTAACACAAAGAATGATCGGGCAACAATGAGTAGAGCAGCTAATACTCCCTGAGTGGGAGGGAAACCCGAAGGAGAGGGAAATTTATCCAATTGAGTAGAATTTTATGTCGATGTTTAACCCTTGAATATTTTTCAAGTGAAACCAAATTTCACACATGATGTTTTTACTCCAAGTGGTACCATATGATGAGCTCCGACTGAACACACACACATATTTTATATATATATATATATATATATATATATATATATTCAAAAAGGTGACCGTTGTGGAACTGGATCTTTAGTTTCAGGAGAAAAATAAAGATGATGAAGAACCGGTTCATTTTCCTTTATTTTATAACGTTTCGAGCTTGCTCGCTCATCTTCAGGTATTGAAATACCATCAAAGTAAAAGGAAATAAAAATCAATTAAAGACAGTTAAAAAATAACATTAAGTGAGATAAAGAATAAATATAGTAACCAAAAATAAACAGAAAAAGTAAGGCATGACCCATCACACACCAAAAAATAAAGAGAATACTAGTTAAAATTAATAAGGCTGCCATTACTGTGGACTTCAACAGCGCATGTATATTCCATGGTCTCTTACCTATATATATATATATATATATATATATATATATATATATATATATATATATATATATATATATATTTAGTAAGACTGATGAAATGTGATAAGAAATTTTAAAAGATTATATGTAGGCTGGGTAAAATTTTACTTAGTAAACACTATCAAAAGGGGAGGGAAAACACACTCATAGTAAAACTGTCGTTGATGTTGCGGCCTTCCGCAACATCAAGACGAGGATTGAATCCTAGGAAAGCAGCCTCCCGGCAAGAGAATGCGGAGAAGGCGTTCGCCACGGATGCGGGGTCCGAGATTGAGGACCCATTCTTCTGGAGAACGGGAGGGGTGTCCTGCAAGAACTTGCCCTGAATTCTTTTGACGCGCTTCCATACCTCTGCTAGAGGGGCCTTTCTGTTAAGTGAAGACACGTATGCCGACCAAGAAGAGCGGTGAGCGTGCTTCAAAACATACTAGAACCTAACCTTAGCTCGACGAAATTCAAAGACAGTGAAATCGTTCGGGTGGCACTTCTAGCTCATGTTGGCATAACGTTCTTGTTTGAGGGCTGCCTCATACTCGGCTGACCACCACACACTACAGGAGCCGTAAGCGTGCAAAACGGCCAGCTGTTCTAAGAATAGTAGTAAGTCCCACAGCGATGAGGTTGCCGGAAAAGAACTGAACGGCCTCGTCTACCAACCTAAACTCTTCGACTGAGACAGAGAAATCAGTCATTTCCTGAAATGCGCACCACCGCGCCCACGCCAAACACCACCTGAGCGTGCTCTCAGGTGGCAGCGACCCAGAAAATGATACTTGAATGGGAAAGTGATTACTACCATGGAGGTCATGGTAGTGCATCCCGAGAGCACAAAGATAGATCGAGACAAGAAAATAAAGTGCTTTTCGGGCAGTGATGCGTAAACTCATCAATATTTTGGACAACTATCCCCAGCTCGTCGATCAGGTCGGCAAGGCCTGACCCCCAGGATTGATCGAATAATCTCCCCAGATTGAGTGTATACCGAACAAGAGAAAGGGTCTCGACAACCATGCCATGACGCGGTGGAAATCCCCCGCGTCGAAGTCGGCTGGCGGTAGAATGCACGCAAAAATAACAGTATACCTCCTATCCAGGTGCAGCTGCACAGCTACCACCTGAAAAGATGTGTCTAAAGCAAAGAGAAGAACGGAGACATCATGCCAGGTGTAAATGGCACATCCTCCTGCCCGTCCCTCATCCCGTGGGGTTGGGGTCGCAAAACCTTTATACCCCAAGAGCTGGTCGGCCAGCTCTACGGTGATGTCTATAGAGTAGTCCACGAGTTCCCTCGCATCAACCATGGTAGAGAGCGGCGTTACACTCACCTGTGTGTCATCAAGTGACCAAAGGGCATTAATCATGACCGCCTCGGAGATATTCGAAGCATTAGCCAGAAATCTTCCCTCTGCGAAACGCATTACTTTCGGCTCTCTACCAATCATGCTAGCTAGAGGTCTCCTCTGATGGATCTTGTTGCCCATAACCAACATGCTGCTATCAGTGGGGCGAATTACAAGGAAGCGTTTGAAGCCAGCGTGCTTGAAAATGCCAAGTAACCTCTGAATGAGGGGCCCCGACGTAATCGAGGCTCCACTCTGCGCACTTTTGGTCTAAGCCCGGGACTCCTCACCCAGGGGAGCGCAGGGGACGGACGTGCTGATCTTTGCTTGGTTGCTTACATAAACGACAGCAGACCTGTTCGTCTCCCCGGCTCCCGCGGAAGGCGAGGAGCCCCGAGTATTTTTGGTGTTCTTTCTGGATCTTTTCATTTTAGCATAGGAGGGTAGGTAATGAACCCGCTTCTCCCCTCCACCGGCAGGAGCCCCTAGGCCAGATGGGCCGGCCTCAACAAGATGCTTCTTTGAAATGGAGAAGGTCTTAGCTGTCACAGGGGCACCAGCCGGGGGAGGAGATCTCTCCTCTTCTTGTAAGGCCTCGAGCGCTCGTGTCGTCTGACGAGAAGCTTTCACAGAGGCGGACTGTGATTATGTGAAATGGAGAAGGTCTTGGCTGTTACAGGGACACCAGCCGGGGAAGGAGATTCCTCCTCTTCTTGTAAGGCTTCAGGCTCCCGTGCCATCTGACGAGAAGCTTTCACAGTGCTTGGCACCGACCCCTTGTTCGATCCCATGAAAGATCCTACTTATGGAGCTGTTCACCTCAGAGACCATGCCTTGTCCATCTCAGGGGGACCTCGATGTGGCCTCCGATCCGGGATGGTTGGGTGAAAGGAAGTTGGTCGGTGTCTACCCTGTGAAATTAGAGGCCGACCAGAGAAAGGTGTGGGAGAGGTTATAGGGAAAGTAAGGAAGCAGAGTAAGAAGACAGGGTGTCAGAAGGAAGAAGAAGAGGCTAAGCTGGGGGCGGGCGGGGCGCTGAGTCCCGTCGGTGTGGCTAGGAAAGCAAATTGTTGTTCCTCTTACAGGGTCCAAATCTCCTGGGTAGATTCTGATTCTACCATGCAGAATTTGTTCTAAATCCTTTTCATCGTGTTCTCATTTGCATTACACTGCTCTTCCTTTAGAACCTGGACAACACTTTTTTTATTTCAATTTTTGTGGGTGTGACTCAGCGTTGTTCGCACAGATCTTCCTGTTAAGATGCGATTACCACACCATTTCTTCTAAATTAACCTAACTTACCACTAAAACTTATTGCTGAATATTATTTGTAGGCCTAAATAAAAATAAAATATTATTAGAAAATCTATTTAAGCAAACAAAACTTTTCCTAATCAAATTAATTATCCTGACTTACCTGTAACCGGAAAACTCAAATTTCCTATAGGTCTCCATGGACTACAAAGGGGAACCTGGGCAACACTAGGCATTGGTGACCGTTACGGTGGCTAACTTCGTTTAGTTCGCATCAACCTACATCAGAAGAGTGAGTGCCTTACCCTTTGATATCAAACTTTGGAATTATCATTATTTTTCAAGATAAAC
Organism: Ceratothoa steindachneri; assembly: GCA_963969495.1. Classification (NCBI taxonomy): domain Eukaryota; kingdom Metazoa; phylum Arthropoda; class Malacostraca; order Isopoda; family Cymothoidae; genus Ceratothoa; species Ceratothoa steindachneri. Next base: position 88,697,727 of record OZ018317.1, on the reverse strand, counting down.
TATTACTATTTCTAGTATTTTCCCTCATGTAGGGCCCTTAATCTTATAGAGATATAGGGAGTTGAATATTCCAACTTTGCAAACAGCCACCTTTTATGACTTACACCAGCTATGATCTCTCTTCCAGGCATTTATTTTTTCCCCAACTTCTAATCATTAAGCCAATAAACGAGTATTTTGCGTTCGGTCGTTATGATTTGTGCTCTGCGTAGAAACCACAACTGATTGAATTATATTTACTTTTCCAGCTTGTACTACACTCATGGCTAAATATTTTGAGTCCAATATACATTTTTATTTTTTCATTCGTTTTTATAGTTTACGTGATAGTAATAATTATTCTAATATTTAAATTATTGCAGTCTCATTAAAAAGTCCGCATTACGAAATTAATAAGCAAAAACTGCATTCCTCCCGAGATTCCAAAATCACGCTCTTTGTCATGTTCCTGTATGACGTAAGTTTCAGTCCCTGGAGCTTCGCTATTCGATGAAAAGGGTAAAATAATGACAAATATGAGTAATAACAACGATGTCTAAACATACTAAAATCTATGATTCTTTTCAAAGAAAAGCTTGCAACCATTATTACTTTTCACCAAAGTGGCCTGAAATGCAGACATTGTTGCTGATAGTATTGTATCAAGAAGCTTCATATTACGATCATTAATGACTTCACAAAAACTGGTTATAAAGTAAGGGGGCCAGAGAAAAACCTTAGAGTTGTGGTGAATAAAAATCATTAGAACAGACATTTGTGCTATTTAAAGTGAGAAAAAAAACGAGAATAGAAAGTAAATATAAACATAGAAGCAATTAAAAATAATATTGCTCAGGTAGGTTCTTGCTAGACTGAAGCATCATGTCCTATTCACGTGTTATCTTAAACTCGAGCTCTGATTGGAGGATGAAAATTCCCAAATTTGAGTCGAGTCAATCAGTAGTGGGATCTGTTACACATGCGAAGACTGCAACGACTGACATATGTAAATCCATTTCATCATTCGAAATTAATTGAATATATATATATATATATATATATATATATATATATATATATATATATATATATATATATATATATATATATATATATATATATATATATATATAATATATATATATATATATATATATATATGAAAATTAATGCAATATCGCAAGATAATTAAATTCAGAACAGTTTCGGTGTATCTCACACCCTTTTTCAACTGACACTGGGTAGAAAATTTAAGAGAAGTGCATATAAGCATAACACAAGATCCCCTCTTTTTTCCCTCAATCCCCTACTTGTGGCTAATCTGGTTGGGGGGGGGTTAGGCCTAAACATATTGAAGGGCTGACATTTAACTATTTTGTTTATATGCTTTCTTATTACAGGATTAAAAGAAAATTGACCCTCAGATAGATTTAAATTAGGAACTGACGATATCAAGCTCGATTCTAAGATTCTTCTCCTGACATAGTTAGCCGATTTAAATACCATTTTACTTCCATTGAAATCGATCGTATGATTCTTGTCTCTAACATGGCAAAATATTCCACTGCTTTCGCTGCCCACTCTAATATCTCTTTTGTGTTCGTACAATCTCTTGTCTAGATTTCTCCCCGTTTCCCCTATATAAACTTTATAGCAATCGTTACATGGTAATGCATATACTCCTATGTTATGATGTTCTTTGGGTTTCCTGGCCATCATCAATTGGTTTAAGGAATTATTATATTTAAAGGCTAGATTAGTACCCGCTTTTCCAAATATGTCCTTTAAACTATTTAATTTATTATTAAATGGCAATGTTATACATTTGTTGAAGTCGTTAGTGCGGGAAGGCTTATTACCATAGAATGTTTTCCTAGCTGCAAAATGGGCAGACGATATGAACCAATCGGGGTAATACAAATTAGAAAAAATGGTCCTGATAATGACAATTTCTTCATCTAAATAGGAAGGATGACATATTTTGTATGCTCTAAGGAAAAGGTTAGAAATTACCGATTTCTTAACAGTATTATCGTGAAACGAAAAATAATGTATATAGGCATTCGAGTGGGTTGGTTTCCTATACACGTCAAGTTTTAATTCATGGTGATCTTTATTAATGAGGATATCTAAAAAGGGTAATCTATTATCATATTCCCATTCATATTTAAATTTGATGGAGACATGCAAATTATTCAAATTATTAAAAAAGGTATCAAAATCATGGCCATTAGGCCATACAGAAAATACATCGTCAATGTACCTTAACCATATAAAGTTAGGGGGAGAAATTGTGGGAAGGAGTTCAGTCTCAAAATATTCCATGAAGAGACATGCCAATATCGGAGATAAACTATTTCCCATGCTAAGGCCAAATATTTGTCTATAAAACTCATTATTTACTCGAAACACATTGTCAAAGAGACATAATTCAACTAAATCGATAAATTTACTCGTAGAAATGGGAAGATCCAAATTAAGTCTAGGCATGATTTCCCGCAGAAGGCCGATGGTTTGGTCAACCGGAACTTTGGTAAACAAAGAGTTTACATCAAAGCTCACAAGTTTTCCATCCGGTAATTGCAAGTGGTTGAGGCGGTCAACGAAATCTTGAGTGTTCATAATGTGTGCAGATGAGATTCTTCCTACTGCTGGAGATAAATGCTTGGCGAGCCAATTGTTGAGCTTATAAGTGGGAGAATTAATAGGAAACCAACCCACTTGAATGCCTATATACATTATTTTTCGTTTCACGATAATACTGTTAAAAAATCAGTAATTTCTAACCTTTTCCTTAGAGCATACAAAATATGTCATCCTTCCTATTTAGATGAAGAAATTGTCATTATCAGGACCATTTTTTTCTAATTTGTATTACCCCGATTGGTTCATATCGTCTGCCCATTTTGCAGCTAGGAAAACATTCTATGGTAATAAGCCTTCCCGCACTAACGACTTCAACAAATGTATAACATTGCCATTTAATAATAAATTAAATAGTTTAAAGGACATATTTGGAAAAGCGGGTATTAATCTAGCCTTTAAATATAATAATTCCTTAAACCAACTGATGATGGCCAGGAAACCCAAAGAACATCATAACATAGGAGTATATGCAATACCATGTAACGATTGCTATAAAGTTTATATAGGGAAAACGGGGAGAAATCTAGACAAGAGATTGTACGAACACAAAAGAGATATTAGAGTGGGCAGCGAAAGCAGTGGAATATTTTGCCATGTTAGAGACAAGAATCATACGATCGATTTCAATGGAAGTAAAATGGTATTTAAATCGGCTAACTATGTCAAGAGAAGAATCGTAGAATCGAGCTTGATATCGTCAGTTCCTAATTTAAATCTATCTGAGGGTCAATTTTCTTTTAATCCTGTAATAAGAAAGCATATAAACAAAATAGTTAAATGTCAGCCCTTCAATATGTTTAGGCCTAACCCCCCCCCCCCAGATTAGCCACAAGTAGGGGATTGGGTGAAAAAAGAGGGGATCTTGTGTTATGCTTATATGCACTTCTCTTAAATTTTCTACCCAGTGTCAGTTGAAAAAGGGTGTGAGATACACCGAAACTGTTCTGAATTAAATTGCCTTCGGAGAATGTGGTTTAATTCCTCATATATATATATTTATATATATATATATATATATATATATATATATATATATATATATATATATATATATATATATATATATATATATATATATATATATATATTGTCAAAAAAGACCTAAAGCAAGCAAACATGTTAATTACGCTGTCTAACAAAATTTCCCTTTTTGTCTACTACAAAGATGAGAATGACATTTTTTAAGTGTAGTTTTATGTCTAGATTTTTGTAAGTTGCCAATTACTATTTTTGTCAAATTTTGAAGATTTTAACGAATTTCATTCGTTTATTTCTTATTTTCCGGTTATTTAGCTAAATAAAATTTGAAATAAAAGCAACCATTTTAATTAAAATACCAAAGAGGACAGTGTAAAAATACCCCAGATAAATTCTGCTACATATGCGGTTCAGTAACATTTAAAAAAAATCAAAGAAAAATTTCTTCTCTAGTGAAAAAACTATATATTTTGTATTTTGGATGGAAAATTGGCGACCAAGATAAACCATAGGCACCACATATCTGCTGCATGGCATGCTTTAATTCTTTATTAAAATGTTATAAAGGAAAAATAAAAAGCCTTCAATTTGGTGTTCCAATGGTATGGCGAGAGCCCCAAGATCATGCAACTGACTGATATTTGTGTTTAGTAGACATACAAAGTAAGTAATTGTTTATTGTCCACTCTACCTATATTTTAAAGTAGTCTACTGTAATATTATTTAAAAAAAATATAAAATTGATTAAGTTTAGAACCACTTTATTGTTATCACACATATGTACATAACTTTAAATTTTATGCCTATAATTTCTATACCTTTAGATAAAACAACGAAGTGCACTTCAGCTGTGGTATATCCCAACCTTAGATCTGCTATTCAGCCTATACCTCACTCAAAAGACATTCCAGTACCTGAACCACCTGCAGAAATGGTTTTGTCTAACTCTGATGAATTAGATATGGAATCATGTGAACCAGAAACTTAAATTTATGTTCCTGCAACTGTTGATACTACTCCAAAACCCTTCTCACAACTTGATCTGGATGATCTTGTAAGATATCTAAACTTAGCAAAGCAACAGAGTTAATTATTGGCCTCGAGACTGAATTTTAGAAATTTAGTAGCAGGAGATGTTCGAATTACTAAGTTTCGCATTTGATCAAAACAATTTACAAGACAAATTTGGATTTGACAAATATTTATGCTACTGTAATAATATTCCACGTCTCTTTGAAGAATTAGATATACATTATGAACCCAGTCAATGGTAACATTCCATTGCCTCTTCTTTATATAGTAGTAAAGCCGTGCTGCTGCATAATGGAAATAAACTACCATCGATACTAGTAGCTCATTCTGTTGTTTTGAAAGAAACTAATGAGAATTTAGATTTCATTTTAAAAAGCATTAAATACAGTGAACATAAATGGTTGATTTGTGTTGACCTTAAGGTAGTAGCCATTTTAAATGGCTTGCAGTGAGGCTACACAAAATTCATGTGTTTTTTTGTGCCAGTGAGACAGTACAGCTCGGGGGAGAACATTACTGTCGTGGTGTGACATTATATTATATCAATACCATATTATATATATGGGAAAGGGACTAATAACTTAAAGGCAAACCGGCAAAGGCACAGAACACCACGAGTTTCGACGCGCGGAGCAGCGAGAATAGAGTGCAAAATGAGGTCAGATAAAATTTGGGCAATGGCACAGCTCAAGGTTATTTAAAGAGGCACGTACAAAAATATAATTTTATTTACATAAAATAAGAGAATCAATTGGCAAAGTTATATTGGTAAATGAGGGAGGGAATTGCAGAGTTATGCATCAGACTCTGAAGTTAGAAATTAATGCTTTACAGAAGGAGACTATTCCAATGGTGAAGATTAACTCAAATGGGTTGCAGAAGGAGAAGAGGGGTTGGCTTACGAAGGATTCCGGGTGAGACGTCAGGGTAAGGTTTCATGGATGTCTTCTACAGGCAATAAACGTGAGGGCGAGGGCGAGGGCACTCGGATGCTCTGAGCGGGAAGTTGACGCGATGGCGGTTCTTCAAGGGGAGGGTTGGTAACGTCCGGCCCAAGGAAGAGTATTTTGGCCACCCGAAGACGAGGAGGGCTTCTAAAGGAGTTGATGAGTGGAGTCGGAAAAATCGCTCGGTGTGATCCTCAAATGGAAATACCTCACTGGCTAAGCTCTTTCCAACGAGACGAAAGGTTCCGCCGTCACTCTGCTTCGTTGTTAACCACCTGACTTGGAACTAGGGGGAATGCTTCTTGGATCCTGGCGGGACTTTTTAACTCTGTATCTTCCACCTGGAAGACGAGCCCTATATATCTTAGGCTCCCCCCGCAGGGGTGGAGGAAACTTGGGGTGTTTGGCCAGCGCTATTCTCTAATGGCCTCGAACCTTCACGCCCAGGCGATTCTAACCCGCGAAAAGTTGATCCGGGTTTTACGCGGTTCGAGGCTACCGCTTGTGGATAGGGGGGGGGGAGGCTTACCAATTTAAGCCTAACAAAATTCTAGAATTTTCTTTAATGCATGGACGTCACTTCTGTGCTGGAAAAGAAATTCCACGTAGAATTCCCCCACACATCTCCCATCCGAAAGATGATGCTTTACAGAGCAGTTGCGTAGGAAAGGATCATCCGACCCGTCGAACTAGAATTATCAAGGGTCTAGGGAAATTCTGACCTGCTACGACAGGTGTACACACACAAAAAAAACGTGAATCTGAGCTCAGCGGGGAATTTATGGACATAAAGCCTTAAACGGGTAAACTCTAGAGACAATTTAACTATCACAATTTTAAACTAAAAAAATCACAGGAGAACATTGGCGACATTTCAGTGGAACCAAAAAAAAAAAGATACAATTAAATGGAGGCATGAATATGGGACTAATGACTAAACAACTTAGTGGACAAAAATAAATCATAATTAAGAACATTAATGAGATAATATATACATAAGGGATTATAATATCGGCAAACTTTTGCCAAGCATTTAACCTCTAGGTTATAGGAGAAATACCATATTTACAGTTATTTAATTTAGTGGCTCGTCGGTTTCTTCTGCCACCGGGTCACGACTCAAATTGTTTGCAACACAGTTGTCACTGCCGCGGACATACAATATTTCAAACTGATATTGTTGGAGTATCAGCAACCACCTCATGATGCGCCCATTCTGACTTTTTCTATTTCTCAGAAACGACAAGGGGCGGTGGTCTGTTTCCACTACAAAAGGATTTCCTATTAAGTACTTGGTAACCCCCCAGACTATTGCCAAGGCCTCCCGTTCTATTACTGAATAATTTCGCTTTCGTTGTAAAAGCTTTCTACTCGCGTAAGCCACCAGGTGGCTGTCTCCGTTGTCAGCATATTGAAGGAGGACACATCCAATTCCTTCATCACTGGCATCGGTCCTAATGCCGAAAGGCTTGGTCGGGTTTGGGAGCCTCAGAATGGGAACAAACATTAGCTGGTCCTTTAGCTGATGGAACCTGGCGGAGGTTTTGGGGTCCCACGAGAGGGGATACGGAGATTTTTTTTGAAGCAGGGCAGTTATCGGTGCGGCGATTGACGCAAAGTTGGGAATGAAGCGGCGGTAAAATGAGACCGATCCCATAAATGACCTCAATTGTTTCTTCGTGCAGGGGAGGGGCATCTCAACGATGGCTCGGACTTTTTCTTCCTGGGAGTTCATCTGATTTTTAACGATCTGGAATCCCAGATACTTAATCGTATCATAAGCGAAGTGGCACTTAGTAGGCCCAAGGGTTAGCCCGTGCTCATGAAGCCTATTGAGTAGGGCGCGGAGAGCGATCAGGTGCTGGTCCCACGTAGCGGTCGCTACATACAGGTTGTCAAAATAAAAAGAGACGTGGGGCAGCCCGTCCACGATCCTTCACATCATCTTGTTATAATTGCTGCATGCAGTGACTATCCCCTAGGGGAGTCGTTTGAACTGCATGGGGCCTCTATATGTGGGAAAGGCGGTATACTTGCGGGCGTTTTGACGAAGGGAAATTTGGTAGTACGCCTTACAGAGGTCTAATTCGGAAATGAAGTTCATTCCTCAAAAAAATGGAGATTTTCATCTATGAGGGGAATGGGTTCTGCGTCGAACACCGTTACCGAATTCAGCTTGCAAAAATCGACGCACATACGGAAAGTGTGGTCGGGTTTGCGAACCATAACAATGAGAGAGCAATTATCGGACGCCGAGGGTTCTATTATATTCAAAGCTACCAGATTATCCACCTCTTCGTTGAAAGCTTTCCTAAGGTGGATGGGGACGAGATATGGCTTGGAGCGGACGGCTTCTTGGGTAATAAGAACAATGTCGTGTTCAAATTGATTAGAGAAGCCGGGGATGTTAGAAATGACATCGTCGAATCTGCTCAGCAACTGCTGCAGCTGACTCTTAGAGTAGGGAGCTAGCCGGGGGCAGACGTCGAGTGTGATCACCTCAGATGGATTTGGAAATTCGGGTAGTGACGGAAGGGGATATTTATTATCTGACTCAATACAAACTACTTGGACGAAGTTGAGGGGGCCAGCGGGGTATGCTGCTTCCAACGGGGATTCTTCGTCTGGGGCTACAAAGTTGTGGGTACCTGCGCGTCGGTGGTACCCTTTTAACATATTCACGTGGAAAACCTTCGCTCCCGCCAGGGTACCGATGAGGTGATCCACGGGTCCTCTAGCCTCGAGGACGGGGTAGGGTCCCTTACACTGGCTAAGGAGTTTGTTGCTTTCCATGGGAAGTAGTAACAGCACCTCCGCGCCAGGCTTGAATTTTCGTTCTCGTGAATAAGGTCAAAGTAGGTCTTATACCTCTCTAAATTCACGTCCGCGTTCTTGTATGCTAGATCAGCACACTCTTCTAACCTTTTTATCAAATCCAGGAGATAAGAGTAGGAGGTCTGTATTTCCTCGTCCAGTTGGGATTAGTAAAGAGTTCGTTCAGGATGCTAAGGGGGCCTCGCACGTTCAAGAGCTCGAAAGGGGCGAATCCAAGGGTTCTATGAGGGATCTCTCTGCATGCGAAAAGGGCAACCGGAAAGTATTGGTGCCATTCTCGGGGCTGGTCAATGCAGAGCCTTTTGAGGACTGATTTGAGGGTCCCGTTTAATTTCTCGCACATACCGTTCCCAGCCGGATGGTAAGGGGTGGTAAACAAAGGTTTTACCATCAGAAGCTTGCCTACATATTCCATGAGTTCGGAAGTAAACTGTCTCCCTGATCTGACAGTACCTCCTTGGAAATTCCCACGCGCGAGAATATGGAGATCAGTGCTTCGGCGCACGTGAAACTATTAATCTTCTTGAGGGGAACTGCTTCTGGGAAATGGGTAGCGAAGTCTACCAAGGTGAGGACGTAGCAATTTCCTTCGTGGAAGGGGGTGAATAGGGCCAATCAGGTCGATAGCCACTCGGGAGATGGGCTCAGTGATGATGGGGCCTCTCTGAAGGGGAGCTGGCTTAACCCGCCCTTTTGCGGACGTCTTTTGGCAGATATCACATGACCGACAATATTCGGCGATATCTGGCTGCACCTGGCCAAAAGAAATACTTGAAAACTCGTTGCGCGGTCTTATTATGGCTAAAATGGCCTGCGAATAAACTGTCATGGGAGAGCTTCAATATTTGCCGGAAGTATTCACGGGGAACACTCAAGACATGTGTTTCTTGGTCTGTGACTTCCGAGCAGGCACAGTATAATAAGTCCTTCTTCACGAGATACGACAATCGTTTGTTACCTCGGGTGGACTTACGCTCGAGGGTTTTAGTTTTCTCCCAAAGGGGGAGGAGAGTTGCGCACTCCTTCTGGGCGCGGGCAAACTTGTCGCTTCGGAGGGCTTGGAACTCAGGGTCGATAGGGATTTCCAGGGGAACGGGTGCATGGGATTCCAGGGCTACCTGTGTATGGTTAATCACATGCTGGGCCACGGGATGGTCTTGGATTATGGGCTTCTTCTGACCGATCAAAACGGAGCAAAACTGGATTGGGGCCGCTACCACTTCGGAACAACCGGACATATAGTCACACTCGATGTGACAACGAGTTACTGGGAAACGACTGGCCCGGCCAAGGTAGTCGTAGTCGTGGACCACCGCAAACTTATTGTGGTCGGTGCCAACAGGAGGGGGAGTAAGTCCTCAGACACTACGATGCAGGTGCACCCGGTGTCACGGACGAGGGTGGATACTCGGCCACCGTTCACAATTCCGTTCTCGAATTTCAATCCACCAGGGTTGTTCTCATTAAAGAAAAAGTTTACCTGATAGACCGGGTCTCTGGCCGGCGAGGGAGGATCCGGGGTCTCCTTAGGCGACGGAGGAGGAGCAGGGGCGGCCCAGATTTGGTGCACTTGGTGGGACTGAGAGTTTGCGAATCGGGAGTTTTGTGGACAGTTCGTGGGGTAATGGCCGGGAACTCCGCAAGTGTAGCAGATGATCGGGTTCTTTTGGTACGGCACAACCAGGGGAGAAGAAACGAAGGGCTTAGCGTCTCGGTGTTCAGATGGATGGAAGTTTCTTGGTTTCGAGGGACTAGGAACTTTGGTAAATCTTGGGACCAATTTAGGAGGGGCCTTAGGACCAAAAATTTAGTTTGGGGGGACGATTGGGGAGCCTTTTTAACATCCTTAGGGTATAAATTGTGACTAACGGCGTAGACATCGGCCTCTTCCAAGCACTCCTTGAAAGTGGCACAACGTTTATCCTTAATGAAGACGCGAATTTCGGGAGCCACGGCAGCTAAAAGCTGATCCCTAAGGAAGAAGTCCAGAAGGGACTCGTAGACCTGGGGAATCTTGCACGCATCCAGCCAACACTGAAGGTGTCTTTCGAGGATGTACCCGTGTTGTAGAAATGTTTGACCAGGGCGGATTCTTTTCTAGCGGAATCGGGAGCGGTAGCATTCGCAATTCATATGAACAGCGGCTAACAATTCGAAACTTAAAGTGCAATAGTCCAAAGTTGCTTCCAGGGGATGGGATACGAAGATATCGCTTAACTGGGCGTTTAGGAGGAGGAGTAAGCGAGCGACGCCATTATTTTCGAGATCCCATCTATTGATCTGAAAGATTCTCTCAAAATGGGTCAAAAATGACCCAAAGTCCTTTCCATCATTAAAAGCGGGAAGTTTGACTGAAGGAGTTTGGGGAAGTTCAGCTCGGGAACCGATGGACTGAGAATCCACTTCATTTCGGCTCATTTCCAGCTCATGCTGCCTAATTTGTTCACGTTCTTCCATCTCCATTTTGTTGTTCTCCATCTCTCTTTTGTTCTTTGTCTCCATCCCCATCTTTAGTTTGTTCTCCATCTCCGTTTTTCTTAGTTCCTCTTCCCTTCGCTCTGCCCGTTCGTTGCTCTCTTCTTCCTGTACGTAATTAATCAGGTCTTTGCCCGAAAGACCTAACATTTCACCCTGACTCTTGAATTTTTCGAAGGATGACATTGTTACGGGGTAACTGAGGAAACACTGACACGCGAACGAGCTAGGACACTACCTACGCGAAACGAATACTTGAATATTCGTGAAGGACTTGTTCACAAAAAAAATATGATACAGCTACCTACCTCTGTTGTTTCTAAGCGAAAAAAAATTAAAATTGTCCTACCGGAATTAGGACACCAAAGACCTTAACTTTTCTGGATTAATAACCAGGAGAGTCTCCAAAATTCAAACACAATAAAAAAAATTAATAACCTGGGGTCCAACACAAAATCTAAATAGATTAAGGTTCCACTACTCTTCAATTAACTTGAACTTGCCTTCTGCCAGTACAATACAAAAATGAAAATAAAAGGAATAGATGTAAATAACGAGATAACTTCTAATGCGGAAAATAAAAACACAGGGGTTCGTAAAACCCCCAAACACACTTGACCCCAAAATTAGACAATATGTATATTAATAAATATATATGTCGTGGTGTGACATTATATTATATAAATACCATATTATATATATATATATATATATATATATATATATATATATATATATATATATATATATATATATATATATATGGGGAAGGGACTAATAACATAAAGGCGAATCGACAAAGGGGCGGAACACCACGAGTTTCGACGCGCGGAACATTGAGAATAGAGTGCAAAACGAGGTCAGGTAAAATTTAGGCAATGGCACAGCTCAAGGTTATTTAAAGAGGCACGTACAAAAATATAATTTTATTTACATAAAATAAGAGAATCAATGGGCAAAATTTTATTGGTAAATGAGGGGGGAATTGCAGAGTTATGCATCAGACTCTGAAGTTAGAAATTAATGCTTTACAGAAGGAGACTATTCCAATGGTGAAGATTAACTCAAATGGGTTGCTGAAGGAGAAGAGGGGTTGGCTTACGAAGGATTCCGGGTGAGACGTCAGGGTAAGGTTTCACGCATATCTTCTACAGGCAATAAACGTGAGGGCGAGGGCACTCGGAGCTTCTGAGCAGGAAGTTGACGCGATGACGGTTCTCCAAGGGCAGGGGGGGGGGGGGTAACGTCCGGCCTAAGGGAGAGTATTTTGGCCACCCGAAAACGGGGCTGGAGCGAGGAGGGCTTCTAAAGGAGTTGATGAGTGGAGTCGGAAAAATCGCTCGGTGGCGATCGTCAAATGGAAATACCTCACTGGCTGGGCTAATTCTAACGACACGAAAATTTCAGCCGTCACTTTGCTTCGTTGTTAAGCACCTGACTTAGAACTAGGGGAAATGCTTCTTGGATCCTGACGGGACTCTTCAACTTTGTATCTCCCACCTGGAAGACGAGCACCATATATATCCGAGGCTCTCCCCGCAGAGGTGGGGGAAACATTGGGTATTTGGCCAGCGCTACTCTCGAATGGCCTCGAACCTTCACGCCCAGGCGATTCTATTCTAACCCGCGAAAAGGTGGTCCGGGTTGGACGCGGTTCGAGGCTACCGCTTGTGGATGGGGGCAGGGGAGGTAGGTTTACCAATTTAATCTTAACCAAATTCTAGAATTTTCTTTAACGCATGGACGTCACTTCTGTGCTGGAAAAGAAATTCCACGTGGAATTCACCCGCAATTACATACGCTCAGAATGGCCTTTGGGAGAAGAGTGAAAAAAAGTAGGTTCATAATGTCATATGTGAACCATTGGTTCCTAAGGAAAACATATTTGTGCCAGCACTTCACATAAAATTAGGTTTAATGAAACAATTTGTGAAAGTCTTAAAGCATGACAACCCATCCTTCTTATATTTAAAAACAATATTTAGTAAGATTAGTGATGCTAAAATTCAAGAAGGAATCTTTGTTGGGCCCCAGATTCGACAACTTATGAAAGATAGTGTGTCTGAGGCAAAATTGAGCAAGCCAGAATTTGAGGCCTGGCATAGTTTCAAAGGTGTATGTAATGGTCTCCTTGCAAGGCACAAATCAGAAAATTACCACATTCTTGTTCAGAATTTGATTAGGTCTTATAATGATTTGGGATGTAGTATGTCACTAAAGGTGCTTTTTTTTGCATTCCCATCTGTCTTTCTTTCCAGAGAATCCAGCAGACGTCGTCGATGAGCATGGTGAAAGATTCCACCAAGTTATTGCTACCTTAGAAAATCGTTATAAAGGAAAATGGAGTCCTGCAATGCTTGCTGACTTCTGCTGGACCCTTCACAGAGACAGACAAGATGTTGTACATAAAAAGAAGCCTAAATATTCTAAAAATATATGAATATTGTATAGATTTCAGCAATTTTGAAAAAATCTTAAATCTTCATTATATTTTAAATATATTTTTATAATACCACACTCTGAAATGTACTAAAAAAACATTAATTTCTTTTGATGAATAAGCTTTTTGTTTCCACTTATCTCAGTACTTTTTGTCAAATAAAATAAAATAATAACAAATATTTCATACCTCTGTATGCTGAATAATCTAATATTAATAAAAAAATAAATGTGCAGATTGCAAAAAACTGAAGTATTTCATGAAAAATAAAGGTAATTTTCGTAATCTACGTAAAAAACTACAAAAGAAAACTATTTTCTCATTTCTGTAGCAAAATCATTGTTGGACAGTGTTATCAAAGTGGCTCAAGTAATGTCATCGGACAGTCTAAGCCGTTGCCACTCTCAGATCTTCCAACACAACGAGATATTTTAGCCTATATTTCTCTCCTCGAGGTGAGTGACAGTAAATTACATGTATTTGTCTGAGAGAGAGATAGCGGCATCTTGAGACAGATTGAGAATCGACGAGGTGAAAAAGTTCATTGGTCAATTTGTGACTTCCATACAAATGAATTAGGCTTTCATCAACAATTCCAAACAAATGACGGACCTACCATAAGCAATAATTATTTCAAGGGACCAATATAGAAGTCTTTGCCAAAGGTGGAAGAGTTAGAATGGGATGAAGAGTTCGTTCCGATCACAAATGAGCCAGAGATTCCCTTTGCAGATAAATTGTCTTCGGATTTGACCTCTGATCAGAAGTACCTTTTCCTCGTCACCAAATCCATTCACAGCGGGAAAAATTGATTCGCAAGTGAAAGTTTTGATGTCAGTACCTATTTCCCACTCAAGGTGGTTGACTTTAGCCCATCGCCTTGGCGCAACTTACCTCTCCAAGCATCCTTTTAAAGGCAAAGTTAAGAAGAACCTGAAATTTTCCATCTTTCACGTCGTCATCAATTACATTCCTGGCTATTTTGCGATCAAAAATCGACATATATTTCTGATTCCACCAATCACATCAAATGTATCCGCCTTCTTCCTTAATCAAAGCATAGAACGCGCATCCAGAAAATTTGGTCGCCTCTCTCTCCTCTGCGACAATGATTCACATCTCCACGCATTCGCCGTTCGAAAGATCATGGACCCTCGCCAAGGTATCAATGTTGGTGATAAGTTGTTGAGAAAACGCGTTCCTCCTCCCTTTAACTTCAATGCGAACACCATTGTTGAATTCATCGATTGGGATTCAGTTACGAGTTTCAAATCTACCCTCACTTGTGATCTCACCATCGCCGAACTTCAGGATTTGATTCTCAACAAATTTGAATTGCCATCTCTCCCAACACACCCCAAATCGGTGTAGCGCCTGATTCGTGAATTAACAGGTGCATTCGGCAAAATTGCTGGACATGATGAATGAGATGGATATAATCACGCGAAAATGGCTTCCAGAGGAATTTTTTTTGAAAGCGAACACGAAAAAAGATTTTGCAAAAATGATTTGTTAGTTACAATCCCTCTATTTCCCATAGTGACGGCGATGATATGTATTTCTCATGCATTCGTCCTTCTTGTGTTCATTTGATTTGATGTTCCATTAAAAAAGTCTTCTTCCTTACTTGGAATTTAGTTTTGTTATCAAAACTTAATTTAGTAATAAGATTAAGTTGGAAAAATATAGGCTATCTCGGTTTTTAAGCTCATATCCAATAAGCGGCTTGAATACATTCACGTGACCAACGATGACCAATCAGAATGCAGGATATTGATTAGTTTACTAAATATGGTAAGGTATTACTAAAATAGCTCTATGGTTGAATTGGCAGGACGTAGGTTGTTTTTTTTTTATTTTGTAATAAATTAATTATAGTTCAACCGATTTTTTTTTACAACAACCTTTCATCTTTAAAGTTGGCCGAGTTCATTCCCCCTTACTGGTTACAGTCCTGTGTAGAAGTCATCTGTATGCCGAAGAGCTTCAAATCAACACCACTATCTCCTCGGGTTGCTTCCAGTGCCAAGCTTGCTCACGATGGGAAAGAGGCAGGCACGAACACTTCACCGGGCACAGTGAGGCGAAAACTTTTTGACAAAGGTCTCAAGTCAAGATGGGGCGCGAATAAACCTCATTTCATATAAAAGAACCGTGCGGATAGACTCCACCTTTCAGGGAACTATAAAAAATGGATTGTTGAAGACTGATACAAAGTGAAATTCTCTGATGAAGCTCATTTCCCCTAGTTTATAGCTTGTGGAAGATCCCTCTTTGTGAGAAGAAAAGGGGAGTGCTTTCACAAGTCCTGTGTGGTCCCCATGGTGAAGCCTTCCGGCACCCTCCATGTCTGGAGCTGCTTCTCATCTAAGGGAACTAGAGCACTAACATTTTTTACCCAAGAACTGCCCTGAAGTCAAAATGGTATAAAAAAGTTACTTATCGGCACCTTTTCCCAACAGTTCAGGGCCAATTTGTGGATGATATCTGTATTTTTTAGTATGATGGCGCACCTTATCACAAAGTAAAGCATGCAAAAAGTTATTGGCTCAAAATATTAAAATAATCTTGGCCCGGGAATTCGCAAGATTTTAACCCAATAGAGAATTTGTGGGCGATAATCAAACTGGTAGTTGATGAACAGAATCCATTCAATTGTGAGCATCTTGGGTGTTTATTAAACAAAAAAAATGAAGCAATATCAGTCAAGGTGACATCACAATTTGGTTTCCACCATGCCAAATGAATTGAAGCAGTCCTGAAGAACAAGAGACATCATTTCAAATATTGACTCCCCGTATCAATTGACTGTATTTATTAATAAAATGAGCGTGTGATCTAAACTTTTGTATATTTCAACTTCAAATTATGATACAAATATACTAAAACAAAATGCAACGTTTGATTACTTCTATTAATTTTCTTATAGGAAAATATATAGTAGTCTCGAAACCTTTGCTCGTGATTGTATACTTAATTTTTCCCCAAAATAAAATGAATAAAAAGAAAAATTGACTCACTGCGTGTTGGCTTTCAAGACTTGGACTTTGTATAATATATTTTGGCTTATAAATACACATACTTGGTACTTTCAACAAGATTTTCCGTATATAGCTTTTTTAATCTTATTTTTATTATTTTTTAACAAAGGTTGCACAACCCTGGAAATAATGACCTTCCATGAAAAGAGAAAGTAATTTTGGATAAAGGGTTATTTTTACCTGCGGCGAAGCGCCTTGTCTAGGTGTCGCTTTCTTTCAAGAGGAGTAAAGTTCAATTTTCAAAAGGAGTAAAGTTCAATTGTACCCATTGAGAGAAATGAAAGGACCCATATGACCATGGGGCATATGGTTATTTACCCTGGCGATTTTAAATCCGCCATCGGATTTGGCTCTGGGTGGCGCCATCTAGTGGCAGAAGCCTCATTTAGCTATTCAAAGGCACTTGTAAGTGATTTGAACCATGGGAAACCATCAAATCAATAACCATTTATCATCTTATCACAAAGCGCCGCAGGTCATTGGAGGGACTTTCCCTCTTGTTAGAAGGAACGCAAGAGTTTTAATGAGTTTAAAACAAATAGAAAAAGTTCAATTATTTTAAAAACATTTTTAATTTTATGATTTATTTTATCTTTTTATTTTCGTGTCAGTTTTATTTTGGCGTTCGTAAATTTTCACCAATGCCATTTTAGAGCTAAGTTAATTTTCTTTTTCGTTCGTCTTGCCATTTTTACAGTTAAAGCTTCTATCACCTCACTTTTACTTAAGAAGTGATGGTCTTAAGAATTTGATGGGGCTGTGTTGAAATGTGTGCAAAATAATCTGTAACTCCTTTAAAATACACATTCAATTGTTAATGTTGTACATTCGAATAGAATGTCTTCTTTAAATAACTTCGGTCTATGAAATAAACAGAACAAAAAAAGTAAAACCCTGCATGTTATGGGCAGAAGCCCATAACATGATCTTCGTTTGGACCTTTCGCTGGTTTTTCGCCATCAAAGTAATAATAGTGCTGGCATTGTTATCCTTCCTTTGTTTATCCTTTCGCAATCAAAGTAATAATAGTGCTGGCATTTTTATCCTTCCTTTGTTTATCCTTTCGCCATCAAAGTAATAATAGTGCTGGCATTGTTATCCTTCCTTTGTTTATCCTTTCGCAATCAAAGTAATAATTGTGCTGGCATTGTTATCCTTCCTTTGTTTATCCTTTCGCCATCAAAGTAATAATAGTGCTGGCATTGTTATCCTTTCTTTGTTTATCCTTTCGCAATCAAAGTAATAATAGTGCTGGCATTTTTATCCTTCCTTTGTTTATCCTTTCGCCATCAAAGTAATAATAGTGCTGGCATTGTTATCCTTCCTTTGTTTATCCTTTCGCAATCAAAGTAATAATAGTGCTGGCATTGTTATCCTTCCTTTGTTTATCCTTTCGCCATCAAAGTAATAATAGTGCTGGCATTGTTATCCTTCCTTTGTTTATCCTTTCGCAATCAAAGTAATAATACTGCTGGCATTGTTATCCTTCCTTTGTTTATCCTTTCGCAATCAAAGTAATAATAGTGCTGGCATTTTTATCCTTCCTTTGTTTATCCTTTCGCCATCAAAGTAATAATAGTGCTGGCATTGTTATCCTTCCTTTGTTTATCCTTTATTGTGTCTTGTCATTTTATGCGCATACATCAAATCCATATAGGGTGGTTTGTTTGTATGGAAGGAGGAGCTGACCACCGATCGAGGTATATGCGTCACACTCAGCGAAAACTAATCATTATCAAAGAGTAAGAAAGATAAAATTGAAGTGGTAGAGAAGGAGGAGAACATAAATGCAATTATTAGGTTATCCGATAAGTAATGCGGCATGTTTTCATATTCAGCATTATTTTATGGCTAGAAATCAAACAACTCTGAAGTTAGTTAGATTTTAATAATTTTGTTATTAATTTAATAAGTAATATAATTTCCACCAGTTTCTATCACTAGTCTCCATCTTTCTACTAACCTTTTAATACTATGTTTTTAAGAATCGTTTGACTTTGATTTTCAAAGTTATGTAAGGTTTTTGACATCTTCCTTCTCTTTAGGTGAGTCGTTAAACTCCAAAAATGATAGTAATCTGATGGGGCTAATTCGGTTGAGTACATAAATGTAGATTGACTCATTAGTTCCCAATCGAAATTGTTAACCGTTTGTATGGTATCACTTGCGGTATGATGTCGCGCGTTGTCTTGATGGAAGAACACTCTTCTTCTATTGATTAATGATGGCCTCTTTTTTTTTCAAATGTTTCATGTAAACGGTCGAACTGAGCACATAAACCTCTTTGATGATAGTCTGATTTGAGTTAAGAATTTCAAAATGTTTTAGGCATTCATATTACCGCCAGTACACAAGGGAATCTTCTGCGCATGTTTCAGCTGTAGTATTGTTTTTCTCTAGGATCCATTGTCGAGAACGTTTAAATTTATTGGACATAACCTACTCTTCATCTTCTGGAAAGGTCCTCCTACACGAGAATTGAGAGATGAACAAATATTGATTCTTTGTTGGAAATGTACCACTGAAATTTCGTGAGAAATCCATTGCCTCAATCATGAAGCCTTGCTTTACTCCTTTAAATGACGACATACAGTGGAATGAGTTGAATGCGATTTTTCAAATAATTGTTCATTAGTTGCAATCAGATTTTTATTCCACCATTATGTATAAAATATCTTGGTAAAACTCCTCCGTAAAGGGCACGGTGATTTGTTTTCCCGGTCGCCGTGCTGACGGGACTCAGCGCCCTGTCGGGCTCGAGCTTAGCCTCTTCCTCTTCTTTCTGACACCATGACTTATTTCACCTGCTTCCTCACCTTCCCTACAACCTCTCCTACAACATTCTCTTGTCAGACTCTAATTTCGCAGTGGAGAAGACACCGACAAGCTTCATCTTACCCAGTCATTCCGGATCGGGTCTGGGTGGAGATGGCAATGCCCCTCCCCTTTGAGCTCCGGTTTGGGGCGATGTATTTTAACAACCTGCTTCACCTCCACTCCACATTCCTCGCACTATCCTCTCACTCTTTTCAATGGATATTAATTTTACGCCCAGTCTAAATTGAAGCCATCATGTTAATGGGCTGTGACGTGGTATGACATTACATTATATTTTTTACTCTTTAATTTACCCCCTTTTCAAATTTAAATGTAGGTAGCATTCAAATATGATGGCAAGATACATGCTATAGCAGAGTTCGGCAGGTAGGATACATACTATAGCAACACCCATACTTTTATCCCTTATTTTTAAAAACAAACTTAAGACAGATGAGCCTATAGGGCAAAAAGGGCTATAAAATTCTACCGGTCATACTAATTGTTCTTTCACAGTATACTTAACCCAAAACTTCTGCTGTTAATTTAGCAATGTTACCGTTTATAAACTCCTAAAGCATAAGTTTTCGAATGTGCTCTTTTGACACTTACAAAATATTAATCATGTAACGATAAGGTATCGCATGTTACCTCATTAAACGCCTATAAAATAGCAACTGTTATGTCAAAATGTAAGCTTTGGGCTAGACTAAGACATACAGGTACCTAGGCTTCTAGTTTAGTATACTAGGCTTGTATATAAACAAAACTGCTTTCACTTATTTCTACCAATAAAATAATAATAAACAAGGAAAAAATGCTGCATTACTTATAGAATAAGTTACTATACCGAAAAGATTAGAGTAATGGGAGAGAGGAAGGACAAAAGATTTATATAGGAAGAAGCAGGAGCTTTCGGCCAGGATTAAACGCGATAAATATCATAAATTTGGTTACGTTTTGAAGTAAAAAATGTTTGTCAGGTTAAATCAGTGTTGCTATTAAATAATCTGCATGCATTTTTTTTTGTGCAAATTAGTGTTTCTAGAAATAGTCCAATATAAATTATCAGATTCATTTAACCTATGTAACAAACTAACTAATAAACCTGACATAAAATCGCGAATAATTTGCTGTCATACTTTTTCCCGTCTAAAGTGAGTTTTTTTTCTTTCCTAAGAATTTTAATTTTTAGTCGCGTGCGAGTCTAGTCGCGGGAGACTCTTCATTTCACTACCTCAGTCGGTCGGTTCGTCCCCGTTTTGCTATTTTTTTGTTTTTGTAATAACATTGTAACTATTATGTTGTTTAACATTCTCTTTCGAAAGGTATAACTGCTAAAGTTTTCCCAAGGTTAGCCTGGTAATTATGTTGTTTTAGCAATAACATCCTAACTACTTGGCCGATTCTAACAAAATTTGAAACCCTTATGTTGTTTTACATTCTCTTTCAAATAATATGATTGCCAAAGTCCTCCCAAGATAGCCCGGGATTTATTTTGTTTGGAGAATAACATCATAACTATTCGGCCGATTCTAACGAAATTTGAAACCCTTATATTGTTTTACAATCATTTTCGATTGATATAATTGCCGAAGTCCTCCCAAGGTTAGTTAAATATTTTTTCCGGCAATAACATCATAACTATTCGCCCCATTCTAACGAAATTTGAACCCTTCATGTTGTATTACGTTGTCTTTTGAATGATATAATTGACAAGGTCCCTCCAAGGTTAGCCAGGGTATTGTTTTGTTTTGGCAATAACATTATAACTATTCGGCCGATTCTAACGAAGTTTGAAACCTCTATGTTGTTTTATATTGTCTTTAGAATGATATAAATGCCAAAGTCCTCCCAATGATAGCCCGGGGATTATTTTGTTTTGGCAATAACATCCTAGGTATTTGAAGGATTATAACGAAATTTTTCAACCCTTATGTTGTTTTACATTCTCTTTCGAATGGTATAATTGCCAAGGTCTTCCCAAGGATATCTAGGAATTATTGAAAGTTTTGAAGCTCGTAAGCTCATAAATCAGAATAAGTGAGAGCACGTAACTTTTTGGTCAGCAGTCCTTGTTTTAGTCGCGGGAAACTCAACATCTCACTATGTCGGTCGGTCCTCGTTTTGCTTCTTTTTTGTTTTAGTAATAACATCATAACTATTTTGCCGATTCTAACGAAATGTGAAACCTTTATATTGTTTTACACTCATTTTCGATTGACATAATTGCCAAAGTCCTCTCAATGTTAGCCAGATAATCTTTTTCCTGCAATAACATCATAACTATTCGCCCCATTATAACGAAATTTTGAACCCTTATGTTGTTTTACATTCTCTTTTAAATGATATAATTGCAATTTTTTACAAATATTTAGGAGCCCATCTGGCGACTGCCTACTAAGGCAGAAGTCGCCGTACTCATATCAGAGCCTACTACTAGGCTATCAGTGGAATGCGGTGACTTTTGAAGATGAGGAAGCAATTCAGGTTTTAAAAAAATAAATAAGTATGTTAACTGAAGTAAATATGTTGTTCATTAAAAATAACTATAACATTGTAAGCTACCCACTTTAATAAAATGTTATTTTTAAAACTTTATTTAAATTTTAAAATATCTTCTGTAAGTATGCAGAACCCTCTAGCCAAGATGTTCTATCATATTGGCCTACATTGTATTTGCGAGTGAAACACTGTTTTCGATGACAGATCTAGTGTTGGCGTAGGCCTCCCTGTTTTAATAATAGTTTATCTTTCATTATAAGTCATCGCACTAAACTTCCTTTTTAATAATTCTTCAATAATAAAATCACATTTTCTCCCAACTTCATTTGCATCCATTTTGTTTAAAATAGGGGTTTTCACTAAAAAAAAAAATGAATAAACAATACGCCATAATTATCTAAGCACTGCCTCAGGGCTACTGATCTCAAAGATATGAAGGCTGACTAATTACTATGGTAGGCCAGCCAGAACCCCCGAAATATTAACAAAATGCTTAAGATATAAGAGTTTAACCATACAGTGGAACCTCGGTTGCCGAACGGCTCCCTTTTAGAACAAATCGGTTGTCGAACAAAATTTTGAAAAAATTTTGCCCCAGTTGTCGTACCATAACCCGGTTGCCGAACAAGCCAACAATAACAAGCGGGCAGTACATGACCACTGAGTGACTGAGCGTGTGTCGTCAAGCTTGCCTCAGCCCGCGTTCGGAGTATACACGCTAAGAACTGTTGTCTGATTTTGCCGGTACAGGTTGAAGATCCCAAATCCGGCTTCCTCAGGACCAAGACCCTGCCAGATTTTGGATTTTTCTGGATTTCGGATCACTAAATCCTAGGCCTATTTAAATTAAAAAAAAAATTAATTTAACCTTCAATATACCCCTATACAATATCCTTTTACGTAATTTGGTGCATTTCCATCGATAATTTCTGGTTGAAATTATCGATTAAAAAAGATTGGCCCAAATTTTAGCGAATATATATTTCGGGAACTAACCTGCCGATTCGAACGAAATCAAGGTCATTCGAAAGGGGAAGAAACTTCACATCCATTTATATACAGCTTATCAAGGTTGTCTTATAATCCTGGTTTTTATTTATGGTTTTATGTTTTTTTCTGGTTTTCGGCGATATCTCGCAAAAAAACCGAGAGAAGAAATTGAAAGTTATATATTTTCGCATATAACGCTTATTTTCGACCCGAGCGACCACGCGATGGATAATGTGTTATACACCTTTATATAGCATATTCTAATCTCTATTTAATGTATAAATCCCTTACGTTTTCCGATGAAACTTTCCGGGAGAAAATAAGGTTTAAGTCGGACTTGGCGCTAAAATGTCCGACCCGACTTTTGAGCTTCGAGGCAAGGTTTGTCCTGTAAAATAAAACTAAATTTTAAGTATTAGATATCTTTAGACGCGGGGCAGGTACTTACGTTCTTCAGGCTGGTGTATGAAAATCCACCCTTTCCCGAAGATTACCAAAGTTATTGACGTTGAACCTTCGCTCGAGGGCCCAAAATCGAGAAAACGACCCTTACCTGGTAGACATAATTGAATATAAAATCACTACTACGTATCCTACGGAAAAGATTTGATATCATTTTGAAGGTAATATGATTTCCCATACGCACGAACCGGAACTTTCGGCCAAACCTACTGTTGTAAAAGTTTGAATAAGCAATCATTTAGCGTCCAGGAACGGATTAATCCATTTTACATTGATTCCTATGGGAAAAATTGTTCGAGAACTTTTCGGTTCTCGAACGGCCTTCAGGAACGAATTAAATTTGAAACCCGAGGCTCGACTGCACTTAGAGTTTTTACTATTTAGCTGCTTTCTTTCCTAGAACCAGTATTTAAATATAACCTATAAAATTGTTTAAGCTTTAGAGCATAATAATAGTTACTTCAATGTGTCTTAGATATTTTGTTGCTTTTTCCTAGATTCTGTCAACCCGGCAGAGTTGCCAGATGTAAGCCGATTTCAGCACATCCAAATTTGTTGCCTTTTCCGTATACAAATAGTTTATTTTTTTCTCAATTCTTACACGGTGTTGAAATATCTATATAAAAATCATAAAACTAATGACTGCATATTATTGCTATGAAAAGCAAAACTTTTTAAACTATCCATTCCAAAGCAGCAAAAAGCAGAACTATTATTGAAATTAAGAGAGAAAAAAAAGAATAGAAATCTCGACGAAAAGTTGCATTTCTTCAATTGCATTCGTGCTAATCAGGATCTAACGCCAATTCGATTGAAAGTGAACGGTACCCTATGGTGTATACAAGTAAGGGCAAGCATAAATGTGAGAATAAAATTGATTCTGCAGAAATATTAATTGTTGGGGTGTAATTTCCTTTTCTTTTCTCCTTAAACTGGGGAAGCATTGCCTCCATTGCTTCCATTGACTACATACACGTCGCTGTAGGCTATATTGACAAAACAAATAACTATGTAATTAACAAATAACAACGATAAAAAGGAAGTATTATAAAAAAGCAACAACAAAAGAAAACAGAAAAACATCCGACCGGCTCGCCAAAACCGTGGCGTTGGTGATATCGTGAACCAGAAGATGCAGAGATTCCAATGCCCCAAGAACACTCAGGTGGCTTTGTGAGTCGCTATAAATCACAATCGGGTCTCCGAACCAGGCACTTCACGTTATCTCCCGTTCCGAGCGATGTATTGGAAGCAGCTCGATCGTGAAGACAGACTAAGCGCTTGCCAAAGCTCGGCTGACTTCAAACAGAGGTAATACCGTGTGGAAAATGATCCACTCTTGGGACTTTGAGCCATTCTTATACCTTGGCATGATTCCAGCGTGATAAGAAGTGTGCTCCCAAAAAGTCGACGCAATACTCCCGGCGCTATACAAGCTTTAGGAGCGGAGGCGTTTTGACAAATAGTCAACGGTGGTACCATCCAGGGTGGCGTCCTAAGAAGAACCATGGGCTCTCGAAAGGGTTTTCTAGCCCTAAAACTAAATGGCTTATGGTATGACTGGAGACTCTCGGCGGCATAGGTACCATCGAGATCAGCTGTGGATGCAGTGGGAGCTGTTGGTGACTGAGGGAGGAGCGGAGCTCGCGGGTAGAAGCGAATAATGCACTATGGACGGCGCAGAGCGAGTGGCATCTCCCGATCATCGCCATTTATGCTCTCAATGGAAGATCTGAGGAAGGTACCGGTCGGCAAGCGAAGGCCGGTGTGGTGGATTGAATCCACCTTCCGTAATACATGGTCGGCTGCGGATGCATAAAACTCGCATCTGTAGTTGAGCTTCGAACGAACAAAGGATCAATAAAAAAGTAAGGTAGCAGCCCTATCAGCGGCCCTGGCACTGAACGTCACGGACTAGGAATATACATTCAGCGGGTACAAGAGACCGTAAGGCTGCAAACATGAGCCTCCCAGGTGAGGCATCAGTCAAATACAAGCCAAAGAAACGTTTCGAGTCCACCACTTCCAGGCGCACCCCATTTAGAAACAAGAGAGACACCTTCGTCCTGCTTCATTACGCGGAATCAACGATCTCGCAAAAATTCAGATATGAAGAGTGAGAGGCGTCCCCTCGCTCTTATGGTGTGAAGAGTCTCTATGATACCGTATCGCTATGCCGTATCATAGGCCTTATCAAAATTGAAAAGAACAGTGGAGTAGTGCTGTCTACGAAGGGAAGACTAACACACGGCATTTTCCAGTCGGTGCAGATCATCCGACGTGGAGTGGAACTTGCAGAAGCAGCACTGTGCAGAATATAGATGGCCTCCGGTGTCCAGAAAAAATGCTAATATAACATTTAGCAATTGCTCCCTCGACATGCTCCCGCTGGAGTTTAGAGAGATTAGACGGGAACTGGCCAGGGTAAAGTGATCTTTCCAGGTTTGCGAAAAGCGAGCACAGAAGCTATTCGCCAGGAATATGGGAGAGTACCATCTACCCATATCCTGTTGAACAAATCGAACAGAAAGGCCATGCCTCGCTCACCCAGGTGTCAAATTATAGCGTACGAAACATCGTATGGCCCATGGGCGGTGTCCGCGCACGAAGGGAGAACTGAACGCAACTCATTTAGAGTAAAGCTTTCGTTGAAGGGTTCTCCGCATCTAGAGGTGAAGTCCAGTCAGCGGCATTCTGTGAGTTTACGACG
Organism: Ceratothoa steindachneri; assembly: GCA_963969495.1. Classification (NCBI taxonomy): domain Eukaryota; kingdom Metazoa; phylum Arthropoda; class Malacostraca; order Isopoda; family Cymothoidae; genus Ceratothoa; species Ceratothoa steindachneri. The sequence continues at coordinate 88,671,870 of OZ018317.1, read as the reverse complement.
CGCATTGAATGCTGGCGGAACAGCATCCCGGCTAAATAATGCGGAGAAAGCAATCGCGAAGGATTCCGCCGCGGATGCGGGGTCTGAGATTGCGTTCCCATTCTCCTGGAGAACGGGCAGGGCGGTCCTGGGAGAACTTGCCCCTAATCTTTTGACTCTCTTCCACATCTCCGCTAGAGAGGTCTTTCCATTAAATAAAGGCAGGTATGCCCGCCATGAAGAGTGGCGCGCATGCTTAGAAATATACAGGAACCTAGCCCTAGCTCGATGAAATTCCCCGAAAGTGATGTCGTTCGGGCGGCACTTATAGTGCATGTAGGTATAACGCTTCTGTCTGTTTGCGGACTGTCTCACAAATGGTCAGACGTTCTAGGAATAGTACCTAGGCCCACAGCAATGAGGTTGCCGGAGAAGAACTCAATAGCCTCATCTACCGACCTAAAATCCTTGACTGAGGCAGAGACATCAGTCGTTTCCTGAAACGGGGGCCACCGCGATCGCGCCAAGCACCAGTGGGGCGGGTGGCCCAGAAAATGATATTTGAATTAGAAAGTGATCACTACCATGGTGATTTTCAAGCCCCCTCCCCCCTCCCGCCACCAAAAATCAGACTGTGCTTCCAGAGAACACAAATAAAAAATTGAGGCAGGAAAATGAAGCGATCGGGCAGTGATGTGTAAACTCATCAACATTTAGGACACCTATCTCCAGTTCATCGATCAGGTTGGCAAGGACTTCACCCCTGGGATTAATCGAGTAGTCTCCCCAGAGTGGAAGTCTGCTTTTCAGATCTCCGAGCAAGAGAAATGGCCTCGGCAACCGTGCCACGATGCGGCGGATATCTCCAGCGTTGAATTTGGCTGACGATAGAATGTACGTGGAAATAACGAAATACCTCCTATACAGGTGCCACTGCACAGCTACTGCATGAAAGGAGGTATCTAAAGCAAAAATAGAAATGCAGAGATCATGCCGGATGTAAATGGCGCATCCTCCTGTCAGGCCCCCAACCCGTGGTGTTGGGTTCGCAAAACTCTTATACCGCGGGAGGGGTGGGTAGGGTGCACGTACCCAGCATGCTCTCCTACAAAAAAATAGCTAAGCTCTTCCCAGTTGGCCGGAGTCCGCGGCGATTACATTGAAGTAATATCTCCTCTAGGCAAAGATCGGAAGAGCTGCGGTGGCCCTCTTCGAAGAGAAGACCCTCACGGGAATGACCGTACGCTTCCTGGAGGCAGAACTCCGAGCGTTGTTGGCGGGACAATGCGCTGAAGGCTCTGTCGCCTTCGAGGACTTATTGGGGGAAGTTGGGCTCGCCATGCGAGTCTTTTCCTTCTTCGCCTCGAAACCTTAGGCAGGCTTTAGAGGCGGGGTTTCTCTTTTGGGGGATCCACCGTCTCCGAGCAGTCCAGCCTAGCCTACCACTGTGTTTAAGCAAATGAGCCGAAGCTCCTTTAGTGCTGTCCCCCTTTCGGGGGAAGGAGCTTTAGGAACTCCAGAAGATTTTCACCCGACAAATTTCAGGGGTGTTGCTTCCTGTGAGTCTAAAGACTAAGTAGAAGCACGCTTTCGTTTCGCTTTACGTGAAACAGTCACGTTGGGGGAAGGAGAAGAAGCCATGGTTTTAGTCGGGACTGGCTATAAACCATATATGCCGCCTGCTCCACCAGGGGAGCGCTCACGGTGGGTAGAACCCGCAGAAGGGTTCCAAATGGGCCTGAAAACGACCGTGCTTGTACGCCTGGAGGGGCCAGGAGCAGAGGGTTTCATTCTTAACATTGAGGCATAAAACTTCCCAGGCAGAGCTAGGAGTGCCAGAACCAAGTCCGTAGCCTCACGAAATGAGAGACGATCATAGACCTTAACGGCTAATATTTCCTGACTAAGGAGCTACGCACCACATTGCTTCGAAGAAGCGGCGTGCGGCTCTCCGCAATTGACCTACTTGGCCACACACGATTTGGACTTATCGTGTGTTGCCTTAGATCAACCTACACAGATTCGGGTAACCCTGACTTTGCGCTTTTACAGGAGCGATTAGTACGGCCGAAGTGGAGACAGTAGTAGCACCTTCGCGGCAGTGGCTAGAATACCTTCACGCGGTAGCGGTACCAACCGGCACGCACCGACTTAGGGAACTTGTCTCAGTCGAACGTGACGAAGGGTGTAGGGGTGGGTCTCGAGGCCCCTCTCTGTTTTCTCATCACACGCTCGACATTGACCGCCCCATGGTCGGCCAGCTCTAGGGTGATGTCCTCAATGGAGTAGTCCACGAGTTCCCTCGCATAAACTAATCCTTTCACGAAGTTCTTGGTAGAGTGCGGCGTTACACTCCCTGGCCTGCCATCAATTGTCCGAGGAGCACTAATCATGGCCACCTTAGAGGGATTCGATGCATTCGCCAGAAGGCTACCCTCTGAGAAACGGATCACCTTTGTCTCTCTACCAATCGCGCTAGCTAAAGATCTCTGATGGATCATGTTGCCCTTAGCCAATATGTTACCATTAGTGGAGCGAAGGATGAGGAAGTTTTGGAAGCCAGCGGGCTCGAAAATGCCAGGTAACTTCTGAATAAGGGGCCCCGACGTAATCGAGGCTCTGCTCTGCACACTTTTGGTCTTAGTCTAGGGCTCCCTACCGAGGAAGAACCGGAGCCCATGTTCGATCCAATGTAAGATCCTACCATCTGTGGCTGGGTCACCTCAGGGTCCATGTCCATCTCAGGGGGAGGGGGGTTGTGCTGATTCCACAACACATGACTGATACTATTTGAGGGAACTTTATTTTTGCCTTGGGCCGGTGAACCGGAATCCGTCGAGGAAGTGAAAGGGGATGATATACTGACCCCCTGCAAGCTTGTCGCGCACACACGCAGTATATTAGGTGGCAATGGCCTACGGGCCATGCAATCACTTTCTCTCTTAAGAGGGTTGGCCCTATTTATCAGCTCACACCGGGAGCGGTCAATTATTTATGGGTTGCCTTCCTACCTTCTTGGCAGTCTCTTTAGAAAGTAAAGGGGAGCATACCGCTAGAGAAAAGGAGTCGCTCGGGCACTCTAGATAAGGTTACGAGAAGGAGTCCCCTACACCAGTAGGCCATTGAGAGGAGTAATCCTCTTCTCCAATCAAAGAGTTTTGGAGAGTCCTCTGCGAAGGCACATGAGGGGGGGGGGGGTGTCTTCCATTTTTTTCGGTGGAGCTACCCGAGGGCGGCTCTGATGCTGGTAAAGGGGAAGGGGAGAGACTTTTTTTATTATTTTCATCATCGGGCATGGTGACTCTATGCTCTTCACGGGACGCAAACGCACATCACCCCACGCAGTAGCCCACTCTGCGAGGGGTGAATATGAGGTCACCAAAACCAGCTTCCACCATTTGAGGCCACTCCTCCTTCCTTGTGAGCTGCAGCCCATCGTCATTGCGGCTCTACTTTGGGCACGGCCTAAAATACATAGACAGGGAGAAAAGGAAGAAAGGGTATAGAGGATTAGGTGGAGATGAATCAGGTTGTTAAAAACCCACCAACCCAAGTGTAGCTCAAGGATGATGGAACGTTTCCTCCTCTTCCCTCAGTCCCGATCCGGGATAGTTGAGTGAGAGAAAGCTGGTCGGCGTCTACCCAGTGAAATTAGATTCCCAACAGAGAAAGTTGTGGGAGAGGTTATAGGGAAAGTGAGGAAGTAGGGTAAAAACACAGGCTGCCAGAAAGATGGAGAAGAGACTAAACTGGTGCCAAACAGGGCGCTGAGTTACGTCATCACGGTGGCCAAGCAGGCAAATCGGCGTGCGCCTTACGGGGGATATAATTACCAAGGTCTTCCCAAGGTTAGTACGGGAATTATTGAAAGTTTTGAAGGACTTAAGGTCATACATCAGAATAAGTGAGAGCACGCGACTTTTGGTCAGTAGACCTTGTTTATCTAGGGTATGCTTCTAGGCATTTGTATAAAAAAAATAGCATTTGCGATTTCCTCGTATTTTTATAAGACAATTGACATATATTTTATCATATTTGTTTACTTTGCTAAGTCCCGATGGTATCCTTAGACGCAAATGCTCTCAGTCAGGGTCGGAAGAAGGAAAGAATAAAAAAAAACTGAGTCAAGGATGAAATACTCGTTACACTCAATGAGTATTGGTGTGTCTGGTACGTCAATGGTTTGAGGTAGAACATATATTGCAGCATATAAAGGATCCACGTGGAATTTTGATAAGTTATGTGTATTTAATTAGATCGAATGTTATGTTAAGTTGGTGGTTGGTAAATATAAATACAAGGGGTATAGGCACACGGAGGACTTGTGTGACGAATTGAGAAAACTCGAGTGGCTTTGGATGTGCCGTGTGTGAGGGATGCAAGGACAAAAGAAGCTCGACTTTGATTGACTTTGGCCCCAACATCAACACACACAGACAAACATGACTCATACGCGACGAACTAATGACTCGTATAAGGGACCAACAAAATGTACTCTGGAATAATTTAATTGACGGACTAAATGTAGAAACTGACTCACGTACATTCTGGCAGACGGTAAAACGACTAAGAGGTGGACAGCCAGCAAAGACCATCAAACTTATACGTGATGACACTGAAATTTCTGACGTGGAAAGAATCGAAGAGGAATTCAGACTCTTTTGGGCATCTATATTTAAGATATCCCCGGAAGAGAATGATGACTTCGATTTGGACTTCGAAGACGAAATTATTAACGACCTGAATAATCAAATACACAGAACGCACCCTCACCATTGCGTATCACAGGATAGGGAAATGGAGGGACTCGGCGGTAGAATTACTGCCGAGGAACTCTCTATGACCTTAAAATCCTTTCGACAGCGAGCACCGGGGCGTACAGGACTGACGAAGGAGAATTTTATTCGAGCCCCGCCCAATATCTTATTGGGGCTCATGAATATCATGAACGCATGCCTAAACGTGGGTTACTTCCCTGACCACTGGAAGGTAGCGAAAATGATATTCATTCCAAAAGCCGGTAAACCACCGGACAGTCCAGCTAACTTCAGGCCCATATCTCTCCTAGAATTTTCAGGGAAAGTCTTGGAGAAGATATTGGCCAACAGGGTAAATACGTTCCTCGAGAGAAACAACTCTCATAACAACCAATAACATGGCTTCCGAGCGAAGCGAGGAACAGACACGGCGCTAGCCGTAATTACCGAGAAGTTGGCAAAAGTAAAATCAGAAAAACGCCATGCAAATCTGGTGCTACGCGATGTCAAAAAGGCCTTTGACAAAGTATGGAGGAGAGGCCTACAATATAAGATCCTACAACTAGGCCTCAATCCCATACTTGAGAGGATTCTTTGTGACTACGTGATGGAGAGGAGGGCGTTTCTGAGTATCAAAGGTTATAGCGGCCCTGAGTTCGAACTCGAGGCGGGGGTGCCGCAAGGCGGGTGCATCTCTCCCCTGCTCTATAACATCTACACCATAGACCTTCCCCAACCCTTGACTGAGGGTTCCTTATACGTCCAATTTGCGGACGATATAACAATGATATGTACGGGGCCTTATCGGAATGCGAATTTCATGGCACGAAGTACGGCAGTGGAAATCGAAAACATCAACTCTTTCGAGAGAAGATGGAAGATATCCACCAATGCCCAAAAGTTCCGTGTAATTCCATTATTCCGAAGGACACTGGCAGACATCCGTGTGGGGGGTGCACGCATCCCATACCGCACGGAGGGCACGGTTCTGGGACTACAAATTACGACTGGTGGGTATAGGAGCCATGTAGCAAAAACTACACGGAATGCACGGAGGGACTTGGGTGAATTTTTCAAATTCGTAAACCTGAGTACCTCCAACAAACTGAAAATCTATAATGCGTGCATTCGCTCAAAACTCCTGTACCCCCCGGTCCCTATAAACGTAGTTTCCAAGACCCAAGTCCTTGAACTGCAAAAGGTCCAGAATAAGGCAGTATATATCATTACGGGAGCCCGAAGGAGAGAAGGGAGAAGGCAGAGTGATCTCCATGGTGAACTGGGGATGACCCCCATAAACGTGGAGCTTCACCTCAGAGCAACCAAAATCTGGGACAAGGTGCACCGGCACCTCCCTCCCGAGTTTGTACTCGAGCACATCGACTTTGACAATTTACCTAACTTAAGACGACCAATTAGTTTCAAAAGCAGTAGACTACCGAATGACATTAACGTCGACCCAAAGTTCACTTAAAAAGCTAAATAACCCACATCCATAACACAACAAAACATGAACAAAGCCAAACGAGTTTAGCCACCGAATTAGCACGTGCTAAATTTGGTTCTAAATACACTTCCTCAAATTTTTGTGCGAAATATCGCCAAAGAAACAATTAAAACAAAAAAAACAACACAAAAAATCCAAATCTAGGTGTGAAACACCCAGAATCGAAGGTGAAAATCTTCCAAAAAGCTACGTAGAGATATTATATATTACTACAAATGCTTGAATGCCCAGTGCATTTACCAGATGGTGTATTTATATACTATCAAAAAAACAAAACCAAAACGCAAAGAAAGCCAGTGATACCCTTTCACCAGGGATCTGTCTTTTATTTTACCTTTCATTTTCGCTTTCCTATCTTTTTTTCCCCCTATTTCCCCACTATTTCTCCTACTAAAACCCTCTTCTACTATATTCCTCACTTGTTATGTCCAATGTCCAATGACTGATTTAAACTGCGTTAAGCAAGCGTTATGATTGGTTCGGAACAACCATACATATACGTAGTGAGTAGAAAGTATTGGGATGTCGTACATGGAGTGTCGTATATGAAATAGTGCGAGATGAGTAAGTTCTTAGACGGGTAAAGTTCCAAAGGCATTTTAGGAACTTTTGTAGGAACTAGCCAAAAATGACAGCTGGTACAGCTGCTAGGGTTGGTGACCAAGCTCAGGCGGCATAGGCAAGTGAAGAACGAATATATTGCTTGTATATGTAGGGGATGGCTCTGTAGCGCTCATGTTGTAAAATAAGGTAGGCTTGTGGCACCCAAATTGTAAGATCTAATAGGCCCAGCGGGGAAACTCTACAAATGGACCTCGGAGAATCTATCAATTCCTAAAAGGCTATTTTTATAAATAAAGGAAATAATATGCTACATGTAATAAACAAAGAACTAAAGAGAATTAGAAAATGAAACAATATATATATATATATATATATATATATATATAAAAATCTTTCATGGACGCGAAAGAATGAGGAAATGAGATCAAACAGTTGCTTGCTGCCTCAGTGTGCACGGTTCGAATCCCAGCCCTGTATGGAAGTTTAGCGAATTAGGATATAATTTTTCCGAAGAAATATTATCCTGTTTTTCTGTTTCTAGCAGTTTGCTGGATTCATATATATATATATATATATATATATATATATATATATATATATATATATATATATATATATATATATATATATATATGCAAAAATAATCACCAAAAAACACGTGATCTAAGATGCTTGAAATATCCCAAAGTAAAATAATACACATAATAAGCCCAAGCGCTTTCGTGTTTACATCCTCAGGGGAAGAAGAACACTGGATGATGATGATGATGATGTGTGTATAGAAAGGACAGAGAGGGATCACTATGTAACACAGGCGAACAGGCAGTGAGGAAAGGCGGCGGAAATAAATTGAGAGGGGATAGGAAGAGTTCATAGGTTGGTGGTTAGACACCGATGCCTGGTGTGGTTGGGTGGGTCTCGAGGTGTTCGTGACTGGACGACGGTTGCAGGGTGTTCAGGAAGGAGAGCGTGTATGCTTAGTCGGACACGCGAAATTCATGATGCCTTTTGCATATGCGAAGAACGGTATGGGTTGCGGGTGGTCATGGGCCATAGGGTATCGCGGTGCCATCGCATACCGTCTTACATGTAGTGCGGTGTATAATGGGTCTCTCGCGAGTTTTCCGAGTTGTTTTGTGAGTGTGGTGTGAGCGTATGTGTTGAGGGGTGCTAATTTATTGTTGTCGTGTAGGGTGGACATTCTCGTGTATAGGGGAGAGCGGCAAGCGCGCTTTAGAGCAGAGTTCTGAATGCGCTGAGTCTTCTGCTGCCACGTGTCACTCGCGGCTACGAGTGACAATGGGTCGTACATGAGGAGAGGTTGCACGAGTGTTCTGTATAGGTGTAACTGAAGTTTTATGCCCGCGGGGTAAAACCTTCGCAGCGATGTGTTTGTACGTGAGGCTCTTGTTTGTGTTATGTTCTGGTGTATATTGAACCTGAGGGTCTTGTCAAAAGTTACCCCAAGGATTTTTGTATGTTGTGTGTATTCGAGCCTTGTTGGGTTTAGATAGTTCATGTCTAGTGTGTGTGAGAAGATTTGTAGGTTATGCATAAAGTGATCTCTTGCGCCGTAGAGTGTCATCTGTGTCTTCTGATGATTCATAGCAATCAGCCATTTATCCTCGTAATCTGTCTTAGCGTCTAGTATTCTTTGTGCGTGGAGCGCGATTTCTTCTCGTCCACGACCACTGACGAGAATGGTCTCGTCATCGGCGTAGGACACTGTGTATGTGTAACAGCCGTTTTAGGGTGGGCGTGGGGGGTCGTTTATGTACATGATGTATAGTGTGGGTGCCAGTACGCTTCCTTGGGGAACGCCTGAGCGTGGTGTGAAGGGTCTTGAAAGGGTGTTGTATCTGATGTGGCAGCGCCGTCCAGTGAGGTAGTGTGAGAGGAGCCTTCTGGTGCAGAGAGGTAACTCCGTGTTGTTAGCGAATTTCCAACGGAGTCCTTCGTGCCACACCTTGTCAAAGGCTTTCTCCACGTCCTTACTGACGGAGAGAGTCTTTTGGTGTATCTGTCGTTTCTTCTGTATTCTGTCGTGTACGATGGTCACGGCCGCCTGAGTGGACCGGCCCCTTCTCAACCCATATTGGTGTGCCGAGAACCGGTCCCTCTCTTCCAGGTATTCCCGTAAGCGGCAGATGATCATGCGTTCAAGTATTTTTCCTAGGTGCTCTAATAGAGCAATAGGCCTGTAATTGTTTGGGTGTTTGGGGTCTTTGTTTGTTTTGTGTCGAAGTATGTTGTGAGAGGCTGAATATTTTAGGGAAGTGGCCTGAGGCTAGTGAGGCGTTGAATAGGTGTGTAAGTGTGGGGTATATGTTTGCGGGGAGGTTGTGTATTAGTGTGGCTGGTAGTCCGGAGGGGCCCAGGGCACGTTTGGATGTTGTTTTAATGTAGTGTTTTGTTTCCTCGACGGTGATGGAAGCGATCAGTGTGGATGTGTAGTCGAACAGCTCCATTCGTATCAGGGCGGTGGGCCTTAGCTCGTGAGCGTGGGCCTAATGCCACTCCTGGACTCCCTGGAAGTGATCCCGCGCGTTTGGTTTAGGTGGGTTGTGTGTATGTACTGTGTCTCAGTGGGACCTAAATGCGTCTAGGATAACGTTAGTGTCTGTGAGTGTTTGGTTGTTTACTTGGAAGGTGATGGGTTTGAGTGGGTCAGTTCCTAGCAACCTTTTTACCTGCCGCCAGAAGAAGGAGGGGTTAGTGCAACGGGTGTCGTCCGCGATGCGGATGACCTCCCGAATCTGCCGGTTCCTATCTAGCTGCACGCACTGTAGGATGCGGGCACGTATGTGATTGATGTTGTGTTGTCGTGGGCATCTAGTGTAGTGATTGTTGTACGGTGTGATGACTCTCTGAGTGTGTATAAAATATGTGAAATGCTTTATGTAAGTGTAGATTTTATGTGGTGAGTGTAGGTCGCGTGCTGTGGTTATAGTGTTTAAGATTGAGCACTAGTGGTCATCTAACATGTATGGATTGGTGTGGTCCAGGTCGAGGTTTTGTGGCGTGTTATCTGTTATGTGTCTCTTGAACTCTTCTTCCCAATTCGTGTTTGTGTAGTCGAAGAGAGGTGGTGTGGGTATGAGTATAGGAGATGTGGATATGATAAGGCATATCGGTATGTGGTCAGAGAGTACGTGAGGACCCGGTGAGATGTGCGTGTAGAAGCGTGTAGCGTGGTCGTTGTGGAAGACCACGTCCGAAGACGTGTCACCTTCACGAGTACCGAAGAATGTGGGGAAGGCCAGGCCGATGTGCTCGCAGCGATAGCGCGACAAGGCACCAGCCAGGTACCTTCCTGCATCATTCGTAGTGTTAGAAAGCAGTGTTGGGTGAAAGGCGTTGAGATCCCCCGCAAAGAAGATAGGAAGGTTGTGGTTTGATAGAGCTCGGAGTGGGACTTCTATGTTTAATTGTAGGCGTGGTGGTCTGTAGTGTGTAGCCACTAGGATGGGGCCGGAGCTTGCCTGTACCTTGCAGGCTAGAAAAGACTCATTTTGTGTTTGGATGAGGGAGTGGTGTATAGAGCGCTTTACTAGCATAGCTGATCCTAGGTGCGGTGCCTGTGGAGATATATAAGTGTGGTAACCTGCAATGTGGAGTCTGTTGTTGGGAGGATGTAGGCTGGTCGAGTTCAAGAGTATTATGTTAGGTCTTTCTGTGTTTAAGACCCAGTTGGCAACAGTATAGCGAATACCGTGCCAACTGCGTATGTTTATTTGTGTCACGTTGAGGCGACTTATTGTCGTGGGTGGAGTGCGCGTGAGGCTGATTTAGCGGGTCTCCTGTGTGTATGCTCGTCGATTAAAGCGAACACCTTCTCGGGGAAGGTGATCTGGTCTAGACCGTGCGAGGCGAATAGTGTGTTTAGTATGTTAGCATATAGTCGGGCGTCACACCTCGACATGTCCTTTGCTACCGTTGAGAGTAAGGCGGCCAGATGTAGCTTTGGGTGTGTTGTCTCGTTGGGTGTGTGGTGTGGGGTATGGGTGGGTGTGTGCTGTGGGGTGGGGATGGGTATTGGAGGTAGTAGGGGTCTCTAGGTGTAAGTTGCTAGGGAGGGGGCTGAGTGTTTGGTTGTGTAGATGGGTTGAGGCCGCCGTATAGCCGCTACGGCATCAAAGGGGGCCTTACTTAAGTAAATGCACTTTAGGTTGACGGCGACATGGTCGCTAAACAGTTGGATTTTTTTTTTTTTTTTTTTTTTTTTTTTTAGAGCTCATCTGGCGACTGCCTTCTTGGGCATTAGTCGCCGTATTAAAACTGGCCTAGTTCTAGGCTACTTTAAAATAAAATTAAAGAGAAAAAAAAACAAAAAAAAACACCCCAAAAGGGGGAAAGGAAGCAAGCTGGTGCGTCGGGGAGAGGTCCCCCCGGTGCAGGAAGAAATACAAACAAAAAACAAAACAAAAACAAAAAACAAATGCAAAAAAAAACAAAACAAAAAAAAAACAAAAACAAACCTTGCTTAAATAATAGGGAGAAGGCCGGCCTCCCCCAAGAAGTCAACAAGTCCACAAGTCAATGTGCACGAATCTGTCCCGAGCACAAGGGACAGGCGGTAGCGACCCCGTCCATCCCGGTACTGGGACAGGTATCGTGCGCGAAGATCGCCCAGACTAGGACATTCGACAAGAATGTGCCGAACAGTCTGGCGGACGACGCAGTCGTTGCAATAGGGCGCAGGCGAGCGCTCGATCAGATAGCGATGAGTCACACGAGTGTGTCCGATTCGGAGACGACTGAAAGCAACCTGAAGCCGCCGCGGCATTGGGGGATAGGTCCATGGGAACAGTCGCGGCAATGGCACGCAACTTTAAATTCCCTTCGACCGTCTCCCATCTTCTTTGCCAAGCACTCCGAAGAGCTGCCCGTATTCCTGCCATGTAGTCGGTGTGAGGAAGAGCGAAACGCTGTTCCGTCGCAGATTCCTCGCGGACTCTTTGGCGCCCTCATCGGCGCGCTCATTCCCCGCAATTCCCACATGTCCAGGAACCCAGCAGAAGATAATCTCGACATCTGCCCGGCTCGCAAAAACCGTTGGCGTCACGGATATCGCGAACCAGGGGATGCAGAGATTCCAATGCCCCGAGAGCACTCAGGGCGCTTTGTGAGTCGCTATAGATCACAATCCGGTCTCCGAACCGGGCACGTCGCGTAATCTCCCGTACCGAGTGGTGTATTGCCACCAGCTCGGCCGTGAAGGCAGACGCAGCGCCTGGTAGAGCCCCGCTGACTTCAAACAGAGGGGATACGGCGTGGAAGCCGACCCCCTCTTGGGACCTGGAGCCATCCGTATACACTGGCACGGTTCCAGCATGACACGATGTGTGCTCCAAAAACGTCGAACGCAATACTCCCGGCGCAGTACGATCTTTGGGAGCAGAGGCGTGGCGACAAATAGCCAAATGTGGTACCCTCCAGGGTGGCGTCTTGGGCAGAACCAGGGGCGACACCGGCCCGAGAGCTATATCTACCTCTCGAAGGAGTTTCCTGGCCCTAAACCCAAAGGGCTTAGGGTATGACTGGCGTCTCTCGGCGGCATAGGCACCATCGAGATCAGCTGCGGATGCAGTGAGAGCTGTTGGCGACTGAGGGAGGCACCGGGCTCACGCGTACAGGCGAGTGATGCACTGCACGCGGCGCAAAGCGAGTGGCATATCCCCAGCATCGACCAACAGGCTCCCAATGGGGCAAGTGCGGAAGGCACCGGTCGCAAGGCGAAGGCCGGTGTGGTGGATCGAATCCACCTTCCGCAATAAACGCTCGGCTGCGGATGCATAAAACTCGCATCCGTAGTCGAGCTTCGAACGAACAAAGGATCGATAATAAAGTAAGGCAGTAGCCCTATCAGCGCCCCAAGCGCTGAATGTCACGGAACGGAGAATGTCCATGGCGCGGGTACAAGAGACCCTAAGGCTGCGAATATGAGCCTCCCAGGTGAGGCGTCGGTCGAATACAAGACCAAGGAAACGGTGCGACTCAACCACATCCAGGCGCACCCCATTAAGAAACAAATCTGGGTCGGGGTGAAGCCGTGGATGGCGGCAGAAGTGCACCACCTAAGTCTTGGCCAAAGAAAACCGAAACCTGTGCGTTTCGGCATAGCGAGAGACGCGGTTCAATGCCTGTTGGAGTCGACGCTCCAGAGTTGGCATCTGGGCCGCGCCAAAAGAGATCGAAAGGTCTTCCAGGGAGAGCGTAGCGAGAACATCTTCCGGCAGCACCTAGGTGATGCCGTTGATGCTCAGGGCAAAGAGTGTGACACTGAGGACACTTCCTTTCGGGACACCCTCTTCCTGCTCCTTTGGGCCGGAGAGAGCTCCCCCCACCCGTACGCGGAATCGACGATCTCGCAAAAATTCAGATATAAACATTGGGAGGCGTCCCCTCGCCTCCATCGTGTGGAGAGTCTCCATGATACCGTATCACCATGCGGTATCATAGGCCTTCTTCAGATCGAAAAAGACCGTGGCGTAGTGCTGTCTACGAAGGAAAGCCTCGCAGACGGCATTTTCCAGTCGGAGCAGAGCATCCGACGTGGAGTGGAACTTACGGAAGCCGCACTGTGCGGAAGACAGATAGCCTCCGCTGTCCAGGAAAAAGGCTAATCTAACATTTACCAATTTCTCCATCAACTTGCACACGCAAGAGGTTAGAGAGATTGGGCGGAAACCGGTCGGAGTAGAGTGATCTCTCCCCGGTTTGCGAAAGGCGAGCACAGTAGCGATTTGCCAGGAGTCTGGGAGAAGACCTTCCACCCAGATCCTGTTGAACAAATCTAACAGAAAAGCCATGCCTCGCTCACCCAGGTGTGGAAGCATGGCGTACGGGACATCGTCCGGACCATAGGCGGTGTCCGCGCACGAAGCGAGAGTGGAACGCAACTCACTCACAGTAAACTTGTCGTTGAAGGGTTCTCCGCCTCTGGAGGTAAAGTCCAGCCGGCGGCCTTCCGCGACATCACGACGTGCATTGAATGCTGGCGGAGGAGCATCACGGCTAGAGAATGCGGAAAAAGCGGTCCCTAAGGATTCCGCCACGGACGCGGGGTCTGAGATTGCGGTCCCATCCTCCTAGGGAACGGGAGGGGGGTCCTGCGAGAACTTGCCCCGAATCCTTTTGACTCGCTTCCACACCTCAGCTAAAGGGGTCTTCCCGTTAAGTGAAGACACGTATGCCCGCCAAGAAGAGCGGCGGGCGTGCTTCGAAATATACCGGAACCTAGCCCTAGCCCGACGAAATTCAGCGACACTGAAATCGTTCGGGCGGCGCTTATAGCGCATGTAGGCATAACGCTTCTGTTTGAGGGCCGTCTCACACTCGGCCGACCACCATGGGAGTGGTCGGCGTGCAAAACAGCCAGACGTCCTAAGAATAGTAGTCAGGCCCACGGCGATGAGGTTGCCGGAGAAGTACTCAACGGCCTCATCTACCGACCTAAACTCCTCGACTGAGATAGAGAATTCAGTCATTTCCTGAAATGCAGGCCACCGCGCCCGCGCCAAGCACCACCGAGGTGGTCTCTCAGGCGGCAGTTGCCCTGAAAATGATATTTGAATGGGAAAGTGATCACTACCATGGAGGTCATCGACCACCCCCCAATCAAAATCAGGCTGTGCATCCGAAGAGCACAAAGATAGGTCAAGGCAAGAAAATGAAGCGGTTCTCGGACAGTGATGCGTGAAACTCATCCACGTTTAGGACACCCATCTCAAGCTCTTCGATCAGATCGGCAAAGACTTGTCCCCTGGGATTTATGGAGTAATCTCCCCAGAGAGGATGCCTGCCGTTCAGATCTCCAAGCAAGAGATAGGGCCTCGGCAACCGTGCCACGACGCGGCGGAAGTCCCCCGCGTCGAAGTCAGCTGACAGTGGAATGTACGCAGAAATGATAGTATACCTCCTATCCAGGTGCAGCTGCACAGCCACTGCCTGAAAGGAGGTATCTAAAGAGAAAGGAAGAACGGAGACATCATGCCGGGTGTAAACTGCGCATCCCCCAGCCGGGCCATCCCGCGGTAGTGGGGTTGCAAGACCATTATACCCCGGGAGGGCAGGGAGGGGGCACGCACCTAGCATGGTCTCCTGCAAAAAAATAGCTAACGGGGAACGGGACGAGACGAGCCTCCGCAGCTCCTCCCAGTTGGCCCGGAGTCCACGGCAATTCCATTGAAGGAATATGCCCTCCAGGCCTAGCTCGGAGGAGATGCGGGGGCCCTCCTCGAATTGAACACCCTCACGGGAATGGCCGTACGCTTCCCGGGCGCGGGGGCAGAACCCCGGGCGCTGTTGGCCGGACAAAGCGCTGAAGGCGCTGTCGCCTTCGAGGACTTATTGGGGGAGGTTGGGCTCACCATGCGAGTCTTTTCCTTCCTCCGCCTCGAAACCTTAGGCGGGCGTTGCGGCTTCGGAGGCGGGGGGCCCTCTTTTCGAGGAGCCACCGTCTCCGAGCCACTCGCTCCACCTCGGGGCGTGGGCGAAGGAGCCGAAGCTCCTTTTTTGCTGTCTTCCTTTCGGGGGACAGCTTTAGGAACCCCGGAAGATGGCCTAGCGACCATCTTCAGGGGTGTTGCCTCCTGTGAGTCTAACGACTCGGTGGAGGCGCGTGGCCGTTTCGCCTGACGGGAAACGGTCACGCTGGGGGAAGAGGGGGAAGCCTTCCTAACTATTGAGGCATATGACGTCCCAGGCAGAGCCGGGCGCGCCAGGACCAAGTCCTTTGCCTCGCGGAATGAGAGTCGATCCTGGGCCTGAATGGCCAGGATTTCTTTCTCAAGGAGATATGCACCACCTTGCTTCGAAGAAGCAGGGTGCTGCTCTCCGCAATTGACACACTTGGCCACACACGATTTGGACTTATCGTGTGCGACCTTGAAGCAATTTACACAGACTTTGGGTGACTCCGATTTTGCACGTCTACATGATCGATTCGTATGGCCGAAGCGGTGACAGTAATAGCACCGCCGCGGCAGTGGCACGAATGCCTTCACGTGGTAGCGGTACCAACCGGCACGCACCGACTCAGGGAGCTTGTCACAGTCGAACGTGATGAAGAGTGTAGGGGTGGGTCTCGAGGCCCCTCCCTGTTTTCTCATCACACGTTCGACCTTGACCGCCCCATGGTCGGCCAGCTCTAAGGTGATGTCCTCAATGGAGTAGTCAACAAAATCCCTCGCAAAAACTACTCCTTTCACAAAGTTCATGGTAGAGTGCGGCGTCACACTCACCGGGGTGCCATGAAGTGTCCGAAGAGCACTTATCTTGGCCGCCTCAGCGGGATTCGCCGCATTCGCCAGAAGGCTCCCGTCCGAGAAACGGGTTACCTTTGGCTCTCTACCAATTGCACTAGCTAATCCTCTCCTCTGACAGGTCATGTTGCCCTTGGACAACATGGTGCCATCAGTGGAGCGAATAACGAGGAAGCGCTTGAAGCCAGCTTGCTCGAAAACGCCAGGTAACCTCTGAATCAGGGGCCCCGATGTCATCGAGGCTACGCCCTGTGCATTCTTGGTGTTAGTCTTAGTCAGGGGCTCCGCACACGAGGGGGTAGAGGGGCCGGATGTGCCGATCTTGGCTTGGTCGCCTACCAAAGTGGTAGCAGACCCATCCGTCCCCGGAGCCCCCGTGGATGGAGAGGAGCCCCGAGTCTTCTTCGTCTTTTTAGTCTTTTTAGTATTTTTCTTTTTAGGAGAGGAGGGCGGGGAATGAACCCGCTTCTCACCTCCGCCGGCAGAAGCCCCCATGCCAGATGGGCTAGCCTCAGCCAGGTCCCTCTCTGAAATGGATAAGATCCTGGTCGTCGTAGGGGCACCTGTCGGAGGAGATCCCTCCCCTCCTTTTACTGCCTCGGAGCCCTCGGCCGTTTGAGGGGGACCTTGCATAGGGGCGGATTCGGCTTCGGTGCTTGGCGCCGAGCCCGGATTCCCCCCCATGGAAGGCCCTACCCTCTGAGGCTGGGTCTCCTCAAGGACCATGTCTATCACAGGAGGGGCCTCCAGTTGGCCATCCCCTCCCAGGACATCGCAGGTCCCCTTGGCAGTGTCGCCAGTCTTGTGTGGGGAGGCACAGGCCTTGACCCCAGCAAGGTTTAAAATTCTTGCCAGCAGGTCTTTTGAGGGAAGCGACCGAAGGGGCCTGGCTTCCCTCTTCCCCCTTAGGGGGGTTTGCCCTACCGAGCCGCTTGCACGAGGGGCGGTCGGCAATGGGCTGCCTGCTGGCTTTCTTGGCAGTCCCCTTAGAAAGCAAAGTAGGGACTGCCGCTGGAGATAGGGAAGTGCCCGAAAGCACCTCCAGAGAAGGGGGTGAGGGGGAGTCCCCTACACCCGTAGGCGTAGGAGAGGAGTAAGCCTCCTCTCCGGTTAAAGAATTATGGAGGGTCCCTTGCGCAAGCACAAGGGGGGGACCTCCATTTTCTCGGTGGAGCTGCCCGAGGGCGGCTCCGTTGATTTTCTTGGGGAAGTTGGGGGTTGGGTTTTTTGTTTTTTTTGTCATACATGGGCATGGTGACCCTCTTTGTTTTACGGGACGCAATAGCTCATCACCTCTCGCAGTTGCCGGCACTGCGAGGGGTGCTTACTAGCCCGGCAGAGCCAGGCGCCGCCATTCGGGACCACCCCTCCTGCCTGGTGGCCTGGCAGTCCATCGGCATGGCGGCTCCACCTTGGACACGGCGTAAAATTGATAGAATGTGAAGAGGAGAGGAAAGGGGATGTGAGGAAGGTATGGGTGGGGATGAAGCAGGTTGTTAAAAAAACCCATCCCGAACCGGAGCTGAGGGGTTAGGGAACAATGTCCCCTCTCTCCCCAGCCCCGATCCGGGGTGGTTGGCTTGAGAAGAAGGTCAGCATCTACCCTGTGAAATTTGAGGCTGACCAGAGAAAGTTGTGGGAGAGGTGGTATGAAAAGCGACGAGGTAGGGGAGAAATCGGGCTATCTGAAGGAAAGAAGAGAGGCTAAGCTGGGGCCGGACGGAGCGCTGGATCCCGTCAGAACGGCGGCCAGGATGGCAAATCGCCGCACCCCTTACGGGGCTAAACAGTTGGAGCAGATGGGGTGTGGCTGTGCAGGTAGTTTAGTGGTGGCCCACTACACTGCACTCGGAGCAGACCAGGTCTGCTTGGCAGTTTCTTGTTGTGTGTCCGGTTTTGTAACACTGGTGGCATTGTGTTGGTCTTATGTCAGGCTGTGACTCAATGTTGTGTGGGTATGTTAGAGTGCCGCAGACCTTGATGCCTTGGTCTAGCAGCAGTGATTTGTTGTGTTCGTCGGACAGTGTTATCACTGCCTATTGTTTTGTGCGGTTGAAGTATATATTTGTGATGACCTCCTCCCCATACTTCTGTCTGAGGTGTGTGCGGAGGTCATCAGTGGAGAAGGCCAACCATAGCGGGTTGGTCTTTGTGATTCGTATTTGGTGTCTTTTTACTACGCCGTCAGCTAATTTGGTCTGTAGGTCTAATGAAGCGAGTGTGTCAGATGTGTATTTGTGGAATTTGTGGCCTGTATGTGTATTGATTATGTTCGTGATGGGGGTGTCGTGTGTAACGGCTAAGTTTAGGAGTGTATGTTCATGGTTTGTTGTAGGATTTTTGTTTGTTGTGTGTAAGAGTGTGAGGTCAGAAGTATTGCTTGCCATTTTTCTTTCTTTATATGGAGGTCCCCCCGCCCCGCCGATAACGACCCTATGAAAATGACTCGGATATGGCGATGAATGATGAGTGAATATGGACCTGGTTGTGCTCCTTAGAGAGTGGTAAAACATGGCGGACTTAATGATGACTGAAGCCAGAATCAACTGACTCCAGTCGGGGTTCCGCCCCCTCTTTTGGATTTTGGGTATTTTTCAGTTACGTCCGACATCTCACAGAGACGGTAGAGTCTCCCTCTGTGGTCTTGGATGGTGCCGCTTGGTAGGGTGTTGATCCTCCCCACTCTGATAACTGAATCCCAATCCAGGTTTGCTCCTTCCTTTGGATTCCGCAGCGGGCTAAGCCTCAGACTTCCTTTCCTCAAAGTTTGCAATTATGCCTTTTCTAAGTAGAACGGCATAGTTTCAATGGAACTCTATGTGTAGAGTCACATTCACAGAGCCAAGTCACGGCGGGGCAGGAAAATAAAGGAATTTTTATTCAAGGGGTGGTGGAGCAAGGGAATGGAGGGTTCTTAATCCCGTAGATGGCTGTCTGTAGTGATTACCGTCCATGGTATGTCTTGCAGAGAGATCAGTACGCTTTCTTGAGCTCGACATTTCCTCCTTTACCGGCTGTGACTTCTCGTTGAGCGTAATTTCCTTCAAGATTCTACCAAGTGATGAACAATGGAATAGAGAAACAGTTAATAAACAGAGAAATGTGACGTCATTCAAACGTACTGACGAACAAAGACAATCGTTTAGGGGAGGGGAACCAACTGACGAACAAATGAATAGCCCATCCGCAGAACTACAATATACAAATAAATTTAACAAATTAAATTTATATTGCAAACAAATATTATTCATGATCCAATTATCTAATTTTAAAAGGACTGCCAAGAAAGTAGGAAGGCGACCCATAAATAATTGACCGCTCCCGGTGTGAGCTGATAAATAGGGCCAACCCTCTTAAGGAAGCAAGTGATTGCAGGGCCCGTAGGCCATTGCCACCTAATATCCTGCGTGTGTGCGCGACAAGCTTGCAGGGGGTCAGTATATCAGCCCCTTTCACTTCCTCGATGGATTCCGGTTCACCGACCCAAAGGAAAAATTTGTTGTTATCCGTGGGAAGGAGAAGCAAAACTTCTTCTCCGGGGTTAAATTTCCTTTCTTTGGACTTGCAATCGAAGAATGTCTTATACTTGTCAAAATTGATATGGGCGTTCTGAGATGCAATTTAGCTGCACTTTTCAAGGCTCCTTATTAAATCCAGTAGATATGAGTAAGAAGAATGGATATTTTGATCCAATTTCTGATTGGAATGAAGTTCCTTTAGGATACTCAAGAAGCCTCTTACGTTACTACCATATAAAACTGCAAAGGGGGCGAATCCTAATGTACAAGTACGATGGATGATTTACGGTAGGTAAAGAGGGCTACCGGAAGGAACCGGTGCCATTCGGTGGGCTGATCTGCACATAACTGCCTGAGAATGGCCTTGAGACTTCCATTTAGCCCCTGTCACATTCTATTCACGCTCAAGTGAAAAAGAGTTGTAAATAGGGGCTTGATCATCAATATTTTACCGACCTACTCCATTAACAGAGCTAATGATGGATTTGTTTGAATAAACATGTTCTAAGGATTCTTAAGATTATTTGTACCGAATGTTCATTTAAATACACCTTTTCTCCGTTGCGTTATGCGTCTTTTACTACATTCCTACAAATGACATCAAAATACGGACGCACACTGTATATATATATATATATATATATATATATATATATATATATATATATATATATATATATATATATAAATGTATAACTAAATCACGAAAATAAGGAACGTGAGGAATTTATTAATAAAGTTACAGCCACGAGGAAAATGAAACAACGGAGAACTGCGAGGCCTTTCGACTAATGGTCCTGCTTAGTAAAGGACCATTAGTCGAAAGGCCTCGCAGTTCTCCGTTGTTTCATTTTCCTCGTCGCTGTAACGTTATTAATAAATTCCTCACGTTCCTTATTTTCGTGATTCAGTTATACATTTATATATATATATATATATATATATATATATATATATATATATATATATATATATATATATATATATATATATATATATATATATATCTGCCGCCCGAAAATTTTTGTACCCGAGAGAAAGGCTGGGGGGTGGGGAGGATATGAGCGTCGAGCTCGATTGCTTTCCAACGGCACAGTTGGGTTTGCACTTGAATGATTAGTACTCGGCCTGCTTAAAGTTATGAAGGAGAATACAACCTGTCTTCTAACAACCGCTGCTAGACTCGAAAGGAGGGATCGAGGGAGTATTTTCGCCGCGGAGAAGTTGAGTCTAATAAAGCAGTGTGGGAGTCTCCTCGTTCCTAGATCTTATTTCTTCTTATTAAATTTTCTTATCTTTGGGCTCTTGGGGTAAGGGAGGCCAAGAGAAAAAATTCTTCTGTTTCGCGTCCTCCTTGGCAAAATATTAATCTTACCCAGGCCAACGCTTAACTATTTATACGAGCCCACCGGAAGTGGATTTTACTCTATCTATACGGCGGCGCTGGGAGTGAATTTCGACCTTCACACCATCTCGCGGCACCTCTCGTTGTTACAATTATGCTCACTATAGGGCGTATTATCAAACTGACGTTGCCTCAAAAGGAAGCCGATCGCGAGTTCTTTCCGTCCTACCCGTCTCTCTTTCTCTATCTCTGATCTTCATTTCTCTCATCTTTGAAAGTGAATATAGTTCTTGATAAAGAAACAGCGTTGTGTATGTTACATTCTCATCACCCCACCAATTTTCACTTAAAATCCCACAATACACAAACTGATTTATCACGAGCGCACACACAAAAACGAATGCATAGGCTCCATCCATTGACAAATACACAGTCTCCGACAATTTCCCTTACACATAAATATACAATCTCTCACTTCTCCAGCCACAGTATACCAAAGAACAGCAGAAGGGACAAGTCTCTTCCCATACGCATTCACATACGCTCCATCCCCCGATGAAGGAGTTAAATTCACCTAAGTCCATCCATTTACTTCATCAAACATTCTTCGGTGGACGGACATACAATCAGACAGACATGCCTTATCTGTGTCTTAAATCTCTTACCATTAACTTCAATTCGCTCCATTCATCTGGGAATGAATTTTAACTAACCTAAGTCTACCCATCCACTTCATCAAGTAATCCACGGTATGTATACAGTATACCACATCGCATCAGACTGGATTATTCTCTTCCTATTCGAGCTCACATTCGCTTTATTCTCTTTAAAAGGACTTAAACTCACCTAAGTCTACTTATTCACTTCATCAAGCATTCCTCTATATAGTGTCAAAAATATTAACTCCCGCTTTGAGAGTAAACCCCTCACCCCTTCTTATTAGTCATTTCAATTCATCACTTGTCAAAGTTGAGCATTATTTTCATAATAAAATAGTGTTGCAATAATTCTTCTAATTCAATTTGCGTTTCGAGAAAAGGAATTTGAGTTTTGTAGCCAAATTGCTGTACAGAACTCTTGCCTAATAAGATAAAATCCAGCCATAGTCTTATTCGGAGATGAGAAAGCAGCATAAAGGGATGAAACTTCAAACAATCATTTCGCCATAAACTGGAGGGTCTAAAAAGCACTGTAAAGTAATTGCCATCATACAATGACTCTCTATCTTCAAATTAAAGCGATTAACTCGGGTGTCTCGAACCCTGGATTGACCCTCGAATTCCCCATACGCAAATTTTATAAAACTCTCAACTTTTCTCAATGCAACTGCAATCATGGATCACCAGCATCAAAACAACCACGACCTGAACTAATGACTTCGTAATCAGACGAAGGCAGCAAAAGCTCTTCTCAAAGAGGAGCTTACAATACTCGCACTGAGGCAATAACTTAGTTATAAGGAACGCTCAACGTCCAAGTCGCGTAATTCTCCTACACTTAATCGGGTCACTCTTCTATAAATACGAGTAATACGATGCCAGCAATTTTCAATTTTTAGCTAATGATATGGTTCCACAACTCCTTTCTAGCCGACTTGCTAGATCTGTAACGTGTCTGCGCGCTTCAAAGACAAAATCTCGCATCAATTCATTCGCAACCCACGTACTACCAATCATAGTGTAACGGTGCTTAGCGGGGTATGGTACCGTTGCCCTATGATTGGTAGTGCATGGGCATCCAGTAACATCCTCAGGTCAGTCAAAAGGAGACGCTCAAATGACCTATGTATTTTTGCATCCGCATAAGGTAACTCGTATCTAGCTGGAGGCGCACCAGAGGTTGCGGAGAACAACCTCATCAGTTATATCTCATAGCACAGCAAGAGTGCGCTTAGAAGGAGCTTAGCATATCATACTTGTCGCTTCACAAATGCTACCCTTCAGCTCGTCTTATTTTTGCTCGCAATTAAGGAACAATCAACGCACATAACTCATTCATACAACGAATCAAATAGGAGGGTGAACGTTCACACAAAGCCCGACAACGCGTCTACTTTTCAATTAATCACTGAAGTCACATAAGTTAATCAAATGATTTCTTCATCAACTTAAAAGCTACGCAGAAGCGATTCTCTATTCAACACAAAACAGATGATTAATCGTTCGAACACTCACAATTCTAAAGGTCACGTCCATTCCATCATGTGAGTCATGTGAGTTTTATTTAACTCATTCATTCACTCCAATCTCCACACTTAAACCTCCAACTAACGACAACTACACACCTCAAAGCATCCGAGATTTTTTTATTTTTTTAATAACATTATAAATATTGTAGAATTAGGGAGTTATCGCCTAATTCTCGATTCCTTCGTTTGTTCGGGAAAGGATTACAACAGCCCCAAAATAATAATTGGAATTGAATTTCTTTGAGTGCGGGGGTTTTTTGTTATTCGAATACTTTAAATATGGTTGGCCGGGATTGGTCTTATTTAATTAGGCTTTGGTGGTTGGAGGACTTAAACAAAAATTGCAAACATAATCCTTAATTACACAACAAAACATATAATACAAATAATTACATTCTTTAGTTATTAATTAATTTAGCAATGGGAAAATTATCAATAATTACTAATAATTACTCATCCCGCAAGGGCTCAATACTACGAGTACCAACCCGATAGGGCTTAGGAAGAAACTACGAATCGAATCTTAGCCTTAGGGGCACAATAATTTACTTTAGTTATCCGAGATGACTCGGGAGGAGACTACTTGACGACTCTTAGTCGGAGGGCGTCGCACCGCCTCGACGAGGAAAGGAAAGGTGTAAATATCTTACTATTTTTTTGTGGAGGAGGGGGGGAAGGAACCACAAGTAGATGCTCCGGGCAGATTCTCCAAGTAGACGCTCAAAAAGGGAAGATTTTCCGGTAAACGCTCAAAAGGCAAAACTGCTGTGTGGCTGAGACTGTGCGCTTCTTCTGAACGGGTCCTTCGATCCTGACGCCTTCGTTCCAAATAAGATCCTAGCTGTGAGGGCCGGTATGACACCGTGTTCAATTGCTCGAGGATATGCGTCGTCAGTGGAGGATTCCACAGACGTCTTAAAAGAGGCCGCCGAATACCTTCTGTATTTTCCGGGCTTGGCTCACTCGGGAGCAACGTAGAGACAGCTCAGCACCGTGACCTGGTGTCTTCTCCAAGGGGGGGCGGGAGATTTACGGCTTCGGGACTCTTCCTTAAGCGGATTCTAACCGAATACTTTCACGATTAATTTTGTGACAGGGGATATATAAGCGTTCGCCGGAATTCCTATATTTGCTAACGGAATCAATTAAGCCCTGCCTCGGCGTTTATAGCTCGGCGGCGGGGTTTTGTTGGTCCAAATGATCTGAAAAATTCTCGGTTAATCTCGCCGAAATTTTTCCGACTGGCGTGGGGCATTGCTCTTCCCGATAACTCTCGTTTCACAAGATTCCTTTAAACAAAATCTTACTCGATTTCTCTTTCTTCGACAGTAACTATTCGGCCGATTCTAACGAAATTTGAAACCTTTATGTGGTTTTACATGTTTTTCGAATGATATAATTGCCAAGGTCCTCCCAAAGTTAGTCCGCCTGAGTGTAGGCGACTTTGGTCAGCAGATCTTGTTAGATTAACTGATTAAATTTCCAAACTTGCTGTATATACGAGGGGCAGTCAATAAGTTTTGCAATTCGGATATAAGGAAACGAGATATGAGGAAAATAGTTTTATTATTTTTCAAAATAACTACACTCGACTTCAATGCACTTGCGCCACTTGTGTCTGAGGCTTCGAATTCCCGACAACCAGAAATGTCCCGACTGGTGTTCAATCCACTCCTGGACGGCGAGTTGGACATCTTCATCGTCCCCAAACCGGCGTCCACGCAGTGCAGCCTTGAGCTGGTGGAATAAAAAGTAGTTGCTATGGGCCAGATCTGGACTGTAGGGGGGATGGTTGAGCTCCTCGAATCCGCACTCATGCAGGGCAGCTTGTGCAACTCTTGCCTTGTGGACTTTGACGACGTTGAAGTCGAGCTTAGGGTGTGACATTTCTATGGACACAACGGGCAGAGAACTTAATCGTGGCCAAATTGTCGTGGGTGATGTTCATAACACTTCCACGTGATATTCCAAGTTCTCGCTCGATTTCTTCGACCTTTACCCGTTGATTTCCGAGGATCCCTTCTCTCTCTCTCTCTTTCTCTCTCTCTCATAAAGAAAGTAGAAGGAGAGGTGACGCCCCCTTGTCGCGGGAAGAGAGCTTGTGTGTACCTTTGACTTTTCGAGCTATGTCGGCAGGGGTACCTCTTCTGGGTACATCTGGTAGGGCTTCCCTTGTCGATTTGGTCGGAAACCAGGTTCCAGACTAAGTGCGTCATTCATTCCTTTTTCTACTCTATCCTTCCCCTTTTTAACTTTTATCCTATCTCTCCCACTTATACAAAAAGAAAAAAACAAAAAAGCCTACTCCTATCATGTCACTCTTTCCCTTTTTTCCCTCTATCTACATATAAGGACCTGGCAGCTACCTCACGCTTCAGAAGAGAGGCTTTGGAACCTCTATAAACAACGCCAATCGACGTTAACTGGTTGCGAGAGACTAGGACTAGAGGTGTCCTAGGCGTTGGGGCACGATGAATGGGATGAGGGTAGTGCCCCGTTAACCCCTTCCCTGTCGCGTAATTATTGACCGTTCCCAGTGACCGTTGACGGGTGCCTCTGGTAGCATCGGTCCGAGGTGACGGCCCTTTGGTGCCAGGGTGGTTGCCAGGCCAATAAAAAGCCTTGGGTTGAGTCTCTTGGTGGGGCGGGATATCCATTGAACGCTACTCCGAGATCCTGGCCGTTGTGAAGGGAACTAGTAGGAGTTTAGTAAGGTGCGTGCTTCGTTGTTGTTCACCTGGTGACAAATCGATGGCCCCTTTGGGGACCGTCTGTGGTGCTTGGTTGGGAGCCACGGCACGCCGAGGCTTGACGACTCGGTCGTACGAACAGAAGCACATGGAGCGTGCCTTCTGAAAGATCCGAAACGTCTCTGATCGATAGGCGGGAGCGACTCACGCGGGGAGAACTCACCAGCCCCCTTTTTTCTATTGATTGGTCACAAAGTTTTGAAAGAGAGAAAGTGTTCAAAATGACAGGGAAAAAAGGTCCAGCTGCACTCAAATATACATGTACGATATGCCAGAAGGATAAGTGGTGCGTGGACTTCCTGGAAGAATGTTTTTCGAAATGCCACCCGGGAAGTATATGCACTCACTGCATCCTTAAAAGAGAGGTCTGAGAGGCAGTGGCATACTGCAATGAACTCAAGGATCTCTTCACAACCTCTGAAGAAAAATCTAGGGCGCTGGAAAGTAAAGTACAGACCCTAGAAACGCAGCACGTGCTTCAGATTCGGCGTCTCGAGGAAAAAAATCCTAGAGCTAGCCTCTAAACTAGAGGCCCAGTCAGCTCAAGCTCGAGAGGAAAGTTCCACTGACTTGGGTGGTTCCGCCGATGTGACTCCAGCCCAAGGAGGTGAAACTGCATTGGCAGCCCCACTTCTGCTATGCGGAGCCAATGAGAAGAAGAAAAAGAAAAGGAAGAAAAAGGACCTTAATGCTGCTCACCCCAGTGTAGAGGATTCGAGCGTTACTGGTGCGCAAGGGAAAGTGGAAAGAGAAGAAGAGAAAAGAGAAACGGAAGAAGAGAAAACAAATGAAGACAAGAAAAATAAGATGAAGAAGAAAAAAAGAAAAATGTAGAGATACAAGAGGAAAGCGGCAAGTCGCTTCCGAGGGGAAAGAATAAGTCGCCTGCTGACAAATGTGCAAGAGTCACCCTTATTGGTGATTCTCAAGCACGGGGCCTGCAGTCCCTGCTAGCGGCCCACCTTCGCACTAGTGTGAAGGTAAGCTGCCTGCCAAGATGTGGTAACCACCACATCAGAGTAGAGGCTAATAAATCACAGATTTCTGAGAGCTCAGTCATTGCTCTGATGGTCAGTGGCAACGACCTCTACCTGAGAGGAGGCAGGGTAGGCCCTACATATAAAATCCTCCACATGGTCATGGGTGCCGTGGACGACTGTGGGCTGAAAACCCGCAAGCGTGTGGTACTCGAGATGCTCCCGAGGAGAGGTCCAACACGGACCGCTCACTCGATGAATGTGTCTTTAAACCGGCGCCTGGCAGATTTGTGTACGGCAGAGGGGGTCTTTTTTGTGGACCCGTACCGCACCTTTTATGGTAGAAATGATCTCTACCAAAGGGATGGGCTACATCTTTCCTTTAAAGGAAAGGCCTTTCTGTCAAACATGATCCAGGATGTCGTAGAGAGGACCGAAAGGAGTATCCAGCCCAGAGTGAGGGTGGACGTACGCCAGTACGCTCGTGTCATTCCAGGAACGACCTTTTTAGAGGTCGCAAAAAGGGGTGCCTCGCCAACAAACAAGCCGGGAAACGGAAAAGCGTAAGGAGTCCTACAATCGGGGACTCCCTGAAAGTTCTTCTGTTTAATGCGAGGTCAATCAGGAACAAGTTTCCTGAGCTCCGTGGCCTCGTAGCGACGGAAGAACCCGAAATGGTAGCCATAACAGAATCGTAGATAAAAACCTCAAACCGAGACTTTGAAGGCGAATTCACGGTTCCTGGCTACCAACTCTTCCACAAAGATAGGCCAGACAGAGAGGGTGGCGGTGTAATGTTGTATGTCAAGGATACAATCAAATCTACGAACTCCAACATTATATCTGATCACGAGCTCCTAGGTGTTGACCTAGAGATAGGTCCTGTCAGATACAGGACCCTAGTGCTTTACAGACCCCCTTCCCAACCCGTTGAGAAGGACAGGGAACTGTACCAGCTGCTGGGCGAGCTTGTTCAAGGCAGAGTGTGCATCGTTATGGGCGACTTCAACAGACAAGTTGACTGGAAAACCAGAGCAGCCTGTGGCGAGAGCGCGCTACTCCTGGAGTTCGCCAACAACGAGTTTCTCACTCAATGAGTCAGATAACCGACGAGAGGAGACAATATCCTCGACTTGGTTTTCACCTCTGAGGATGATATCGTTAAGGATATCTCGGTAGGCGAAGAGCTCGGTGGCAGTGATCAACAGCTAATTAGATTTAGCGTCAAGATCCCGAAGGTAAGGTCTGTTGCCAGTCAATCAAGGAAACTTGACTTGATAAGAGCATACTTTGCAAGCATTCGTGCTGGGCTGACTGATGTAAGGCTAGCGGTATGCGAAGAGGTTGAGGATTCGTAGAACAATTTCAAAAATAAATTCATGAGTCTTCAATCAAGTTGCATCCCTCTGAAATGCCTTCGTTGGTCTTCTGTTCAACCAAAGTGGTTTAATCGAGAAATCGGCCAACTGCTTAAGGAGAAGAGAAATGCGTACCAGCGATTGAAGATCTCGGGTGCTTTTGACGAGTACCGGAGGCTAGCCAGGAGAGTGAAGTCTAGCATAAGGGAGGCTATGCGTACTGAGGAACTCCGAGTGGCGAGACTCTGCAAGGAGAATCCCAAGGAGTTCTTCGGCTATATAAATAGCCGTAAACCAATCCATCGTAGGATTGGGCCCTTAGTGGACGAGGAGGGTGCATTAACTCAGTCAGATGCCTAAAATGCTAACCTTCTCAATGACTACTTATCCTCAGTGTTTACTAAAGAGTGTGGTCCCATCCCCCAGCCCACGGATTCCTACTCGGGGGAAAAGCTGGAGGCAATGGACTTCACCGAAGGAGAAATAAAGAAAAAGATCGCTGACCTAAAGAAGAATAAGTCCCCTGGACCGGACGGGTTTCTACCCAAGGTGTTGAAGGAAGTGTGCGATGAAGTATCACGACATCTGTGCGCTATCTTTTACATGTCAATCCGGACCGAATGCGTTCCTAGAGACTGGCGTGAGGCGGAGGTGACTCCGATCTTGAAGAAAGGAGACCCCAGCCATCCGTCAAACTACCAACCTATCAGTCTGACTTCGATAGTCGGTAAACTCATGGAAAGCATGATGGTGGACAAAATAACGTCGTATTTAGAGTCAAACCTGCTACTGAGGAGTTCCCAGCACGGCTTCCGAAGGCAACGGTCATGCCTGACAAACTTTGTGGAATTCTTCCACTTCGTGTTCAGTGAGCACGATCGGGACAAGGAGGTGGATGTGGTTTACTTAGACTTTCAGAAAGCCTTTGATAAGGTACCACACCGCCGCCTTCTCCGGAAAGTGCAAGCGCTGGGCATAGACGGAAAAGTAGCCGGCTGGATCGAGAACTGGCTAAGTGGCAGACGGCAACGGGTGGTGGTGAATGGACAGGCTTCTGAGTGGGTGCCCGTTACCAGCGGGGTGCCTCAACGTTCTGTCCTGGGACCACTACTATTCATCATCTACGTCAACAACATGGACGGTGACATGGTTGCCAAGATTTCCAAATTTTCCGACGATACCAAGCTTGGTATGAACGTTGCAAAGGATGGAAATACTGCCCGCTTGCAGGAAGATCTTGGGAAGATTGGGGAGTGGTCGCACACGTGGCAAATGCCTTTTAACGTGAACAAATGCAAAGTAATGCATTATATCCTTAAGGGCACTGCTTTTGAA
Organism: Ceratothoa steindachneri; assembly: GCA_963969495.1. Classification (NCBI taxonomy): domain Eukaryota; kingdom Metazoa; phylum Arthropoda; class Malacostraca; order Isopoda; family Cymothoidae; genus Ceratothoa; species Ceratothoa steindachneri. The sequence continues at coordinate 88,642,326 of OZ018317.1, read as the reverse complement.
TCGAGTGACACTGAGAAGGACTTGGGTGTTACTATCACTAGCGACCTCAAGTTCTCGAAACAGTGCATCGAGGCAGAGAAGAAAGCCCAAAGGATGTTAGGCTACATAAAGTGCCAGTTTGGATACCGTAACAAGGAGATAGTACTTTGTCTGTACAACTCCCTCGTTCGGCCGCACCTGGAGTATGCTGTACAATTTTCAAGTCCTTTGTTTCGAAAGGACATCGCAAGGTTGGAACGCGTACAAGCTAGGGCAACCAAACTGATTCCCTCTATCCGACATAAAAGTTATGAGGATAGACTAAGGGAATTAAATCTGTTCTCGCTGGAAACCCGTAGACTGCGTGGTCAGCTCATCGAAGTTTTCAAAATACTTCGAGGGTTTGATAATGTTGACTACCGGGATATTTTCACACTGAGTGAGAACAGAACGCGCAATCACGGCTTCAAACTTGAATTGAAGCGTTACAACCGCAATCTGTGTATAAATTTTTTCACTTACAGTATCTGCGGTAGTTGGAACGCACTTCCAGTGGAAGTTGTCAACAGTGAATCTGTTGACCAGTTCAAGTCAAGACTAGACAAAGTCTTGAAAAGTGGCCGTTTAGGGACGCAAAACAATTGAGCAGCCATGTGTTCACTCGATTGCTAGTCCAAAGGTACCCTCCTTGAATGGACCGTAAGGTCTCCTAGGGTACTTCTTTTCCTTGTTACTCCTTGTTACTCCACACGGGCCACATTGTCTTCGTTGGTCACGTCTGACGGACGTCATGGACGGGGGTCATCTTCAAGGGACTCATGACCATGGGGGAACTCCCTATTCTAGCGAGCAATGGTTTCATATGAAGGGGCGGTGTCGGTGTACACTGCAACCATGCGTTCATGGATCTCTTTTGCATTCTTGCCTTCCTTGGTCAAAAATTTGATCACTACGCGGTGCTCAACCTTCTCCATTGTGGAAAAATTTGTGACTGACGATCTGCGATCAGCTATTGCTTCTTAAACAGAAGAGGAAGGAGCGTGCGGCTGGAAGTCCTGACTTGTCATAACTTGTCGTAACACCCCCACAAACAGCCATCCTCCTTCCTCTGTTTTGCCCTACCGATTCGAAAAGCTTATTGACCGACCCTCGTATATTAAATATATATATATATATATATATATATATATATATATATATATATATATATATATATATATATATGCGGTTAGGTAAGGGTAATAAGAATTCTTTAATCCCCTAGAAAGGTCTCCTGGAGTTCCTCAACCCTTTTCAGGAGTGTTACATATCCGAATGGCAACCATCTATTTCTCTATGTAGGGTGCATAAGAATAGGCAGTTGAATTGTCCAACTTTGCGAACAGCCACCTTTTATGACTTACATCAGCTATGATCTCCCTCCCCAGCATTTTCCTTTTCCCTTCCTCCTCTTCTTCCTCTAGGATTCTTTCATTACGCTTCTTTTCATTGAGACAAGAAACAAGACTTTCACCTTCGCCCGTAATGATTTGTGCTCGGCATGGAAAGTACAACCAGTCGAATTTTAACTACTTTTCCAGCTTGTACAACAGTCATGGACAAATATTTTGAGTTTAATATATATTTTTATTTTTTATATTCGTTTATAAAATTTACGCAATAGGAATAATTATTCTAATATTTAAATTATTGCAGGTTTATTGAAATATCAACAGGTATCATCGTACCTTCAAGCACAAAGACTGAAAATGCGGCTTTCCCTGAAAACTTCAACCTGAGTGACACGATCGGACTGCATCCGCATCAGAGGCAGAGGCACGAAAATAGTTGAATCCAATTTATTAATCAAAGAAATTGCAAATTTCAATAACTCTGAAAGACTTTTCCAACCAATCCAATGTATCTCCAAAATTTGACCATATAACAAATCAGTCCAAAATTGGACTTAAGAGCACTGTCCGATTAATCCTATTTTTCAATTCACTCTTCTTTTACGACTTAATCTTTTGCTTATTAAATTCAGTATTATCATAATTATTAATATTACTTAAGATATTTTGTCATTTGATTTGTTTGAGAAACAATAATCTGTTTAAATTGAACCTTTAGTTTAAATATATAATCGTAACAATTTTTTCCTTTTAATCTTTCAAATAAGCTAAAAAAAAATCCAATGTTTGTAGTAGCCTCCATATGCAACATTGTCTCATTACTTCAAGAGGCAGGATACTTCTGAAACTATTCTCGTTGGTTTAATAAAAACTATTCTATATTAAACTAGTTTAAAAAGAGCGTCATTTACTCATTAATTACTGTCGCAAGAAGTTGAAAGGTTCTCGGTCAATAATAGGCTTAAAATTGACTTCAACATTTATTGAAAATACGAAATGAGTGTAATTAACACGAGATTTATATTTTTTTTCATCCACTTAAATCGTTTCCTGTCTTCCTTCCTCTTTGTGACAGGCCTCGAGTGGATCTTGGGATCTTTACTGGTCTATAATTCTGTAATTTAGGGAATTTCTGTCGTAATTTAATTTCTTTAGGAAACACGTAAAAAAAATCTCCGACTATTCTGGACTCTCACAATGACCAACAAAAATAGCGAGTACTTCGGTAAATGTTAAAATTAGTAGCGCACGCTTTTGTTCGCGATTACTACTAGGGAATACTACTAGATTATTATAAATAGCGTGGGTGTGGGGGTGTAACCCCCTTACAACTAAACGGGGTATGGGAGCGAAACTCCCACTTCGAAATTCCTTTAAAAATGTTATATAATACAATATGATGCGACCCCCAAACGCAAACATCGCTGAGAAAAATCGTGAGCCACTAATCTTAACAATTACTAATGACCATCAGAAAAGAACAAGTAATTCTTACCATAGTTTCCAAAATCGCATCTTGCGAACGGCAAATTTGCGTGCATAATGTCCCTTCCCCCACCCACGTACGCGCACTAATGTTTCATCCGAGTTTCTGTTCTGACGAGCGGATCCCAGGGCTGAATTAGAAGCGTTACAAAAAGGGAGATGGATTTCCTTAGAATTCTTCTCGACAAGGCTGTATACGGGCTATGAAGAAAAAAAAGAAGATATTAGTCGCATATATGATTTACCTTGGTAAAAAAAAATATCCAATACTCCCATGTAAACATTCGCCAATCACAAAATATTCTCTCCATTCCAAGACCCTAATATCACTGTAGCAGCTGACGCAATTTTCGCACTCATAGCCGCTCGCAGTTCTCTTGTAATCAAAATTTCGTAAGCAAAGAGAAGAACGGAGACATCATTGCCTTGCCCTCATCAAGTGGTAGTGGGCTCGTAAAACTCTTATACCCCGGGAGGTTGGGGAGGGGACACGCGCCAAGCATGGTCTCATGCAAAAAGATAGCTAACAGGGATCGAGAGGAGACGAGCTTCCGCAGCTCCTCCTAGCTAGCCTGGAGTCTGCGGCAATTCCATTGGAGGAATATGACATTGCCGCTCTCTGCAATTTATAAATATAGTTGTGAATCTTGAGATTCATCTTATATTGGTTCGACGATTAGGTCAATCCATTGTCGCATCGATCCGCATCGGGAAAGGTCGACCCGCACAGGGCTGATTCTAAACAAACCAGACCCCTCTTCCATATGAGATCACATCAAAGTATGCAAATCTGAAACAAATCTAGATAACTTTAAAATACTTAGTCATAGCCCCAATCCTGACGAACTACGAATATTAGAATCATTTTACATCCTAAAACCTAAACCTAATCATCATCACTAATTCTATAATCTAAGAAGGGAAATTTTTTTTTTGTATTTGAATAAAAATTAATAATAACAGTTTTTTTGTGACGTTAAGCGAGACGACATAAAGGAGTGACTTTGAAATCAGCTCTTTTGGGCTGACGGATGGGCCATCTCTAAGTGTTGTCTTCCAGTTCAAGGAGGATAGGATCACCTGCTGGACCTGAAGCAGAGCAGTTGTCTAATTATGCCATTATCTTAACCGCACCAATTTGTCTTGGATATTTTTCCACATTTATATATATATATATATATATATATATATATATATATATATATATATATATATATAAATGATGAAAATTAATGCAATATCGCAAGAAAAGATGAGGAATTAAACCACATTCTCCGAAGACAATTTAATTCAGAACAGTTTCGGTGTATCTCACACCCTTTTTCAACTGACACTGGATAGAAAATATAAGAAAAGTGCTTACAAACATAACACAGGGTCAGGTCGTGAAAGATCCCCTCTTTTTTTCCCCACAAGTAGGGGATTGAAGGAAAAAGAGGGGATCTTTCACGACCTGACCGTGGAATAACTTTCTCGGCAAAACATCTCTTAAGAAAGGAAAGTTTAGATGCGCGATAACTTTTAACAATGGTCTTCAACGCGGGATATAGATGATGAAAATGTTGTCACAGCTTTAGGATATGGTTTAAATTTCTCTATCCCATCTCCCCCTTTAACTGTTTCCAATTTAGAAAAATTCAGTGATCTACTTAGTGATTTAATTTCTATTGTAAAAGGTTGTGTTTATCAATGCTTGGCTAAGCCTGTCCACCTTAATTATCCCCTTCGTTTTCGTCGTGCTTTATCGACTCTTCGAAAAAATTCTTCCCTGCATATTACTAAGGTCGATAAATCTGGTAATATCGTAATCATGGATAAAAATTCTTATCTTAATAAAATGAATGTAATGCTTAATGACCAAGATACTTACCTACCTGTATTAAAAGACCCCACTCTTCAAGTTAACAGTGACTTCCATAAAAATGTACGGCGATTACTTAAAAACTTTCCTGATTTAATTTCAAAATTCAAGTCTATTAACGCTACCGTCCCTTATTTGTACGGCTTAGTTAAAACTCACAAAACCAAATTTTCCATTACGCCATATTATAAGTTCTTTTGGGACTGTTTCATATTCCCTGTCTAAATGGCTTACTTCATTTCTTACTCCACTAGTTGGTTTCATTTCTCATTCTCATGTCATTAATAGTTACGACCTTATTTCTAAACTTAATGTTATTCATTATTCTAATGATTTTACACTTGTTAGTTTTGATGTTTGTTCATTATTTACCAAAGTACCCGTTGAAGACCTTTTCCATTTCCTTAATGATCATTTGCAAAATTATGATTTGCCGGTACCCTTTACTACTTTCTTGAACCTCATTTCCCTTTGTACCAAAAACTGTAAGTTTTCGTTCGAAAGCAAATATTTCCTCCAAAATTCGGATTAGCCATGGGTAATTGTCTTTCTCCTGTCCTTGCTAACTTATATATGGAGTTTTTTTAAACAAAACTTCTCCTTACTATCCTTGACGCCCCGATCGTTTGGTACAGGTATATTGATGATGTCATTTGCTTGTGGCCTAATTCCAAAGATGTTAATGTTTTTCTTACCAGACTCAATTCTCTCGTCCCTTCAATTAAATTTACCCACGAGTTGGAAAATAATAGAACCCTTTCCTTTCTTGATCTTCTTATTCATAGAACTCATACATGTTTTAAATACGCTATCTTTTGTAAGCCTACTAATTTAAATTCTTATATTCATTTTTACTCTTCTCACAGCCCTAAAATTAAACGTTCTGTTTTTTCTTCTATGTTTCTACGGGCATTACGTGTTGTGAGCCCGGAATATATGGATTTGGAATTTTCCAATATCTTTGAAATTGGCCATAAGCTTTGTTACCCTTACCCGTTTCTTCAAAACTGTCTTTCTTCTGCTAAAAAGACATTTTATCAAACTGTCCCTACTCTCCCTTTTAATAGTAATAACAATTTAGTTCTACCTTTTTCTCTTTGTTTTAGTGATCTCCCCCGTCTTTTCAATAACTTTAACATTTTTGTTGCTTTTAAATATGAGACGACCATTAAGAATTTATTAGTACGTAATAATTGTAATAGTTTGGGAGGAGGGGGAGTTTATTCAGTTGAGTGTTCTGGTTGTCTAAGTAAATATTACGGACAAACAGGTAAACAACTTTCTGTTCGCATAAATCAACATAAATATAATGTCCGAAGAGGGAAAGATAACAGTGCTTTCTTTGTCCATATGTCAGATAAGAACCATTTAATTAACTGGAACTCGGCCAAATTAATTTATCGTTCCAATGACCATATAAAAAGGAATATCATTGAAAGTGCTTAATAAACCAATGTGATAATTTTAACCTTTCCCCTGGTTTATATAAAATAGATGCTATAATTAAAAGATTAATACTCAAAGAAATTAGTTTTGTCTTTCATTCCTAGTTATTTTTTATATACGTTCTTTAGTTATGTGGCCCCTATTTTATTTTAATTTTTTATTATTATTTTTTAATTGTCACTGCTCTGTTTTGTACTTTGTATTTTTCCCCCTTTTGCTCATCGTGTCTTATAATCTCCCTCGTTAGGCTATCTCCATTTCTTTGAATCTGTTACCCTTTCCGTCTTCTCAGTTTGACCTTACTACCTGCTTCTTGTAATTCTTAATGTGTTTTTTTTACCTTTTCCCTTCCCTCTTCCTCATTGGTGATTTCTTGTTTTTGAGGCGGTCTTTCATACTTTTCTTTCGTATATATACCTCTAATATAATACTATTTCTTGTAGTTTTCCTTGATAAGGAACTTAATAAAGTTCGAAAGTACTTGGAAACACCTTTTCATTTTTTCCTGCGGGACATTGCATTCATATATATATATATATATATATATATATATATATATATATATATATATATATATATATATATATATATATATATATATATATATATATATATATATATATATATATATATTTATATATATATATTTATATATATGTATTTATATATATGTATTTATATATATATATTTATATATATATATATATATATATATATTTATATATATATATATATATATATATATATATATATATATATATATATATATATATAAATATATATATATATATATATATATATATATAATATATATATATATATATATATATATATATATATATATATATATATATATATATATATATATATATATATATATATATATATATATATATATATATATACATATATATATATACATATATATATATATACATATATATATATATATATATATATAAATATATATATATATATATATATATATATATATATATATATATATATATATATATATATATATATATATATATATATATATATATATACATATATATATATATATACATATATATATATATATACATATATATATATACATATATATATATATATATATATATATATATATATATATATATATATATATATATATATATATATATATATATATATATATATATATATGAGAATCGACCCTCTCCCTCCTCTCTCAGTTGAGACACAGGACGTTGAACGCAAAACATCCGGGTTGTGTAGCCACCTTGGGTCAATCTCGTAACCACAGCCCCTCGCCCCTCGTCCCTATGAAAAGCAGAACGGTTAAAACTGCAAGATCTCACCTACGAGTGTGTATTCTTTTTTATTTCAAGTGCGAAATTTGAGACGCGTTTCTCTCAAGCTCGAAGGCCCTGCCGGACCAGAGGTAAGACTTCCTGAGAAAAACGGTTGGAGTAAGAACCCTCCTACGGCCCGTCCACAAGCCACCTCGTCTCCTACCTCTACCACAGTAGGGTGGCGGTATATATACCAAAAACTTGGGAAAAACGAGATAGAATACGTGAGTCAGCCAGGCTACAAAGTCCCTGGCAAGAGAGGCCGACTAGCAAGAGAAGGGACTAAGAAGCAGCTCATCCTCGAGTTAATTCCTGCTTATCAAACCGAACTGTAAGTTAACTTGTTCAAGCTCAACTTATTCTCGGCAGAGAACCCCACCCCCACCTCTATCCTGGTGTATCCCAAAGCACCGAGATAGGCCTCGCCCTTGAGGAAGACTGGAACTAAGAAGAAGCTCATCTTCGAGCTACTTCCTGGTTACCAAACCGAACTTTAAGTTAACTTGTCCAAGTTCAACTTAGTCTCGTCAAAGAAACCCTCACCCCCATATCCTGGTGTAGCACAAAGCACCGAGATATTCCTCGCCCTTGAGGAATTCCGAAACGAAGAAGAAAAAGCTCCTCCTCGAGCCCGTTCCCCGGTGGTCACGCCGAACGTTAAGTTAACTTGGTTTAAGAGGCAAGTTCAACTTACTTTCGTCAGAGAGACCCCTCCTACCCTGGTACATCCTAAAGCACAGGGATAGTCCTCGCCCTTGAAGAAGATCCCCTCCCCCCCGAGTCCCGTGTGGCTCCCTATCTGCCACACTCGCCAAAGTCCCTTGTGGCTTTCATGTTATTCGTCCGCTTTAACCATCTGGCCGAGACTCAGGTCAAATTGCCCACAGGATTCCTGAGGTGTCTGGGCTCACTGAGTTCAAGGTCAGGCGCAAACCCGTCGCAGGAAGGACAAAGGTATTTAAACTCCTGTATAGATAGTTAGCATATTTTTATATTAAAGTGAGTGGTGGGTCAACCATCGTTATAATGTCAAGTAGGTCAAGTTAGAAAGCCTTACTTAAAAATTATTGAAGACCTTACCGTGTATTTAAGTCGTAATATTTCTGTGGTTCATGTTTATTTTGTTTTTGTGTTTTAATTAAAGTTTTAGTTTGTCAATTTTTTTTTTCATTCTATCCTCAAATCACTTCTTTGGCACAAGGAACCTATAAAGTTTAAAGAAGTCAAGAATCAAGATAATGATAATAATAAAAAATATATAGCACTCAGATAGATATAACGTTAATCACGGAGTAGTACTTAAACAACCCGTAAGTACTAACTCCTTCTATCACTCGGTCCTTCCTATACCACGACAATATGTATACATGTATGTATAGATTTGTATGTATGTATATATATGTATGAAGATTGCACGATTAGCGTTGAATTTATTGCGAAAGAAGTCGATATTTCTCAAGGATCAGCCTATGCAATTTTAACAGAGCATCTTGGTCTCAACAAGCTTTCTGCACGTTGAGTACCGAAAGCATTGAGGGATGATCAGCTTGCAACAAAAGTCATATTCCATCATGATAATGCTCCAGCCTATTCTTCACGGCTAACAGAGAAACTTTGAGGGAATTTCCATTGCAAATCATACACCATCCATCCTATAGCCCTGATCTCGCCCCTTTGGACTATTTCTTGCTTCTTAAGCTTAAGGAAAATTTAAAACAAACAATATTTCAATCGATCGAAGAGACAAAACGTAAAGTCAAGACGGCGCAATTCGAAAAGCCAGGAGTTCTTCAGAGAGGGGCTTTCCAGGGGGACACATCGCTTTCAGAAGTGCATTAACCTAAATGGAAACTACGTTGACAAATATTAGTGACATTTGTGTTATTTTAATTTTTAATAAATATTTCTTTCATTTTGCTCCAGGACTTTGTGTGTGTGTGTGTGTGTGTGTAGTTGGGGGGATTACCACTTTCGTTGAGAGCTGTTTATGGCAGTAATTCCTCCTTCTTTCTCTTACTTTTGCCCAAGTGATTTGAAGTTTGCCTGCATGCAATTTGATCGAGCTTTCTTTGGCATCCACAGGTCGAGAGTATCAAATTTTTGCAACAATTCTTTAATAAATTCAATTAAAATACTTAACAAAATAGAGGCGTTGTTGACAAACGATAGAGTCAATTGATTTAATATCTGAACTTTAACGCAGAATGAAATGAAGCGTTAAGAATGAATGCCTGATATTAGGAGTGTCTGAAATTGATAGACTGAAGTTGTAACAGAGTAATAACAATTATTTTATAAGACAGAAAATGTCATATGTTAGTAAATTAGTGGGTGGAGCTAAGACAAAAATACATTGATTGACTTTTCAATTATTTGTGGCTGCATACATAATGACGTCATGCTGTAAATTGCTTTTCCATGTAATTTTTTTATGAATATTTGCGTGTGTCTCTGTTTTCCATTAGGAAAAATAATAAGGTAAATTGTTTTCGTTGTTGTTCATTCTTTAAGCATTCTCAAAGAAAATGGCTTGGCAGCCGTGACAATATTCTCATGGTCTCTTATTTCAGATTTATTCAGGCGAGAGAATGGTATTTGACGCTGTCTCTGAGTTATTTGCATTCGAGCAAAGCTATTGAAAGGCAATTTGGCTATCTGATCAGAGGAGAATTTCACCCGTGAGGAGGTTTAGAATTCTTTGTATTTCTTATAAAAGGCGAGTTACGAAAAAAGCGGCCGATAGTTCCTTTGGGTGACGGTAATAGGTTTAACCGCCATTTTATCTTTGGCATTAATAGGCAAACCATATCGTCGAATACAGAGTAGGCCACGTCTCCATATTACTTAGCGCTAGACTCCGCAAAACAATGTAACTTTAAGTTATTCGAGTGACAACCTTACCTAGAAAATGATATAGCGAGGCATTCCTTTGTTGGAGTGTCAACTAGTTCTTGTGAGACTGGCTCTTCGTGCCTCGCAAATTCATCATCCCACTCAAATCCCTTTGCCTACAAACTTCATAAAGAAGCGGGTGAGGTTAGGTTATTTGGATTAAATATCCTAATAGGTAATAAATTGAGGGTACACACATACACTTGTCGTTTGGTTTGGCCCACAAAATGTATTTTGGGATTGGGGTAATAATCCATCAATCCGAGTATTCCAACCCAGACCAAGGAATTTAATAGGCTCTTTAGCCATGAAGTTACGCTTCATAAAAGGATTATTAATGTAGGGCTAATTTATTGGCCACCTGGCGACTGCCTACCTAGACATAAGTCGCCGTAATTAATTCAAAGCCAACTGTTGGTTAGATTAAGAACAAACACGCAAAAGTAAAAGCAAACAAACAAAAGAAAAAATAATAGTAGAGTGCATAGCGAAATTCTAATTAATAAGATGAGCGCAGTCGTTAAAAATACTAACATAACATAACATAACATAACATAATTTCACGGATGACAAAAGCCACAAGGGCCTATCAAAGGTCATCCGCATCGGTCAAAACCCACCCACAAAAAGCACCATCACCAAAGTCACCCACAATATAATATAACAGATGACAAAAGCCACAAAGGCTCATCATAGGTCATCCGAGTCAAACAGCCTATTTGTTAAGGCACCCAAACTCCCGGGAAAACTACATCCAGAGGATTGCGTCCAGAAACAAGGGTATCACCAATCAAGGCTTGTCAAAAACTAAATCATGCAGCTATAGATATATACAAACAATATTAATATATACAAAACTTAGGAACCATCACAACCTTCCCTCCCCATAAACTCATCCAACCTACTCTTAAATACATTTAAATTTGGACTACCTACTACCCTCCACGGCAATTTGTTTTAATTTTCAAGTGGTGACCTCTAGTCCGATTTCCATCATCTAACTCAAAAAACTTGCTAACATCCAATTTATCTATCCCAGAAAAAAATTTAAAGAGCTCAATCATATCCCCTCTCACACACCTCCTTTCGAACGAGAACATATTTAATACCTTCAGTCTATCTATATATTCAAGGTGCCTCAGGGAAGGAATAATCTTTGTTGCCCTCCGTTGCACTGACTCGAGAAGGTTAATATCGTGTCTAAAATGTGGGAACCATGCCTGTATACAGTACTCTAGATGTGGCCTAACATAAGATTTATAGAGTTTAAGAATAACCTCCTTACTTTTGTAACTGACATTTCTCTTAATGAAACCCAGCACTCTATTTTCCCTATTTCTTGCTTTAATACACTGTTTAGAAAATCTTAATGACTTATCTATTACTACTCCTAGATCTTTCTCATCCTCTACTGAGCTCAGCCAATGCCCATCCATTTCATAGTTAAATTCTCTATTATCTTTTCCTATGTTAATAACTTTGCACTTATCAAGGTTGAAAGTCATTTGCCACTTATGTGCCCAGGGTAACAATTTATTTAAATCCCCCTGCACTTTAAAATTATCATCAATATCTTTAACTACAGCTGCTAATTTGGTATCATCCGCAAAAATTGACACTTTATTATTAACTGCCTCCCCAAGATCGTTTATATAGATGACAAATAATAATGGACCGAGAACTGATCCCTGAGGAACCATTTAGCACTACCCTTTGCTTCCTATCTTTCAGCCACTCAGCTATCCAATTTGAAACACCCCCACATATCCCAATCATTTTTAATTTATGAACTAGTCTCCTATGTGGTACCTTATCAAATGCTTTACTAAAATCTAAGTAAATTATATCTACATTCTCTCCTTTATCTACTTGATCTTTTACAAACTCCAGAAAGTCTAGTAAATTAGTCAAACATGATCTACCTGATCTAAACCCATGCTGAGCATCGCAGATTAACCCCTCCCTCTCTAGATGTTTGCAAATCCCTTTTTTAGCTTTTTTTTAAAGAATTTTACAGACTACAGGAGTTAGGCTAACCGGTCTAAAGTTATTTGGATCCTCTTTACTAGCCTTCTTGAAAATGGGGAATACATTCGCTCTCTTCCAATCATCGGGTATTTCTCCATATTCCAGTGACCTAGTATACAACTTCTCCAGAGCTATTGATATACTTTCTACCCCTTCTTGAAGTATCCTAGAATGAATATTATCAGGGCCGGAGGCCTTGGTAGTATCTAGCTCACCTATTAGTTTTTTATCATCCTCCAATCCACACTAATGGTAGTAAACACTTCTTTCCCTGACCCATGAGTACTATACATAAGACTATTTAGTTTCTCCTTTGTAAATACTGATGCAAAATGACCATTTAGTACCTCAACTATTTCCTCATCAGTTCCTCTCACAACCCCTTCATATTTGATAGGCCCTATTTTAACTCTTCCAGACTTATTATTAATTTTGTAGTAACTAAATAACTTTCTAGGATCTTTGTTGCTATCCTGAGCTAATTTAATTTCTGACACCCTTTTGTTCTTCTTTATAATCTTATTTAACTCATTCCTAGCCATTCTATAATCACTTAAATTTTGAATATTATTTTCTACCTGTAATTTTTTATATGCCCTTTTCTTCTCTGAAATTTTTCTAGCTATCTCCTGATTCCACCATAATGGTTTCCTACTTTTGTTCCTAATGGCCTTCATTGGGATACATTGTTCTTGGAGTACATATATTATATGCTTGAAAGTATCCCACATCCCATAAGCATTTTTACCTCTGAATTCTACAAAATTTAGCAAGATTCGGAGTTTTACATATTCTCCCTTATGAAAATTTGGAACTTTTACAGCATTGTCGGTTATTTTACCCTTCTCAATTCCCAAGTTAAAACGAACTATCAGATGGTCACTATTTCCCAATGCTTCCCCAACAGTCAATTCTTGAACTAAATGATCACTGTTAGAAAGTACTAAATCTAATATATTGTCCCACCTCGTTGGCTCATTAACAAATTGATTCAAAAAGTTCTCCTCAAAGCATTCTATGAACCTGCCACTTGTTCTAACCCTACCTATCATATTTTCCCAGTCCACAGAGTTTAAGTTGAAGTCCTCAATAATAACTGCATCTGTTTCACATCCCTTACTTATTTCCCTTATCATTAGTTCATCCATATCATCAGTCTGCCCAGGTGGCCTGTAAAAAGCTCCCAAATGCACCATTCTATTTTTACTGAACCTAATATCTATCCAAAGTGACTCAACTCCATCCTGCTTTATGGAAGTATTTAAACTTGAAACAATGTTGTTTTTTATATAGATAATTATTCCTCCACCAATCCTACCTGTCCTTTGACTAATGTACATATTATAGCCCTGTAAATAAAATTCACTTATAGTGTCACTAAATTCTATTTCATTAACTCATGATTCAGTAACACATAATATATCTATATCCTCATTGCTAATATAACTAAATAGCTCATCCTTCTTGTTTTTAAGACTACGAGCATTTGTATAGAAACAATTTAACCCCCCTATCCCTGAAGCACCTCTTGAAACCTGAATGACCTCACCTCTATCGCCTTGGAACCTATTTCTGTTATCTGACAAGTCCATTCTACTTTCAGTACTATAATGTGCTCTCATAATTCCCTGACCACTATTAGTATCTAGTTTCCAGCTGGCAAAGACCTAATAACACGATCATACTCCTCCCACAACACATCTACCACCCTCCTACTCAAATGCAGTCCATCCATCGCATACATTTCTTTCATTCCAACAAACCTATCCCACACATCCACAAACATGACACCTTCCATCTCACACATCCTCCCCCTGGCTAACCACCTCAACAGAGGCAACCGTATTCTCATAAAGAACAGGAGAAGTCTTCCTAGCTTCACGTTTCCTAATCATTCTCCACTGTCCCCCATCCTCACTAGGCCTATTTCTAACTAATCCAAGGGGGCTAACTTCACTATCCCTAGAACTATCATATCCTACCTCCTCCACCAGCCCTCTACCTTCACCTGAAACATCTAACTGGCCTACCTCACTACCTAACCTATTCCCAGCTCTAGGCCTAACACTAAGTTCCCTCCTGAGCTCAGCAACTAACCTCTCTAGCCTACATATCCTGTCTAAATCCTGCCTTATCATCCCCTCTAAATCTACAATGCATTCACGCAGCCCACATACAACACATGTATACCCCTCACCTAATACACCACAACCAATGCATACATTCCGACACTCATGCTCACTTTCATCTCGAACTCCATCACTTATTCAAACAAAGAAAGAACTTAAGTAGTAATAAGAAAAAAAGAAGAGCAACTTAGCTTTCGCTGATTGTGGTGAAAAAAAATAAAACAAACTGTAGAAAAATCTGAAAAATAAATCAACAGACTGAGAGCTCTATGAAACACGTGCTACCTGTTCGAAGGTCAGTCGAAGGTCAGTGATAATTAAAGACAGAAAAAGAGCAAGGTCTGTATATTTGGATAATAAGGAAAAAGGAAGAAAAGTAGAGTAGATAAATAGATAAGAAAGAGTGAATAGTGGAATGTACACTGATTGAAAATGTTATTGTAATGCAGTTCTGAGTGCTGTACTTAAGAGTGCATTCATAATTTTTACTTTAGTAAAAATCGACTCTCAATTGGGCACCAGGTCGTTTTCGTCAGAAAGAGTACCGGATTCAGCCAAAGCCCCCCATTACCTGATCCAGTGGAACTAATAGATCGAAATGTGTTTGAGCCTACCGTTTTTTCCCTTTTAGACATCTCCGTTTCAAGCCATTTCTCACCTACATGTTGGACCAGCAGGTAATTTTTTTTGGCTAACTTCGACCAGATTTCTTGTCATCATACTTAATTTGGACTTATCGCGGTGTTTGGCCTTTAATCCTGTCTCTGATGGGGGCGATTTCACATGAGTGATTTCTCACCACCCTTTTCCATTCTACGGTCCCATTTTTCTGTTCTATTACTATCCTCTGCAAGGGAATGTCAACAGGTTAAAGCGTAGGAATTCGCCAGCTCTAAACGAAAAATGTATTATTTATAAAATACCCTGCGGCCGAGCGCCCATAGTTATTGTGAAGAGTCAGCAGCAGACAGAGACGTGGTTAGTCAGCATATGAGGAATATTATAGCATACAGTATATCAAAGTCAATGTTATTAAATCTTAATGAGTATGATCTTTTGCCAAATTGGATAGGGATTTAGGGTAATTCACAAGGGTTTAGAGAAGAAAGAGAAAAGATTAATTGAAACATCCTACATTATTACAACAGGTCAATCAAGCACCTGGATGGATTCTTCCGTTTGGCCAATAGTGCAGCGAAGATCGTTGTTAAAGAGAGAATGGGCGGAATCCATTCACATCAATCAATCAACACCAAAGAACCCATTATATATATATATATATATATATATATATATATATATATATATATATATATATATATATATATATATATATATATATACTGTTGAAATCCACAGCAGTGGCAGCATTATTGATTTTAACTTGTATTATCTTTATTTTTCTCACGAGTATTTTGTCTGTGTCTTGGAGGCAAGAAAAAAACATTCGTAAAAGACATTTTATTCCGAGACGACTTTTGACCGTGGTCGGTCATCTTCAGGGAGTGAACAGAAATGGAATGAATTGCGAATTGTTGTAAGTGTGTAGATGTGTGTAGGAAACAAAAAAAAAGGGTGTGGGATAGTCAGATGAAAATAAACAAGTGGTGAAAAGAGAAAGAAGTGTGGAAGGGTGCAAAGGCATGCTAGGCGCCTGGTGGTCAGGCCTATTGCTTTCATGATTTTCTTGTTGTGTGTAGTTTTTGTTGTTGTTGGTTATAGTATACATTTTTTCATGGCCTTCAAGCAGGTTGTCTTCATAATTTTAATGTTCTTTGGTATGTAATGTGCATTACTGTTGTTTATGTAATAAATTACTTTCATTTTGTGCTTAGTTTTTGTTGTTTTTTATTGATTTTGTTCGTGTGTAAAATTAGTGTCTTTTGTTTCTTCTTTAATCCCCTCTTCTCTTCTCGTTTGGTTGATGGGTCTTGATCGATTGTAGTTTGTCAAAGTTCAGTGAGTGTTCGTAATTCGGAGTTATATTGAGTCTTGATTGGTTTTGTTGCATTCGATTTTAAAATAACGCTTCCTTCATACGTAGAATGGCACTTCGGCTTCACCAGCCATCAGGTTGGCGGAGCTTGGAAATCTGGCTGGACATACAGCTCTTCCGTTTTGTTAATCATCTGAGTGATTTCCTCAATCAGTTCTTGATTAATCAGTTCCTGCATATTATGTGTCCGTCCTTCTATGCCTTAGGTTAATGGGAGTTATTCCCGCTTTCATGTTGGGCAAGCGAGGCATGGCCTTTCTGTTAGATATGTTCAACAGAATCTGGATGGAGGGGCTCCTTCCGAATTCCTGGCGAATCGCTTCTGAGCTTGCCTTTCTTAAGCTGGGGAGAGATCACTCTACTCCGGCCAGTTTCCGCCCAATCTCTCTAACCTCTCGCGTGTGTAAGTTGATGGAGAAATTAGCAAATGTTAGATTAGCCTTTTTTCTGGACAGCGGAGGCCATGTGTCTTCTGAGCAGTGTTGCTTCCGCAAGTTCCACTCCACGTCGGATGCTCTGCTTAACTGGAAAATGCCGTCTGCGAGGCCTTTCTTTGTGGACAGCATTACGTCACGGTGTTTTTCGATCTAGAGGAGGCCAATGATACCGCATGGCGATACGGTATCATGGAGACTCCACACGATGGGGGCAAGGCGATGCCTCCCAGTCTTTATATCTGAATTTTTACGAGATCCTCGATTCCGCGTACGGGTGGAGGAGCCCTCTCCGGCCCAAAGGAACAGGAAGAGGGTGTCCCGCAGGGAAGTGTTCTCAGTGTCACACGCTTTGCCCTGAGTATCAACGTCATCACTTTGGTGCTGCCGGAAGATGTTCTCGCTACACTCTACGTGGACGACCTTTCGATCTCTTTTGGCGCGGCCCAGATGCCAACTCTGGAGCTTTGGCTCCAACAGGCATTGACCCGCGTATCTCGCTATGCCGAAGCGCACAGGTTTCGGTTTTCTTTGGCCAAGACTAAGGTGGTGCATTTCTGCCGCCATCCACGGCTCCACACTCACCCAGACTTGTTTCTTGATGGGGTACGCCTGGAAGTGGTTGAATCGCACCGTTTCCTTGTTCTTGAATTTGACCGACGCCTCACCTGGCAGGCTCATATTCGCAGCATTAGGGTCTCTTGTACCCGTGCCATGGATATTATTCGTTCGGTGACGTTTAATGCTTAGGAGTGTAATTGACTGTTAGCTCTCTCTCAACGTCGGATCCTTCCCGTGCTTGGACAGAGAAGTCATTTTCGCCTTTTTATATGCATTTGGGAAGTATCTCGTGTTTAGATCCGCGTTAAAAATTCTTCTTATTCCTTTGATGAAGTTTGCTGGTGCCTTTTCGAAGTTTAGCTTCGTCAGCCCCGATTATCCTTGGGCTTTTTGACGGAATAAGCGGGGTGCACCAAGTAGTTCCTTCCTCTTCAGTGATCTCGGCGTCTCCGTCGCGCTGTTGATCCACCTGGTGGTGAGGGTGCGTTCTATGTATTTGCGTGTTAAGCTCGTGTCTGATGTTGCTTTCAAACTCTGTCATAATCTTCGTTCTCTTCTTCGGTTATACTGAAGATTCTTTCCCAATGACGTCGGAATATTTCTTCTATTCTTCTTTTTTCTGCATCGATGGTTCTGTCTTCATTTTCTATTTTCATTTGCTTTATCGTACCCGTTGATCCTTTAAACGTCGAATTTTACTTCAGGAGTCCTTGGGTGATGCATCCTGATTAAGGCTCTCAATTGCATAATGCCAACACCTCCAATGCTGTTCAAGGATCAACTGGTTGAGCTCTTCTTTTATCTCTTTACTTCGTTATATTGAGGGGATTGATGCATTTCTGATGTTAATTTCATACAATAATTTCCACTAACGGTACAAATCCTTCATGTATTCAGTCCATCTATAGGTTGAGATGGACTTATACCGGGACTTAGGGATACAGGCACTATCCGCGTTGATTAGGTGGTTATTAAGGTCGTCGAGTGCCTCATCGATCTCCTCGAGAATCGCCTCATCCAAGTTGGGTGGATGGTAAGCCTCGAGGAGGCGCGCCCACCGTTCCCAGTCTGCTCTTTTGTAGCCCTTCTTGACTGCAGCTGAGACTGGTATAGGGTTCCTGTTGATGGTAAGCAGGATCCCTCTGTGGTCACTACATGGTACCTGGACTGGTTCCTTGTAGTAATTAAACGATAGCTGTCGGTTAGCCAGACATATGTCTGGTTAGGTGGGGAAGTCAAGGCCTATACGCTGAACCATATTCCTTTTCAGCATGGTTTCTAGCCACCTTCCGATCCCATTGTAGGTACTGTAGCCGGATTACCGACATCTGGCGTTCAGAACCCCCATTAATATAGTGGGGGTTCTTCTGCTAAATAAGCCAGCGAGAGAATGAATTGGCAAATATCCTCTTCTTGGCGGCTGGTATCCGGTGGCCACGACCAGATTCCCATTGTTAACCTCAATTGCTAGTTAGGATTCTTATAGGTTTCCGATGGGCTTGTATTTGATCTCTTTCTTAATCGCATTTTATTCATTTTTCATTTCATGTAGACATATAGAATAAGAGTGAGAATAAGTAATGAAGAGTTGAGAGGGTAAAAATAGCTAGAGGATGAATGAAGCAGTAGATATAGATGATCCCCGGCTTTCTCTGTTGTTTGATTCTCCTGTCCCACTGCGGGATCTTTTTTATTTCCTTTGATGTCATTATTTTAATGTCCCATTGCGGGATCGTTTCTTTTCTTGTTTATTGTTTCATTTATTTACTCTATATCTTTCTATTTATTTATTTATTTTATATTTTTTCGTGTTATTATCATTATTATTATTTTTTTTTACTATTTAGGATTTGTTGAGTTCCTTTATTTTGTTGTTTTACCTTGATATTGTGTTCTCTTTGGATTTGGTCAGCAGTATATAAGTTCTGGTTCCGGCTTTCTGGTGTTGGGGAGGTATCGTTTGAAGACACCTCTTTCTCTCTCAGGTTCAAGGGCTGTTAGGACCTCCAGTGGGAGAATGTCTTCCAGCTTTGACCATATACCCCTTCCTCTTTTGTAGAGATGGATGTTTATAGGTTCCAGTCCTATTTCTCCGTGAAGTCTCCTCGAGGTCCGGAAGTCATACCACTTTGTGTTGGCGATATACCTAAGACATCGATTCTGTACTCTCTGGAATCTTATTGTATCTTTCTTCGAAGCAGTATTAAGCGATATTGCTGGATACATCAGTTTGGACCTAACCAAAGGGGTGTAAAGTTTTTTCTTATTACGTTGGTTACGGTATCTAAATCTTGCTAGTTTGTCTAATTCAGTACTTGCAATTGCAATCCCTATTCGTGTGATGATGTGTGCGCTCATGCCAGTGTTGGCAAGTTTGAATCCGAACACGGACACATTCGGCGAGTAGTCGATTTCGGTGTCTTCCAAGTTGAGGGAGATGGTTGGGTGTCTCCCTATTGCTGTCGTCTTAAATTTAGACACGTGGTCTGGATCTTCCAGCGTCTTTCGGATCTGGAGATCCTTTCAGCATCAGCGCCCGTGGCTCTAGCCATCATCCTTTTGGATTTTGTTCTTTTTACCACAACCTGGGTGATATCATCCGCATATTGTAGATTCAAAGTTGTTGGATCAATAGGTTTTGGTATATCCCTCATGTAGATGGCAAGGAGAGTGGGGCTTAGGCATCCCCCTTGGGGGACACAAGACAAGAGTTCGAAGTCCTCCCCTGTATGCTTCTCGAAGGTTATAAAGGCTTGACTATTGGTCAAGTATCTAAAGAAGATTTTTCCGAAGTGGGGCGCGAGCCTCAGTTGCGAGATCTTGTACTTCAGGCCGTCGATCCAAACTTTGTCGAAGGTTTTCTTAACGTCTCTGCAAATGACGTCGATCCAGCCGCCCCCATCCCCTAGCATGCCCTACTGCTGCGTGCTGCAGCATGTAGGTTATGACTGTTTCCGTGCCAAGGTGTTTCCTGAATCCATGTCATTTCTCGTTCAATGGGGAGCGTTCTGACAGGTGAGCCTATAGCCTGCTGTTGAGAATCTTCTCGAAAACCTTCCCAAACGTCTCTAGCAGAAAGATGGGCCTGTAGTTCATGGCCTGGTTGGGTGGTTGCCCGGCTTCGGAATGAATATCATTTTGACATCTTCAGACCATCCGGAAATTATCCCAATGCCAGGGACGCGTTGAGTAGGTTCAGCAGTCCACTCCGAAGTCTCTTAGGTGCCCCTTTCAAGTGTATGGTGGTAAGCTGGCTGAGGCCTGGTGCTTTTGACCGAAACGAGGAAATGGCCTCGCACAATTCTACACTGGAGATTGAGTTAGCCCCCTGTGAGTTACCCTGAATATAGTGGAGGTTCACAGTATCATGAGGCATCATTCTGTCCTCCCTCCTATCCAGGTATTCGAGAACCTGATCCTCGAAGGCTAGTCCTAAGTTTTCCTCATCTTCGTCTAAGATTCTAAAAACATTTTCCCAGACTCCGAGGAGGAGCCTCTCTTTCCTTATTGGGTAGGTTGCAGAAATGCCTTCGTGCCATATTGCGCTTGAGTTGTGTGTTTGGCTGGTCCTCTTCAGCCTGTTAATTGCTGCCCAGAAAGACTTCGTATTACTGTCAGTGTCTAGCTTCTCGATTAGACTGTCCCATTTTACTTTCAATTCATGGGCCAATGCGTTGTTGAGTTGTCTCCTGAGGTAATGAACGAGATGAAAATCCATGGGCCTAGTGTAGCTCATGTCGAGGATGCAGATGTAAAGAATTTCGAACCTATTTTGTAGCACCACTCTTTCCTGTTTAGGGATAGTTGGCAGCAGAGTTCTGTGAGTGGTCATCGGAATTGCTGTTGCATCTGCGTTGGAAATGCAGTCATTAATAGCAGTTAGTTCTTTGTCGAGGTCTTCCTCAGTAACGCCTTCCAGATCTGGGAGGTCCAATGGGAACGCCTTCCTGTACCTTTCCCAATCGGCCTTCAGGAAGTCCTTTCTGGGAGCAGCGAAAACTGTTATAGGAGCCGCTGCTATTGTGATTAGCATGGGGAGGTGATCATTAGGTGTTAGGTGTCCTGGAAGGGAAAGTTGGGATTTGTGAGAGTGACATCTGGCTTAGTGGCCGACCCCGGGTATAAGAATGTGAGGAAGTCCGGCCCTATGCGCTCAGCAACATCCCTTCTTAGTAATATATCGAGGTTCATACCTCTTGCGTCTGTCCTCGCGTATCCCGCTGCTCTATTTCTGGCGTTCAGGTCTTCGGCGAACTTTACTGGGTGCTCTTTCTTGAAAAGGGTGATCATGTCATTGATAGGTAGATACGGGCGACGGGGAGGTTGGTAGCCTGGACCCAATTCTATATCTCCTAGATAGCATATCAGTATGATTGATAGAAACGATTTGTCCATTGGATTCCCTGGTCTGTACTGCAGGTCATTTTTGACTGCTATCATAGTTCCGTCCAATCTCTCTCCTGCAACGTTCCTTTAGAGAACGTTGTATCCTAAGATCTTCTGCTTGTCGTCGTCCGTGATTCCTGTTTCTGACAGCAGAAGAATGTTTGGATTTCTGGGATTTTTTTCGGCATGTGCATGGCAGGCCTATTTACTTGTTCGTCTGCAGATTCTAGCTCTGTCTCTCTAGGTTCTTTTTCCTGAACTTTTATTTCCTTCTCTGGTTTGGCTGCTTCCGCCGGTAAAAGCGGTTACACTAAATTTACTTTTCTACTTAAACAAATGGGATACAAAATAACTAATCACAGTCTAGGAATTTTTTAACGACAAACTAATTCCCTTTATTTATTGCACATTATCTGAACTAAAATTTTTCCTTGAATGTGTTTGGTCATTTTGCAGCGCTCTACGTTTTAAAAAGTCACTTATTCTGTAGCGCCTCTGTTTCAAACGTTAGTTTGTCCTCAAAAGATTTCCTCAAAAAATGCTTGTTATTCTAGGGAAGAAGTTTAAATCTCATCCATTTATATCGGGAACATTATTATCAGGTTGTAACGAACGTAATGTCTGAATTCTAGAATAAAGTTTTAGATAGTATTTATTAAATTGGTACCTTCTGTTATCGTTTAGGAATGCTACAATGAGCAATTTATACCTCTTTCTTTCAGATGACAAAAAATTTTTCATAAGTGTTTATAGTATTCACCACTATGTCCTACCATCTAAAGATCACATTAAACATGCTTTACTCATTGCGTTTCATAAAGGTGTTAATGCAACTGCAGCGGCAAAATCCATTTAAACCCCTTCTGAGGATGAAGCAGTAAAAAGAAGTTGCAAGAAGTGGTTTTCCCGTTGCCCTATTAGAGATTTCAGTCAGAAAAACGGACCAAAAGAAGGTCATGCCCCAAATAATGATTCCAATAAGTTGGAAGCTTTCGGAATCAAGTTCTATTAAACGACCTTCTTTTGATCCGTTTTTGTAACAGCGTGTTGATTCCTGTGATTCATTGCTTTTACGACACATTCTGGTACAATTTTGGGCAGGTTTTACTGGAGATGAGAAGGAGATCTTTTATCACAACCTTAAACGCTGCCGTTCATAGATCAGTCAAGGAAGCAGAATTTCTCAACGAACAAACTATTAAACAGCAATCAGACATTTAATGCATATCTCAAGTGAAATCATCTTCATCGTTTGAAATCTGCCTTGGGCCAAAGGCAACTCTCCTTAGTCAAGAAAAGGGGTGTAATACTCCTTCCTGATAATGCTCTGACTCACACAACTATAATGACCAAATATCTCTTAGAGGAAATCGGTTGGGAAATATTACTACATCCTATATATTCTCCTGATCGAACTCCTTCTGATTTATATGCTCTTAGGTTGACATCAAGATAAGAAATTAAAAGCGAGATGTATCCATATTATGCATCAAAACCTAAATAATTTCACAAGTGTGGGATTTATATGATTGTTCAAAGAAAATGAAGTTCTAGAAAGCAATTTACTTTATATTGATGATTAAATATTTCCATCTGTACGATAATATACCCTTGTTAATTGGACTCAAACTGCAATGTAAGCCCTTCCAATTCCTTAAAATTAGTATATAAGATCCAAATTTCTTTTAAAACATAATTAATGCTCGAAGACATTCAGAGAATGACACCATGTTAATTTAACTCTTAAAGTTGGACCTTGTGAGTTTTTTATGTTTTTTTTTTAGAATTTTGGTTACAAACTTAATTAAAAGACTACAAATTTAATTCCCCTTGGGTTCCATTTCCACCTGGTACTGAGAACTATAGTCAGATCAGTGCTTCCCTGTGCCTGCCGAAAATTTGCGAATTCAAACCGGTCACGTTCTATAAGAGGATCGGATACCAAGCTATTTAGAAAATTAACCATCAACGTACCGGGCCTGAAGAATAGAGTCCACCAGCCACTTTGTACCTCTAACAGAACAGAAACATTCCAAAATTAATGGAACAACAAAAAAACATACAATTATTCCATTAGCAGCAAGAGACAGACAAAGATAAACGAAAACCCTATCCACAACTGAAATTTATTATGAAAAAAAATTCTAAATCTAATATAACAAAAAGGAGACATCTAATTCACTCGCCAAAGTAAATTAATTCTACTAAACAACCGTATATTACCATAATGTATATTAAAAGATCATTTTCGGTATGAAGCTTACAATTATATAACTGAATTTTTTATATTTAATTTCATATCGAATTGTCTCGTATTTTCCATTCTACTGGGCAATGGTTTACTTTATCTTGTTAATAGATTACAGTTTAATTCTTGCAGAAGTGAAACGTTTTTCTGCAGCGCCTTTGTATTTAGTCCTGTGTAAATAAACTGCCCAACCTTTGAGTACACAATTCATTAACAACCTTTATTTGTGTACTCATCTGTAAACACTGTCTCAGCCAGTCTCAGTCCGTTAGTATAAGATAATTGTATTTTTCGAACTCAAATTGATTTCTTCTAATTTTATATACGTTTCGAAGAGAAAAAACAATTAAACAATGTCTGCTAACCAAAAAGACGCTTGCCCACACGTATTCTGATTTATGACTTTAAAATCTTCGAAGCTTTCAATTATTATCGGACTAACCTTAGGAGGACCTTTTTATTCTATCATTTGAAAGAGAATGTAACAGCATAAGGGTTTCAAATTTCTTTAGAATCGGCCATATAGTTATGATGTTATTGACAAAATAAAATAATTCCTGGGCTAACTTTCGGAGGACTTTGAAAATTATATCATTCGAAGGAGAATGTAAAACAACATAAGAGTTTCAAATTTCGTTAGAATGAGCCGAGTAATTATGATGTTATTACCAAAATAATATAATTCCCTCGTTAACCTTGGAAGACTTTGGCAATTATATCATTCGAAAGAGAATGTAAAACAACATAAGGGTTTCAAATTTCGCTAGAATCGGCTGAATAGTTATAATATTACTGCAAAGAAAAATTAATTCCTGAGCTAACCTTGGGAGGATTTTGGCAATTATATAATTCAAAAGAGAATATAAAACAACATAAGAGTTTTAAATTTTGTTAGAATCGGTCGAATAGGTATGATCTTATTACCCCCCCTCCCCCCCAAAAGCAAAATGGGGACCGACCGACACATTGATATGTAGAGTCACCCGCGACTAAAATAAAGCACAAAAAAAGAAGAAGGAACCAGACTCCGGCGTTGGAGGGAGGCCCCGGAGCAGGAACATGCAAACTAAAACAGTGTCAAATAAAATGAGGAGGCCTATCTCCTCCAAAACGTCAGATAACCCACAAGTCTATGTACACGAATCTGTTCTGAGTACAAGGGACAGACGGTAGCGACCTCTCTCGTCCGGATACCAAGACAGGTAACGTGCGCAAAGATCACCTAGACTGGCACATTATATAGGAATGTGCCGAACAGTCTTGGGGACAATGCAGTCATCGTAATAAAGCGCAGGCGAGTGTTATATCAAATATCTTTGTCTCCTGTGAAAATACCCAATAAGATGAAGACACAAATATGAGACTGTGACGGCAATGGCACGCAACTTTAGGTTCCACTCGGCCATCTCCCATCGTCTTCGCCAAGTAGCCCGGAGGGCTGCCCTAATTCCTGTCATGTAGTCGGGGTGAAGAATATTCCAACCCTGTTCTGGTCACCCAGTCCTCGCGAACTTTTTGGTGCCCTCATCGGCGCGCTCATTCTCCGCAATTCCCACATATCAGGGAACACAACAGACGATAATCGCAACATCCACCCGGCTGGCGGCAACCGTGATTAAATGACTTAGCGAAACAGGGTGTGTGGATATTCCACTGACGCGAGATTACTCTGGGAGCCTTGTGAATCCCTAAAGATGACAATCTGGTCTCCAAACGGGGCACAACACGTTAGCTCTTGTACCAAGCAGGGTATTGAAACTAGCTCGACCGTTACTTCAAACAGAGAAGATATGGCGTGGTAACCGACCGACTCTTGGGAATTGAAGCCATCCGTATACCCTGGCAGGGACCGAGCGTAACACGGTGTCAGTCATAAAGGCCGGGCACAATGATCCCGGCGCTGTACAAGCTTTAGGATAGTCATAGGTGGTACCCTCCAGGGTGGCATCTTGGGCAGAAGCAGAGGCAGCACTGACCTGAGAGGTACAGAGAGCTCTCGCAAAGGTTTCCTAACCCTAAACACAAAGGGTTCAGTGTATGACTGGCGTCACGTGGCGGCTTAGGCACCGTCGAGATCGGTTGCCGATGCAGTGAGAGGCGTTGGCGACTGAGGAAAGCATCCAGCTCGTGGGTACAGCTGCATAATGTACAAAGGCACGGGACAGAGCGAGTGCTATCTCCCCAGCTTTGACAAGTAGAGTTTCAATGGGAGATGTGTTTAAGGCACCGGTCACCAACAAAAGAACGGTGTAGTGAATCGAGTCCATTTTCCGCAATACACGCTCGGCTGCTGATGCATAAGCTCGCATCCGTACTGAAGATTCAAAAGAACAAATAATCGAGAGAAAAGCAAGGCAGTAGCCCCATTAGCACCACAATTACTGAACGTCACACAACGAAGAATGTCCATGACTCGTATACAAGAGACCCTAGCGCTGTGAATGAGCCTCCCAGGTGAGGCGCTGGTCAAAAACGAGATCAAGGTAACAATGCGAATTCACCACTTCAGGTGAACCTCTTATCGGAATAAATCCGGTTCTGGGTGGAGCCATGAATGGAGGCAGAAGCGTACCAACTAAGTCTTGGCCAAGGAAAACGAAACCTATGTGAATTGTTAGAGCGATTTGTCGCTCCGGAGTTAACATCTGGGCCGCACCAAAAGAGATCGAAAAGATGTCCACGTAGAGATGAGGGGGAAAATCTTCCGGTAGCACAGAGAAGATACCGTTGATGCTCAGAAAAAAAGTGTAACACCGATAATATTTCAATACAGGATACCCTTTTCCTGCTACATTGGGCCGGAGAGAGCTCCCCCCACCCGTACGCGGAATTGACGATCACAAAAAGATTGGGAGGCGTCATTTTGCCCCCATCATGTGGAGAGTCTCCACGATACCGTATCGCCATGTGGTAACCTAGAACTTCTCCAGACGGCATTTTCCAGGTGGAGCAGAGCATACGACGAGGAGTGGAACCTGCGGAAGTCGCACTATGCGGAAGAAAGGTGGCCTCCGCTGTCAAGGAAGAAGGCTACTCTATGATTTATAGATTTCTCCATCAACTTGCACACGCAAGATAATTGAGAGAGTGGGTGAAAACCAGCCGGGGTAGAGTGATCTCTCCTTGATTTGCAAAAAGCAAGGACCGTAGCCATTCTGCCAGAGTCTGGGCGATACCCTCTACCCCAATCCTGTTGAACAAATCTCCTAGAAAGGCCATGCCTAGCTCACATAAGTATCATAGGTATCGAAGCATGGCATATGGGACATCGTTCGGACCAGGAATGCTGTCCGCATACGAAGCGAGAGTGGAACGCAACTCACTCTATGCATAACTGTCTTTGAAGAGGTCTCCACCTATGAAGCTAAATTCAAGTCGACGACATTCGGGGATATCACGACATGCATTGAATGCTGGCGGAGCAAAATCCCGAGTAGCGAAGAAAGATAAAGCGGTCGCGAAAAACTCCACGACCCTACGTGGGCTTCAAGATTGCAGCCTCCATTCTCCTCAAAAATGGTAGGAGGGTCCTGCGAGAACCTCAAATCCTTTTGAATCGCTTCCACACCTCCTCAAGAGGGGGTTTCTCGTGCTGTGAAGACAGGTATGTCCTTCAGGAAGAGCAGTGGGCGTGCTTCGAAGCAGACAGGGACCTAGCTCTATCTCGATGAAATTCACCGATAGGAAATATTTTGGGGCGATTATAGCGCATTTCGGCATAGCACTTCTGTTTCATGGCCATCTTACACTCATCTGACCACCACGGAAGAGGTGGGCCTGCAAAATAGCCTGATGTTCTAGGAATAGTAGTTAGGCCCATAGCAATGAGGTTACTGGGGAGGAACTCAACGGCCTCATCAACTCACCTAAACTCCTGAACTGGGACAGAGAAATCATTCATTTTCTGAAATGAGGACTACCTTCCCTGCGCCAACAAACACCACCGTAGGAGGGGAGGGGAGCAGTTCAGGCAGTAGCACTCAAGAAAATGATATTTGGCTCGGGAAGTGATGACTACCATAGAACTAATGATATCATCGGCCACCTCCCACCCAAAATCAGGCTGTGAATCCGAGAAACACAGAGATGGATGGAGAGGGGGAAATAAAGCGGTTCTCATTCAATGATGGTAAACTCATTCACATTATATTTAATACACCTAACTCCAGCTCGTCGATCAGGTCGTGATTGATCGGGTAGTCTCCCCAGAGGGGGTGTCTACCGTTCAAATCCATTAGCAGTAGAAAGAACCCCGGCAGTCCTACCACGATTCGGTAGAATTCATCAGCATCGAAAAGAGGGGACGGTGGAATGTACGCAGAAATAACAGTATACCTCCTATTCAGGCGCAGATGCACTGCTACTGCCTGAAGGGATGTATTTAAAACAAAAAGAAGAAAAACATCGTGGCGATGTAAATATTGCATCACCTTGCCTGTGTACCCGAACCCGTCTGATTAAAAGAGAAAAGCGACCAGTATAAGGAGACAACAGAGTTATCGCAATAAAGTGGGGTGAGCGCTTCATCGAATGGCGGTGAGTCTGACCAGTGTCTCTAATTTAAAGACGACAGTAAGTGACCTGAAGTCGTCCCTACATTAGGGTGTAGGTCCACGGAAATAGTTGCGGCGCAATGGCACGTAACTTTAAGTTCCTCTCCTCCGTCTACAGGCCCTGATTCCTGATCTGTAATCGATGTTAGGAAGAGTCAAACGCTGATCCTTCGGCCAAATCTTCGCGGACTTACTTCTACGCAATTCCATGTCCAGAAATCCAGCAGAAGATAATCTCAACATCTACCTGGCTCGCGTCAACCTTGGCGTCACGGATACTGCCAACCAGGAGATGCGAGTCATTATAGATCACAATCTGGTCTCCAAACCGGGCACAACAGGTCATCTTGCATAACGACCGATGTGTTGCAACAAGCTTGTCCATGAGGACAGACGCAAAGTCTGGTAGAGCGACCCTGGATTCAAACAGAGGGCATACGGCGTGAGAAAACCCCAGCCTGTGACTTGATACCATCCATATACACCTGCACGGATCTAGAGTGACACGAAGTGTGCTCCAAAAGGCTGAACGCAATACTTCCAGCGAGGTAGAAGCTTTGGGAGCAGAGGCGTGGCAACAAATAGTCAAGGTAGTACGCTCCATTCTGACGTCTGGGCAGGAACAGAGAGGTCACTAGTTCGAGAGCTACAATCTTCCTTCAGAGAAGTTTTCTAGCCCTAAACCAAAAGGTCTTGGATATGACTGGCATCTCTCAGATGTATAGGCAGCATCGAGATCGACTGCAGTTGCAGTGAGAACCATTGGTGAGTGAGGGAGGCAATGGGTTTGCGCGTACAGGCATATAATGTACTGTGCTCGACGAAGAACGAGTGACATCTCCCCATCATGAACAAATATGCTCTCAATGGAGAACGTGCGGAAAGCACCCATCGCCAAGCAGATACTGGTGTAATGAATCGAACCCACCTTACGCAATACACGCTCGGCTGCGGATGCATAAAACTCGCATCCGTCGTCAAGTTTCTAACGAACAAAGGATCAAGAGAAAAAGAAGGCAGTAGCTTTATCAGCACCCTAATTACTGAAGGGCACACACCGAAGAAAGTTCATAGTGAGGGTACAAGATACAGTAGGGCTGCGAATATGAGCATCCCAGGGAAGGCTCGATCGAAAACAA
This sequence comes from Ceratothoa steindachneri, assembly GCA_963969495.1. Classification (NCBI taxonomy): domain Eukaryota; kingdom Metazoa; phylum Arthropoda; class Malacostraca; order Isopoda; family Cymothoidae; genus Ceratothoa; species Ceratothoa steindachneri. Next base: position 88,612,461 of record OZ018317.1, on the reverse strand, counting down.
CACCAAGAAAACAGTGCCAACCTATCAGTTACAGGCAACATCTTTTAGGAACAAGTCCGGGTCCGAGTGGAGCAGCGGCGGTAGCAGAAGTGTACCACCTGTGCGATTCGGCTTAGCGAGAGATGCGTTTCAATGCTTATTGGAGTTAACGCTCAATAGTTGCATCTGAGCCGCACCAAAATAGATCTAAAGGGCGTTCACGTAGAGTGTAGCGAGAACATCTTCCAGCAGTAGGGATGTGATACCTTTAATGCTCAAGGAAAAGAGTGTACCATTGAGGATACGTCCTTGCGGGATACCATCTCTCTGCTCCATTGTTCCAGATAGGGCTCCCACACTCGTAGGCGGAATAGCTGATCTCGCAAAAACTCAGCAATAATGATTGTGAGGCATCGCCTCTTCACGGTCGTGTGGAGAGTTTCCATGATATTGTATCGCCATGAGGTATCATAGACCTTCTCCAGATCGAAAAGCACCGTGGCGTAATGCTATATATGAAGGAAGGCCTCGCATGGGGTATTTCTTAGTAAAAGTAAGGCATCCTATGTGGCGTTGAATGTGGCCTTGAACTTGCGGAACCGCACCGTGCGGAAGACAGGTGGCCAACGAGGTCGAGGAAGAAAGCTAGTCTAACATTTACCAATTTCTCCATTAACTTGTGCACACAGGAGATCAGAGAGATTGTGCGAAAACCGGCCAGCGTAGACAAATCTCTCTCCGGTTTACGCAACTCGTCCACAGTAGCCATACACCAGGAGTCTGGGAAGAAACCTTCTGTCCAGATCCTGTTGAACAAATCTAACAGAAATGCCATGCCTCGTCCACCTAGGTTCCGGATCATGGCATACGGGACATCGTCCGTATCAGCTGTGGTGTCCGCACACGAAACGAGAGCAGACGCAACTTACTCAATGTAAACTTGTCTTGAAGAGTTTTCCGCCTCTGGAGGTAGAGTCCAGTCGGCGATTTTCAGCCACATGATGGCGTGCATTGAATGGTAGCGAAGCAGCATTCTGGCTAGAGAATGCGTACAAAAGTGTGAGTTAATGACTTTGCCACTGAATGGCATCCGAGATTGTGGTCCAATTCTCTTGGAGAGCAGGAAAAATATCCTCGAATCATTTTGACTCGCTTCCACACTTCTACTAGAGCGGTTTTCCCGTTCAGTGAATATACGTAAACCCGCCCGCCGCCATTTTCAGAGTTACAAACACCTTTTCTTTTTCCCATTTTTATTAATTTTTTTTATCGACGAAAAAATAAACAAAGGCATCATTTCCCGTTGGTATTTGGAACGAAGTTCAGGATAAAAGTGGTGAAGTTAGTAAAAGTAAAAATGTGTGAGAGAAAGATAGCCATAGTACCGTTGCATCAGGTTCCGTATCTTCGAAATCCATGCCAGCATAACTCCCCCTCATCCCTTTCGCACTTGAGGCTATTCTTTTAAGCTTTCCTCCTCTGACGTCAGCATCCGCGTTTTTTTACCTTCTTTAATCAGTCCTATTCCGTTTTCCTTTGATCCTCTTTGGGGGAAATACTGGTATAATATCGGTATTAAAAATAAAAATTCTGATACCGAATTGATAATACCGGTATTAGAAACATTTTTAAATATCCATGCTGTGATTATCACTGTAAAAATCTATGTAAGCGAAAAGTATATATTAAATATATAGGAAAAAAATGTATGTGAAAAATTTATTTTCATCTGATAACATTCGTATAACATTATATATGCATTCAAGTTAATTAGGTACAACATCGCTTTAAAAAAATATATATTCAAATTTTCGTTTTAGAATTCATGATTCAACTTCTTTTTTTTAATATTCTAATTTTCGTTTTTTGATTCATATACTTTCAAAAAATAAATATAATTTTCGACCAAAACGAAAACTCAATTTTTAATTCTATTTCCAATCCTGGCTGCGGCTTTTACCCCGATCAATGCTACAAAGGTGTATTGACGGAGCTCTCGTCAGCCTAGTCGATGCGGCGTTGGACTTATAGCGTCAGGGCACGCACTAAAGCTTATCGATCGCGGACACAAAACTTTCAGCGGCATCACAAGCTGGTCGCCCATTGGTGGATACGCTGAAACTTCCCCCCCCCCACGTGATTACGTAGATCCTTACACCCTATCACGCACACAACCTATCACAACGTTATAATTCTCTTCTCGTCGTCACAACACTACACCCCACTCTTCTCGGTTCCATAACCTCGCCGATGGATTACTGGCAGGCCGTGTGGGGCACTCTTGGGGTACTGTGTACCCTATAAGTGCCCTACTCATAACCACATAATACTCATGCGGAAGCACGAAGAGTTGGTTCTATGATCGATGAATGGCGTCAGAACAAAATAACCCCTACCCTCTCAACGAGGACCTGCCTCAAGTGCATTCGGGCTTGTCTAATATTGTCATTCTGATCTTTATGTGAATTTCATTATTCAGTCTGGGGATCTCATCCACGATGCGAGAGCCGAATGGTACTACTTACATAGCATGTATATTATATTCTATACTGTGTATGTATATTAAAAATTAGCCTTAAAATCCAATTACATCTTAACAGCTATTAAAATACATTTACATGATTAGTTTTACCCTATAACTAATGTAAAAATGGTCATTAGTTTCACTCTTTATATAATGTAAAAAAAGTCATTTAACATGATTGCCTCACCCTTTTATATAATGTAAAAAAGTAATGTACATCATTGCTTGCACCCTTTTATAAAATGTAAAATAGGTTATTTAGATTATTAGTTTCCCCCTATTATGTAATGTAAAAAAAAAAAATGTACATCATTGCTTTCACCCTTTTATATAATGTAAAAAAGGTCATTTACGCGATTAGGTTCACCCTTTTATGTAATGTAAAATAAGTCATTTACATTATATTAGTTTCACCCTTTATATAATGTAAATAGGTCATTTAACGTAATTGCTTTCATCCTTTTATATAATCTAAAAAAAAATGTCATTTACACTCTTAGTTTCCCCCTTTTATGTAATCTAAGATAGGTAATTTTCACGATCTATTTCCCCCTTTTATGTAATCTAAGATAGGTCATTTTCACGATCTGTTTCGCCCTTTTATGTAATCTAAGATAGGTCATTTTCACGATCTGTTTCGCCCTTTTATGTAATCTAAGATAGGTCATTTTCACGATCTGTTTCGCCCTTTTATATAATTTAAAGTCATTACTTGCAAATACGAGCTGAGTGGAGGCTCAACTAGGACTTTTAATCCACTTTAAAATATTTGACAAACGTATGAAAAGTTAAACAAATTTGGACATTCCAAGATATTCATTTTTTAATCTCCCAGTGAACCAATTTCTGTGAAAGTAGAGAAAAAGGAAGATTGCGATTATGCCCCAATTATGGCAGTTTCTAGTAAGTTTTTTGACCAGTGTTTTGCCTGGTTTAGGGAAATTTGTGTGAATGTATATTTTTTGTGCCTCCATCTGTGTGATTGTATGTCAGTGTGGCTAACTTTGTTTGAATTCAGAAAGTCATTCGTATCTTAAAAGGACACGAACAATCTTTTAAAAAAAAAGTAAACAAGTCTACTCCTCGCTGGCTGGTGTAGACTTCTTTAATATCTGAATGAACAAAAATTGTTTAAAAATAAAGGGAATCCTCGCTGGCTTAAGCTTTGTAATGGAAACCAGTGGGAGGTAATTTAGAATAAAGTGAAAAGTGAAATAATCTTGTTTCTTTATTTTTATGTGGTAACGCCCATAAAATTGCTTATGGAACTTTGCAGAGTGAGATAAGTTCCTCACAATTAGATGCGAATATTTTTCGAGGTGTGCCATTAACTTCTTGAATAACCTGGAGTTTCCGAGAGCAATGGAGACACAAGCGTCCTAAGCCTTTCTTCCAAAGTACAAGGTAGTCGCAGGAAACAACCATAAAGAGCTCTCGCTATGGAGATCTAATCATTAATCTTAGTTTGTGAATGTTATGTTAGTAGTTCCCAAGGCAACCTATGACCCAATTGTTTTGGATAAGTCTGAGAAATCTGGATCAATAGTTGCTACCATTGTTGGAAATGATAATTTTGTGTGCCATGTATCGAGAAACCGATCCTTGCACAAACGCCTATAATGATTCAGGGATAAATTACAGACATGGATTAGACATGAAGTAGCTGGTTTGATACATTTTGAAGAGATAAAACTGTTAGAGGTCTTCTTCTGTCACCCAGCCACGCATAAATTATGGAGAATTTCGAACCACTGTCAACCAGACAAGGAGAGTGATTCAAACCCCATACTGACCTCTCGGCGAACGAGGAGGTAGGCTTATTGGCTCCCCAAAATCGCAATGATTCAAGTTGCGATGATACCAGCAATTAATCCCTGAAGAAGTCGTCCACGAGGTGGAGCTGCTGAAGTGGGCAGAAGGCGACGAGTATCCTAAATCACAGTAGGAATCCCGATGATTTGTTATTTTCTCGCTTCGAAAATCAAGTACCAGTCGTTCGACAAACGCAATGAAGCCGTCGAGTTTGCGGCTGAGATGAGGCCATTCTTCAGCAAAGTTTCATGACCCTTGTTAGATGGTTGCAAAACTCAGAGTGAGTTTGTAGCACGTTCCTGCAGGAGAAGAGTGTGAGGTCGAACGAAAGGAAGTGGAATTGAACTAGGGTTCAAGTTCCCATAAATTTAGGCTAGTTTGAATGATGAAGTTAGGGTATATGAGCATTTGACCAGATCCTGACTTGTGCGGGCTGTTACGACTTGTGCGTGTGGTTTAGCAAGTATATGTATGCATCAGTATCTTTTATCATGGCAATAACAAGCGATGGTCCTCTAGTCTGTGTGGTGGTGACCAAAGAGACACCAAAAGAAACAAGACTGGCCTCTGATTGTGGTTTTAGCGCTTGAAACCATGTACCTCTTGTTTTCCAGTGTGCAGTGATGTTGATTGAAGTTCCTATAGTGAAGGCTTGAAAGCTCCTGAATGGCCGGACAAAGATTCAGAGGCACTTGCGAGCATGAGTCGCTTTTGGTCACCAAGTTTATCATAAAGTTCTAATTGATTTTCGCGCACTGCTCGGTGACGAGAAACGTTCAGAAAACTACATACATGTTACCAATATCAGGGTAACCCAGCTCTTTAGATTTAATAGCACAAAACTTCAAGGGTATCCAATGATGCGGGGACTAAAGTAGAAAGACACACCGCAACTAAGTACAGATTGATTGATATAGAACTGCTAATGAATAGTGGTTATTGTTTTCAAACTAGCAGTCTCAGTGATGGAGGGTGAGAGAGAGAGAGAGAGAGAGAGAGAGAGAGAGAGAGAGAGAGAGAGAGAGAGAGAGAGAGAGAGAGAGAGAGAGAGAGAGAGATAACGACAGAAAGAGAGAGAAAGTGAAGAGAAAGAGAGAGAGAGAGCAAGAGAATGCATCGAAAGAGAAAGAACGAGAAAACGCAGCGAGAAGAAGAACGAGAGAGAGAGAGCAAGAGAAGGCATCGAAAGAGAAAGAACGAGAAAACGCAGCGAGAAGAAGAACGAGAAAGAGAGAGAGAGAGAGAGAGAGAGAGAGAGAGAGAGAGAGAGAGAGAGAGAGAGAGAGAGAGAGAGAGAGAGAGAGAGAGAGAGAGAGAGAAAACGAGAGAGAGAAAAAGAGAGGGAGAAAGAGAGAATGAGAGAAAGAAGAGGTAAAAAGAGAGAAAAATAGAAAGACAGAGAGGAAGAGAAAGAAGTGGTAAAAAAGAGAGAGAGAGAAGGGAGAGAGATTTTTTTTATTTATAAGGGGCTATCTGGCGACTGCCCACTTGGGCATAAGTCGCCGCAAACAAACAACCTAGTTCTAAGCTACTTTAAAGTAAAAATTTGAAAACAAAACAACAATAAAAAGGGAAGATAACAATTAGGAAGCAAGCTCAGGCGTCAGGGGGAGGCCCCCCTTCCCCCGGCGCAGGAGCGTGCAACCTACAAAGAAAACAATAACATAAAAATAGAATCTACTTAAATAAAGGGGAGAAAACCGGCCTCCCCATAAAAGTCCACAAGTCAATGTGCACGAACTCGTCCCAAGTACAAGGGACAGGGGGTAGCGACCCCGCCCATCCCGGTACCGGGACAGGTGTCGTGCGCGAAGATCACCCAGACTGGAATATGCACAAGAATGTGTATGAACAGTCTGGGGGACGACGCAGTCGTCACAATAGGGCGCAGGCGAGCGCTCCATCAAATATCGATGCGTCACACGAGTGTGCCCGATTCGGAGACGACAGAAAGCGACCTGAAGCCGTCTCGGCATTGGGGGATAGGTCCATGGGAACAGTCGCGACGCAATGGCACGCAATTTTAAGTTCCCTTTGACCGTCTTCCATCTTCTTTGCCAAGCAGTCCGAAGAGCTGCCCGTATTCCTGCCATGTAGTCGGTGTGAGGAAGAGCAAAACGCTGGTCCGGTCGCAGAGTCCTCATCGGCGCGCTCATTCCCCGCAATTCTTACATGTCCAGGAGCCCAGCAGAAGATAATCTAGACATCCACCCGGCTCGCCAAAACCGTGGCGTCACGGATATCGCGAACCAGGGGACGCGGAGATTCCAATGCTCCGAGAGCACTCAAGGCGCTTTGTGAGTCGCTAAAGATCATAATCCTTTCTCCTTACCGGGCACGTCGCGTAATCTCCCGTACCGAGTGGTGTATTGCAACCAGTTCGGCGGTGAAGACGGACGCAGCGCCTGGCAGAGCCCCGCTAACTTCAAACAGAGGGGACACGGGGTGGAAGCCGAGCCCCTCTTGGGACTTGTAACCATCCGTATACACTGGTGACATGAGGTGTGCTCCAGAAAAGGTAGAACGCAATACTCCCGGCCCCGTACAAGCTTTAGGAGCAGAGGTGTGGCGACAAATAGCCAAATGTGGAACCCTCCAGGGTAGCGTCCTGGGCAGAACCAGGGCCGCCACCAACCCGAGAGCTATATCTAGCTCTCGAAGGAGTTTCCTGGCCCTAAACCCAAAGGGCTTAGGGTATGACTGGCGTCTCTCTGCGGCCTTGGCACCGTCAAGATCAGCTGCGGATTCAGTGAGAGCTGTTGGCGACTGAGGGAGGCGCCGGGCCCTCGCGTACAGGCGAGTGATGCACTGCACGCGGCGCAGAGCGAGGGGCATCTCCCCAGAAGGCTCTCAATGGGGGAAGTGCGGAAGGCAACGGTTGCAAGGCGAGGGCCGGTGTGGTGTTTCGAATCCACCTTCTGCAATAAACGCTCGGCTGCCGATGCATAAAACTCTCATCCGTAGTCAAGCTTCGAACAAACAAATGATCGATAAAAAGTATGGCAGTAGCCCAATCAGCTCCCCAAGCGCCTAACGTCACGGAACGGAGAATATTTATGACGTGGGTACAACAGACCCCAAGGCTGCGAATATACGCCTCCCAGGTGAGACATCGGTCAAATACAAGACCGAAGAAACAGTGCGATTCCACCACATCCAAGCGCAACCCATTAAGAAATAAATCTGGGTTGGGGTGAAGCCGTGGATGGCGGTAAAAGTGCACCACCTTAGTCTTGGCCAAAGAAAACCGAAACCTGTGCGCTTCGGCATAGCGAGAGACGCGGTTCAATGCCTGTTGGAGTCAACGCTCCAGAGTTGGCATCTGGGCCGCGCCAAAAGAGATCGAAAGGTCGTCCACGTAGTGCGTAGCGAGAACATCTTCCGGCAGCACCGATATGATTTCGTTGATGCTCAGGGCAAAGAGTGTGACACTGAGGACACTTCCCTGCGGGACACCCTCTTCCTGCTCCTTTGGGCTGGAGAGGGCTCCCCCCACCCGTACGTGGAATCGACGATCTCGCAAAAATTCAGATATAAACAGTGGGAGGCGTCCCCTCGCCCTCAATGTATGGAGAGTCTCCATGATACCGTATCGCCATGCGGTATCATAGGCCTTCTCCAGATCGTAAAACACCGTGGCGTAGTGCTGCCTAAGAAGGAATGCCTCGCAGACGGCATTTTCCAGTCGGAGCAGAGCATCCGGCGTGGAGCTTGAACTTGCAGAAGCCGCACTGTGCAGAAGACAGATGGCCGCCGCTGTCCAGGAAAAAGGCTAATCTAACTTTTCCAATTTCTCCATCAACTTGCACACGCAAGAGGTTAGAGAGATTGGGTGGAAACCGGTCGTTGTCGAGTGATCTATTCCCAGTTTGCGAAAGGCGAGCACAGTAACGATTCGCCAGGAATCTGAGAGGAGACCCTGCACCCAGATCCTGTTGAACAAATTTAACAGAAATGCCATGCCTCGCCCACCCAGGTGTCGAAGCATGGCTTACAGGACATTGTGCGGACCATGGGCGGTGTCGCGCACGAAGCAAGAGCGGAGTTCAACTCACTCACAGTCAGCCGGAAACGGTCACACTGGGGGAAGAGGGGGGAGCCCTGGTTTTAGCCGGGACTGGGTATGAACCCTTTTTGCCGCCGGCTTTACCAGGAGAGCGCCTGGGCTGCGTAGTGTCCGCAGAAAGGTTCCAAATGGGCGCGGAAACAACCGTGCTCGTTGGCATGGATGGGCCAGGAGCAAAGGGTGCCTTTCTAACTATTCAGGCATATGACGTCCCAGGCAGAGCCGGGCGCGCCAGGACTAACTCCTTAGCCTCGCGGAATGAGAGTCGATCCTGGGCCTGAACGGCCAGGATTTCTTTCTCAAGGAAATATGCACCACATTGCTTCGAACAAGCGGGATGCTGCTCTCCGCAATTGACACACTTGACCACACACGATTCAGACTTATCGTGTGCAGCCTTGGAACAATTTACACAGACTTCGGGTGACCCGACTTTGCACGTCTGCAAGAACGATTCGTATGGACGAAGCGGTGACAGTAATAGCACCGCCGCGGAAGTGGCACGAATGCCTTCACGCGGTAGCGGTACTAACCGGCAGACACCGACTCAGGGAGCTTGTCACAGTCGAACGTGACGAAGAGTGTAGGGGTGGGTCTCGAGGCCCCTCCCTGTTTTCTCATCACACGTTCGACCTTGACTGCCCCATGGTCGGCCAGCTCTAAAGTGATGTTCTCTATGGAGTAGTCAACGAGTTGCCTCGCATAAACTACTCTTTTCACAAAATTCATGGTAGAGGGCGGCGTCACACTCAAGGGCGGAGGGCAATGAAATGTCCGAAAAGCACTTATCTTAGACGCCTCGGCGGGATTTACCGCATTCGCCAGAAGGCTCCCATCCGAGAAACGGGTTACCTTCGGCTCTCTACCAATTGCACTAGCTAATGCTCTCCTCTGATCGATCATGTTGCCTTTAGCCAACATGCAGGCCCATCTGTCTTTACAGCCCCCGCGGATGGAGAGGAGCCCCGAGTCTTTTTAGTCTTTTTCTTCTTCTTTTCAGGAGAGTAGTGCGGGGAATGAACCCGCTTCTCACCTCCGCCGGCAGAAGCCCCTAGGCCAGATGGACCAGCCGCAGCCAGGCCTTTCTCCGAAATCAAGAAGGTCCTGGTGGTCGCAGGGGCACCGGTTGGAGGAGATCCCACCATTCCTTGTACTGCCTCGGAAATCCTCACCGTTTGAGGAGGACCTTGCATAGGGGTGGATTCGGATTCGGTGCTTGGCGCCGAGCCCGGATTTGCCCCTATGGAAGGCCCTACCGTCTGAGGCTGGGTTGCCTCAAGGACCATTTCTACCCCAGGGAGGCCTCCAGTTGGCCATCCCCCCCGCAAGACATCGCAGGTCCCGTCGGCAGCGTCATCAGTCATGTGTGGGGAGGCACAGGCCTTGACCCCTGCAAGGTTAAGTATTCTGGCCAGCAGGTCTTTTGAGGGAAGTGACCGAAGAGGCTTGCTTCCCTCTTCCCCTTAAGGGGGTTTGCCCTACTGAGACAGTTCACTGGGGAGTGGGCGGCTATGGGCTGCCTGCTGTCTTACTTGCGGATCTCTTGGAAAGTAAAGGGGGGACTCCCGTTGGAAAGAGGAAGGTGCCCGAAAGCACCTCCAGAGAAGGGGTGTAGGAGAGTCCCCTACACCCATAGGCGAAGGAGAGGAGTAAGCCTCCTCTCCGGTTAGAGAAATATGGAGGGTCCCCTGCGCAAGCATACGAGGGGGGCACCTCCATTTTTCCTGTGGAGTTGCCCAAGGGCGGCTCGGTCGATGACACAGGGAAAAATAATGCGATATGTTTAATTTTCTCATCATTGGGCATGGTGACCCTATTTGTTCCACGAGATTCAATAGATCATCACCCTCGCAGTAGCCCGCCCTGCAAGGGGTGTGTACAGGCCTGGCAGAGCCAGGTGTCGCCATTCAGGACCCCCCCTTTCCCCTGGTGGCCTGGCAGTCCATCAGCATCGCGGCTCCACCTTAGACACAGCGTAAAAATATACATTTTAGAGAGGAAAGAAAACGGTATGTGAGGAAGGTATGGGTGGGGATGTAGCAGGTTGTTAAAAACCAACCACCCCATACCGGAGCTCAAGGGTTAGGGAACATTGTCCCTTCCCCCCTCAGCCTCGATCCGGGACGGTTGGCTTGAGAAGAAGGTCAGCATCTACCCTGTGAAATTAGAGGCTGACCAGAGAAAGTTGCGGGAGAGGTATGAAAAGCGACGAAGTAGGGGAGAAATACAGGCTATCTGAAGAAAGGAAGAGAGGCTAAGCTGGGGCCGGATGGAGGGCTGGATCCCATCAGCACGGCGGCCAGGATGGCAAATCGCCACGCCCTTTACTGGGTTTTCTACGGGATTTTTTTTTTTTTTTTTACGAGCTCATCTGGCGACTGCCTACTTCGGCATTAATCGCCGTATTAAAACTGGCTTAGTTCTAGGCTACTTTGAAAGAAAATTAAAGAGAAAAAAAACAAAACCCCCAAAAGGGGGAAAGGAAGCAAGCTGGTGCGTCGGGGAGAGGTCCCCCAGGCGCAGGAGCGTGCAACTAAAGGAAAAAAAAACAAATGCAAAAATCAAAACAAAACAGAAAAAAAACAAACCTTGCTTAAATAATAGGGAGAAGGCCGGCCTCCCCCAAGGAGTCAACAAGTCCACAAGTCAATGTGCACGAATCTGTCCCGAGCACAAGGGACAGGCGGTAGCGACCCCGCCCATCCCTGTACCGGGACAGGTATCATGCGCGAAGATCACCCAAACTGGGACATTCGACAAGAATGTGCCGAACAGTCTGGGGGACGACGCAGTCGTTGCAATAGTGTGCAGGCGAGCGCTCCATCAAATAGCGATGCGTCACACGAGTGTGTCCGATTCGGAGACGACAGAAAGCAACCTGAAGCCGCCACGGAAATGGGGCATAGGTCCATGGGAACAGTCGTGGCGCAATAGCACGCAACTTTAAGTTCCCTTCGACCGTCTCCCATCTTCTTTGCCAAGCAGTCCGAAGAGCTGCCCATATTCCTGCCATGTAGTCGGTGTGAGGAAGAGCGAAACGCTGGTCCGGTCGCAGAGTCCTCGCGGACTCTTTGGCGCCCTCATCGGCGCGCTCATTCCCCGCAGACTTCAAACAGAGGGGATACGGCGTGGAAGCCGACCCCCTCTTGGGACTTGGAGCCATCCGTATACACTGGCACGGTTCCAGCGTGACACGAGGTGTGCTTCAAAAAGGTCGAACGCAATACTCCCGGCGCAGTACAAGCTTTGGTAGCAGAGGCGTGGCGACAAATAGTCAAATGTGGTACCCTCAAGGGTGGCGTCCTGGGCAGAACCAGAGAGCTATATCTACCTCTCGAAGGAGTTTCCTGGCCCTAAACCCAAAGGGCTTAGGGTATGACTGGCGTCTCTCGGCGGCATAGGCACCATCGAGATCAGCTGTGGATGCATTGAGAGCTGTTGCCGACTGAGGGAGGCGCCGGGCTCTCGCGTATAGGCGAGGTGATGCACTGCACGCAGCGCAGAGCGAGGGGCATCTCCCCAGCATCGACGACAGGCTCTCAATGGGGGAAGTGCGGAAGGCACCAGTCGCAAGGCGAAGGCCGGTGTGGTGGATCGAATCCATCTTCCACAATAAACGCTTGGCTGCGGATGCATAAAACTCGCATCCGTAGTCGAGCTTGAAACGAACAAAGGATCGATAAAAAAGTAGGCCAGTAGCCCTATCAGCACCTCAAGCGCTGAACGTCACGGAACGGAGAATGTCCATGGCGCAGGTACAAGAGATCCTAAGGCTGCGAATATGAGCCTCCCAGGTGAGGCGTCGCACGAATACAAGAACAAGGGAACGGTGCGACTCAACTACATCCAGGCGCACCCCATTAAGAAACAAATCTGGGTCGGGGTGAAGCCGTGGATGGCGGCAGAAGTGCACCATTTAGTCTTGGCCAAAGAAAACCGAAACCTGTGCGCTTCGGCATAGCGAGAGACGCGGTTCAAAGCCTGTTGGAGTCGACGCTCCAGTGTTGGCATCTGGGCCACGCGAAAAGAGATCAGAAGGTTGTCCACCCAGAGCGTAGCGAGAACATCTTCCGGCAGCCCCCAAGTGATGCCGTTAATGCTCAGGGCAAAGAGTGTGACACTGAGAGGCAGTGGAAGGCGTCCCCTTGCCCTCATCGTGTAGGAGAGTCTCCATGATACCGTATCGCCATGCGGTATCATAGGCCTTCTCCAGATCGAAAAACACCGTGGCGTAGAGCTGTCTACGAAGGAAAGCCTCGCAGACGGCATTTTCCAGGCGGAGCAGAGCATTCGACGCTGAGTGGAACTTGCGGAATCCGCACTGTGCGGAAAACAGATGGCCTCCGCTGTCCAGGAAAAGGGCTAATCTAACATTTACTAATTTCTCCATCAACTTGCACACGCTAGAGGTTACAGAAATTGGGCGGAAACCGGTCGGAGTAGAGTGATCTCTCCCCGGTTTGCGAAACCCGAGCACAGTAGCGATTCGCCAGGAGTCTGGGAGAAGACCTTCCACCCAGATCCTGTTGAACAAATCTAAAGGAAAGGTCAGGCTTTGATCACTCAGTTGTCGAAGCATGGCGTACGGGACATCGTCCGGAGCATGGGCGGTGTCCGCGCACAAAGCGAGAGCGGAACGCACCTCACTCACAGTAAACTTGTCCTTGAAGGGTTCTCCGCCTCTGGAATTAAAGTCCAGCCGGCGGCTTTCCGCGACATCACGACGCGCATTGAATGCTGGCGGAGCAGCATCACTGCTAGAGAATGCGGAAAAAGCGGTCGCTAAGGATTCCGCCACGGACGCGGGTTCCGAGATTGCGGTCCAATTCTCCTGGAGAACGGGAGAGGAGTCGTGCGAGAACTTGCCCCGAATCCTTTTGACTCGCTTTCACACCTCAGCTAAAGGGGTCTTCCCGTTAAGTGAAGACACGTATGCCCGCGAAGAAAAGCGGCGGGCGAGCTAAGAAATATACCGGAACCTAGACCTAGCCCGACGAAATTCAGCGACAGTGAAATCGTTCGGGCGGCGCTTATAGCCCATATAGGCATAACGCTTCTGTTTGAGGGCCGTCTCACACTCGGCCGACCGCTATGAGAGTGGTCGGCGTGCAAAACAGCCAGACATTTTAGGAATAGTAGTCAGGCCCATGGCGATGAGGTTGCCGTTGAAGAACTCAACGGCTTCATCTACCGACCTAAACTCCTCGACTGAGATAGGGAATTCAGTCATTTCCTGAAATGCAGGCCACTGCGCCTGCGCCAAGCACCACCGAGGTGGTCTCTCAGGCGGCAGTTGCCCTGAAAATGATATTTGAATGGGAAAGTGATCACTACCATGAAGGTCATCGACCACCCCCCAATCAAAATCAAGCTGTGCATCCGAAGAGCACAAAGAAAAGTCAAGGCAAGAAAATGAAGCGGTTCTCGGACAGTGATGCGTAAACTCATCCACGTTTAGGACACCCATCTCAAGCTCTTCGATCAGATTGGAAAGGACTTGTCCCCTGGGATTTATGGGGTACTCTCCCCAGAGAGGATGCCTGCTGTTCAGATCTCCAAGCAAGAGATAGAGCCTCGGCAACCGTCCTACGACGCGGCGGAAGTCCCCCGCGTCGAAGTCAGCTGACGGTGGAACTTACGCAGAAATGATAGTATACCTCCTATCCAGGTGCAGCTGCACAGTCACTGCCTGAAAGGAGGTATCTAAAGAAAAAGGGAGAACGGAGACATCATGCTGGGTGTAAACTGCGCATCCCCCGGCCCGGCCATCCCGCAGGGGTGGGGTCGCAAGACCCTTATACCCCGGGAGGGCAGGCAGGGGCCACGCGCCTAGCATGATGTCCTGCAAAAAGATAGCTAACGGGGAACGGGACGAGGCGAGCCTCCGCAGCTCCTCCCAGTTGGCCCGGAGTCCACGGCAATTCCATTGAAGGAATATGCCCTCCAGGCCTAGCTCGGAGGAGACGCGGTGGCCCTCCTCGAACTGAAGACCCTCACGGGAATGGCCGTACGCTTCCCGGGGCAGAACCCCGGGCGCTGTTGGCTGGACAAAGCGCTGAAGGCGCTGTTGCCTTCGAGAACTTATTGGGGGAGGTTGGGTTCGTCATGCGAGTCTTTTCCTCCCTCCGCCTCGAAACCTTAGGCGGGCGTTGCGGCTTCGGAGGCGGGTGGCCCTCTTTTCGAGGAACCACCGTGTCCGAGCCACTCGCTCCACCTCGGGGCGTGGGCGAAGGAGCCGAAGCTCCTTTGTTGCTCTCCTCCTTTCAGGGGACAGGCTTAGGAACCCCGGAAGATGGCCTAGTGACCATCTTCAGGGGTGTTGCCTCCTGCGAGTCTAACGACTCGGTGGAGGCGCGTGGCCGTTTCGCCTTACGGGAAACGGTCACGCTGGGGGAAGAGGGGAGAGCCCTGGTTTTAGCCGGTGCTGGGTATGAACCCTTTTTGCCGCCAGCTTTACCAGGGGAGCACCCGGGTTGGGTAGAGCCCGCAGAAGGGCTCCGAACGGGCGCGGAAACAACCGCGCTCGTTGGCCTGGATGGGCCACGAGCAGAGGGTGCCTTTCTAACTATTGAGGCACATAACGTCCCAGGCGTTTTCTACCTGAAGCAATAGCTTATCACCCCTCGCACTAGCCCGCACTGCAAGTGGCGCGTAGAGGCTTGGCAAAGCCAGGTGCCGTCCTTTAGTACCACCCCTCTCTCCTGGTGCCCTGGCAGTCCATCAGCATGGCGGCTCTACCTTGGACACGGCGTAAAATTGATAGAGTGTGAAGAGGAAAGGAAAAGGGATGTGGGGTAGGTATGGGTGGGGATGAAGCAGGTTGTTAAAAAATAACATCTCAAACCGGAGCTCAGCGGTTAGGGAACATTATCCCCTCCGTCCTCAGCTCCGATCCGGGACGGTTGGCTACGAAGAAGGTCAGCATCTACCCTGTGAAATTAGAGGCCGACCAGAGAATGTTGTGGGAGAGGTTGTAGGGTTAGTGAGAAAGTAGATGAGAAATACAGGCTATCTGAAGTAAGGGGAGGTGCTAAGCTGGGGCCGGACGGAGCGCTGCATCCCGTCAGCACGGCGGCCAGGATGGCATGTTTTGGTTCTTCTCATACTAAAAGAATTTATGCTAAGACCAAGTGGTGAAATCACTAAACAATCGCTCGCTTACTCTGTTCCCAAATATATACGAGAGTCACGAAGACCAAGTTCCCGCACCAAATCATGGTGTTTGGGGGGTCAGTAGCAATGTCCACGTTATGCACTAGTTTATCTTACCGGCATGCTACATAAAGTGCTAGGAGGAGTTGGTGTTGCCCTGGATCTTGGAAGTGACCGTTGGAAGGGTGTACGTGCGACCTCTGCAGTATGCCACACAAGTAGAGGACCCAGTCTTGGCTGTCACACAATTTCTTTGACCACATCAATCCCAACATATTGCTTCCTAACAACTTCCCAGACTGCAATGCCTAGACTAATATATTTGTGGGGGTGGTTGAGAGAGAGAGAGACCTACAAGTTCTGTTGCATCACCAAGGAAAGCGTTGAGAATGCGTGCAGTAGGTTTTGACGCAACAAAACAGGCGATTTCATTGAATAAAATGGATAATACAATTTTTATAGTCTTTAAAATTTAGCTTTGGGAAATATATCTGTATAAATGTTATTTTCTTTTTTATTGAAGTTAGGTGTCAATTTACACACCATACTCTGTTACTTCACAAATTCAGATGATCTTTCACAAAATTTAATGTTTCTTTAACTGCTTTTACAAATGAAATATAATATTGTTTATTTATGTTAAATTGTAATCAAATTTTATTTTATTTCAAGTTCTTACTCGTTCTGTTTGTTTAATAAAAATTTAATTACAATTTCTGAAAAAATTTCAATGAATTAAAAAAAAAGTTTTCTCTAAATTAGCCTTTCTTCGTAGATTTCTATCTATGGAAATATTATCGAAATTAATTTAGGTATTTTAGATGCATGTAACATTTTAAACATTAAATAAAATAGAAAATCTCTGGTCAAACTTTGGGAGCGACATTAAATTTGATATTCAAACGTATTGTAGAATTTATTTTTATTTCTCTATCAACAAAATATTCGGTATCAATATCAATATTGAAAAAGTCAATATTTTACGAAACAATCGTTTTGTTTGTCATTTTGGGGCTCAATTTTTCCGTTCGTTTTTTCTCTTTATTTTCCTTCTCTGACTTCTGTTTCTCGTCCATTTCTCTTTGCCGCTTTTAAATTATTTGGTTTGCTATGTCCTTTTTTTCCAGAAGAGGGGAGGGGTCTAGCTCGTACTTTTAAGTAGCCTGTAAAGTACGGTGACTTATGCCTTTGGTAGCGTGTGCTAGATGGACGCGTTAAAAAAACTGAGCGTCATGTGGTCTTTGTATGAATTTTCTCTCATTTTTTTTATTTTTGCATTCTCTCAGACCCAATATTTATTTCGATCAAAAATATTGCTGTAACGTTTCTATGCACATTTTTTATATAGTTTATGTAATATTTCTCCATCGTATTGCCTTCCACTCAGCCTAGAAATGTTTTTAGTTAGTTGTTACTTTTTCTCTTTATAAAGTGATAAAACTAGGCCATTCTTTTACACATCGTTTGGAATTGGTGTTGATTTGAATTGATTTTTATTCAAGGTTAACCTTTCCTCTTTAATTTTTGATAATGTCTTTTTTTATCAAAGGAAGAAAATACGATCAGCCGTATATCACTTGAGCTGTGTATTTCGTGTTTAAGGGATGGGCGCAAGGCGTTGCAATTCTTGTCTTCATGTTGAGACCAATATATCACTATTTTAGTAAGATAGACGAGAGTTCGTGATAAACTTCGCGTACTGTATAATAAATAGAGAGAAGTGGTAGTAAAGTTTGACAGATTCCATAAAAATATAGGACGAAATTTTGTTGCTGCAAAGTAGTTTCCTGGATCCCCTGCCATTTCATATCGAGCCGCCGAAGAAGGCGGACGTCTTCTTCGAAGTTCCGTCGGTGTTTGTTTACTTGTTCTTTTTGCCCTTTTATTCCGTTTCATATGTCCTGCAAGGTTAATTGATTTAATTACAGAAGGTGTTAGATTCAGGAGAATTTCAAAGCTTGCCTATATCTAACACCCTTCGTTGTCTCTCTTACATACCATTATTACGTCTAATGGTATATCTGTAGACCTCCATTTCTGTTTGTGTACTACCGTATATAACTGCTTGGCATCGATGTTTAATATGGCATAATTGAGTGGCATACTACATTTTTCTTCTGATTACAGTCAATTTTCTATTATACTATAAGGTCTACTATAAAATTCCTAGAGTAGTATGCAGTCTAGCTGAAAATTCAATTAAAATTTTAAATAATGAAAATTTAATTAAATTTAAAATAATGAAAATTTATTTAAAAGTGAAAAAATCATACAAAATACATCAATCCTAAACCTCCTATATAGCCAATAAACAAACAATCTATCCTAAGGATCATAACATTAAAAACACACAACATATAATCGTCTAATAATACCAGCATAAAGAACCTGACCTAACCTACGTAACACGAGGACTCATAATACGAAAAAAAAAAAAATCAAACTCCAAAACCCTACCTTAAATTCTTCAAGTTTTTTAGGTCACAGCAATTTTAGGGTGGAAGAGCGTATCCTGGCTTAAAGCAGCTCGCGAATAGAATACAAACACTAGCGGCCATAATATAAGGGCCAGTAAGAACAAGTGTATTTAAATATTTATTATAGAAGTTTAACAAAACGTTGAGACTATATATTATACACATATTCAGATATATCTAATATCTATCTCTCTTGAAAATTTCAAGTAAATAGATTAAACATTTCGTAAATTATGAGGAAATAAACATTCTTCCAAATTGCAACGACAAAATTTAAGGGTCACTTAGAAAAAATAAACTACCAACCGAGGTATTTGTGTTTAGGTGACTGTTGATGGGCTAACAGTTACTTCTTATGATCATACATTATTGGAACATTCAAGTGTCAACATGGAGGCTTATGAGAGACGACCGATATTCCTGTAATGAAAAACGAAGGATTGTGTGCCTTTACCAAGAAGGCGAGTCAAATTATGCAATAGCAACTACTTTAGGAAGATCTAGAAGTGTTATGCAACGAATTGTAACTCGTTTTAAGTCATCAGGATCGACAGATGCTAAACCAAAAACCTATAGACCTCGTAAAAAGTCATCAAGACAAGATCGAATTATGGTTAGAATGTTACTGAAGGAGAAGGTTAAGAGTACTGCTGAGATATCGAGCAAAACAGTTTCCCGGAGGTTACGATGATCTGGGTTGCTTGCTCGGGCACCAGCAGAGAAACCTTAGATTTCTAAGAAGAATCAAAGAGCCCATATTCGTTGCGCTCACGAACATATCGCTTGGACAGAAGAACATTAAGCGCAGGTTCATTTTAGCAATGAATCGAAGTTTAATGTGCTTGGTTCCGATGGCAGGATGTACGTCCGATGAAGATGTGTTAAAAGGTTATCTCGTCCATGTCTGAAGAAGACAGTGGAATATGGAGGAGGCAGTGTAATGGTATGGGGAGTGATCTCTGATGATGGTCCTGGTGCACTTATTGGCCTACAAGGGACTGTCAATGCTAAAATATACAAGCAGATTCTCAGAAAGAACCCCCTTCCACATCTCCGATCCTTGTCAGTTCAACCTCCTATATTCGTGCAGGACAACGCTCCCTGTCACACTGCGAAGAGAGTCGAAGATTTTTTTTTTTAAGAGCTCATCTGGCGATTGCCTACTTGGGCATTAGTCGCCGTATTAAAAACTGGCCTAGTACTAGGCTATTGCAAAATAAAATTCAAAAGATAAACCCCCCTCCCCAAAAAAGGGAAAGGAAGAGAGCAGTAAGCAAGCTCCTGCGTCGAAGGGAGATATCCCCGGCGCAGCAGCGTGCTAACTATAAGGAAAAAACACACACACCAAAAAAACTGGTTAAATGATAGGAAGAAGGCTGCAATCTCTCAGTCATGCCGTCATTCAAACTCTCCAAAACATACGTCACCCCATTTTCCCAAACTCTCACAACTCTATAAGGTCCATCAAACTTCTCACTCATCTTTTGACACATTCAACCTACCCTTCACTTCTTTCACCTTCAATACTTTCGCATTTAATTCAAATGGACGGAACTTTTCATATGCCTCACGTCATACACTCTGCTCTCTTTCACTCAAACGAAACTTATCTTTCACTCGCCTTTCAAAATTCATCACAAACTGACATGGGGACATTCCAGTTGCACTATGCACAGTCGAATTATACGCCCACAACACTCTTCCCAGACATACATCCTAGTCATTAACTGTCGTACTCATCATTCTTAACATCTCACACAAGGTTCTTATAGTACGTTCAGCCAATTCATTTGAAGACGGTACATACGGAGTTGTTCTCACATCTCCACACCATTCTCTCTCAACATTTGCTCAAACACTTCTCCTACAAATTCAGGCCCATTATCACTCAGACATCTTCTAGGCTTCCATACACACATAGGAAAAAACAACTGCTCAACCACACGCGCAACAGTCACACTCCTTTTATCTCTCACAGGCGCTGCATACACAAACTTACTTTTATGATCAACCATAACAACCATACCAACATTCTCAGCACTCGTACGCGGCAAAGACACACAATCAATCACTACCAATTCAAACGGTTCTTTCGCATCAACTTTCAACATCGGTGGCTTTACTTTCACACCTTGCACTTTTCGCTTCTGACACCTTTCACACGTAGTTGCAACATCATTCACAACAGTTCTCAAAAACGGATGGAACACACGCTCCTTCATACACTCCCACAGCTTAAACTTACCCATATGCCCATAATTATCATGCACAACCTTCACCAGACCAATCATACCAACCAAGGACATCACAGGTACATACATATCATCACCACCCTTCAAATGTCTCACAAAATATACAACATCCATACAAATAACAAAATCCTTAGCATACCTTTTAAAATCACTTAAACACTCAGGCCATTCATTCAAATCAACACGCGTCATTACACACCTCTTCAACTCACTAACAAAAGGACACATCTCTTGCATCTCTAGAATATCATCATCACTTAAAATCTCATTCTCATCATCCATGACCAATTCAATCATACCGCAAAACTTGACAACATTCTTTGCACACTCATTCAACCTCAACATCTCACATTCGCCTTTCATAAGACAATCCTTATCAGCATCCAAAGACAAATCATTCAATCTCATAAAGTCTACACCAAGCAAGAAACAACACGGCATTTGCTCATCTTTCAGAATCAAAAAGTCTTGCTTCACATTCACACCATTACCCAAATTCACTTTCAGACTAACCTGTTTTCATGCCACTATCATGCCATTCCCTAATCCCCTATCCGTAACTTTACAGGTTTATGCTCGCAACATCTAAACTCATCATACTTACTCAGAATCCTCTCATTCACTAAAGACACTTGCGCTCCAGTATCAATCAAACCACAGAACAACCTTTCACCAACTTTCACTCTCGCTTCCATTATATCAGGTCCACCATGTTCGCAATACACAGAAGGAACAAGCACACCAACATCAGCACTGATATCTACACTGTCATCAACTCCCATATCATCACTCACCACACACTCATCTTCATGCAGACAATCATTCTTCTCTCTTATATATGAACACTTTTCAATCACCCAATTGTAGTGCACACCGCTCAAACATTGCAGATGTACCACATTAGGATTCAAACCATTCATCTTCTCATCTTTGTACACAATCGGCCTCTCACCACCAAAGTGCACATAAACAATCACTCCATACAAACGACTCACTACAATCAACACTTCCTGAAATGGCGGGACCCCTTGCATACACATCGCTCTCAATTATTTCATGAAGTTCCACACCCTTGCCATACCAATGCTTTCAGGCTTCTTACATACTTCACTCATTACCTCCTTCCTTAAGTCATCCACACTATCGGGCACTCTCACATCTACTCCATCACTCTACAAATCTTGAAAACCAAACCATACACTCTCAAACAAGGAATCACCACCACCTTACTCTCCTTTCCATTCATAATCCCTTTCGGCAAATACTCAGGATCAATCACTCCACACACATTTTCATCATTCGTACCAGGATACCTTGACATTAAATCAGCTACTCCATTACGTTCACCAGGAACATACTCAATCACATAGTCAAAGTCACTCAAATCTTCCAAGTCCTTGCAATCCTACTATCAGCCCACTTCATACGCTGCAGATACACAAGAGGTTGATGATCTGTTTTGATCACAAACCTCACACCATACAAAAACGGACGCAACACTTTCAAACAATATCTTATCGCAGCCAACTCTCGTTCCACAGTCGAATACTTTCGCTCTGCCGCATTTATAGCCTTGGATACATACCCAATTATCTGCCTTACATTCTCTCCATCCAAACGCTGCTCTTGCATTAGAAATACTCCCATACAGTACTCACTTGCATCTGTATACAATTCAAGCATTTTTGCATTCACACTATAATCTGGATACGCCAATTCAACATCTGCAGCTGCTGCCTCTTTCAGTTTCTCATACGCCTCATTCATCTTATCATTCCACCTGACAACCGTACTACCTTTCTTGCCCATCCACTCAGTCAGAGGCTTACTCACACCAGAACAATCACGTATAAACTTTCGCTGGAACTCAATCAAACCCAAAAACGACTTCAGTTGCTTCACAGTCACCGGTTTCGGGAGCATTCACACCTTCTAAACATGCTTCGGCAACTTTCGTAACCCATTCTCACTCACCATATGCCCAAGGAATTCCACTTCTTTCGCAAACCATTCACACTTCGCGACTTTCAATTTCACACCAACACTCTCCAACGTTCTCAACAAATCATTCCCCAATCTCATATGCTCCTCAAAAGTCTCAGTCATAATCAAAATATCATCTATAAACGCAATCACATTCTTACTCTCAAACTTACTCAACACAACATTCATTGCCCGCTTGAAGGCTCCGGGAGCATTAGCCAACCCAAAGCTGATGTTTCGGAACTGGTAATGCCTCTTTGTAGAAGAGAAGGCAGTAACCAGCCGGCTCTCCTCAGCAATAGGCATCTGGTAATACCCCCGTACCAGATCCAGCTTCGTAAACCACTCCATCTCATGCATAATATACACACACTCAGATACCACACACATCATAAGAACATAAGAAGAACATAAGAAAAGAAGGAGACTGCAAAAGACCATTCATGGCCTACACTTGGCAGCTCCTGTTCCAGTCAACATCGGAAACCTTTCTTTCACAGTCCTTTCATTCACCTTTCGATAATCCACACACAGACGCAATCTTCCATCCGGCTTACGTACAGGCACAATTGGACTATTCTATGCACTCGCGCTCTCTTTAATCTCCTCCAATTGCTCTAATTCCAAACACTGCTCCTCAATCTCATCAGCAACCGGACGTGGGAAATGCCTCGGCAGCTGACAGATTGGGGAGTCCTCCTTCAGGACAATCTTGAATTCCGGGAGCTTTGCAACCCCGAAATCCAGATCACCCTTACTGAGGGCTCCTTTTCGTTCAAATATCATTCGATACACATCCTCCCTTTCATACTCAGTCAAACATCCATCCAATTCCACCATGCTCTTCACTTCATTATACGTCCATTCACACGTCTTTTCACCTGCAACATTTACCCTGACATCTTTGCTATCATCTATACCTACCTCATTGACAGTGGAGAGGTGATCTAGTACATCTCCAACTTGGATCCCCCTCGCCTGTCCTTTCACCCTGGCGTCCGCCTGCACACATACAAATGAATCAATCATTCTCATCAAGCCATCAAACACACAAGCAACACGCCTTACCTTATAACACGCATCTTTTCCATCCAATATCACAGTGTTCTCACCCACATTCAAACTAACATCCCTACTCCAACTCACTCTAACAGACACCCTTTCACCCTTCACAAGCCTTACATTCTCAATAGCAGTCACCTCAATACCAGTAAACACACTCTTCAAAATGCTACCATCTTTCCCTACATATAGCTTATAAACCCCATTTTTACCAATCTTTCTCTCAATCTGATCACTCGCAGGATGCACAACCATACGATTCATTTTCATAAAATCATACCCAAAAATCACACCATACTCACTACTCACCTTATCAATCACAGACAATTCACATTCATTCATTAACATACCATGCATTAGAACAGGTGACCTTATCATTCCAATCACAGCCCCTCTCCTACTACCAATACCTACCAAACTACCCTTACACTCAGACAGGAGGGCTTTCTCACTCACCTTGTCATACACATCTTTATACACCAAGCTCGCCTTGCATCCAGAATCTATTAAAGCCAAACACTAAATTCCATTCAATTCCACCTTCACACTCAGACACTCATACTTCCTACCAGACAGCACTTTCACACTAGACAGACTTACCAACACATTACTCACACTCATGCACCCAGAGGATACTTCACCAGGTACCCTCTTAAAATTCAGTTTCCTGCTTCAGACTTTTCATTCACACCTTGCGCTCTCAGTCTATTCCAACACTTTTCACTCGAATGTCCGTCCATCGCACGATAGCTACATACATTCCTCTGGTCACAACACATCCTCGCATAATGACCAGCCTTTCCACAATTACTACAACCATACGTCATACTTTCTCAAACAGTTGCGCCACCATTCAACCTTGGACAATCTTTCTTCAAATGGCCTCTTTCTTTACACTCAAAACATTCTTTCACACTTTCCTGGCAATCCTTTATCATATGCTTCTTCTTACCACACCCAAAACATGCACCAGACGTCCACCTACATTCTGCCAACATATGACCTTTCCTCCCACACCGACGACATTCCACAATCTTTCTCACACCATTCGGTCTCTTATTTGCTGGGACATACCTCGGCTTCTCTCTCATATACCCATTCCCACGCTTGACATTTATCTGTTCCCTTCCATTCGACCACCCTCTGTTTACCCATCCATTCTGCCGGCCTAGAAAGCTAGACATCACTCCAGCTGGTGCAGCCTTAAGGGCATCCCTGTAGCTGACAAGCTGCTGGGGTGGGAGAAAGCTTTTGGGCTTCTTACCCCCAACATTCACACTGTACCATCCATCTTCTTCTAGATCGCTTTCATCATCAAATCGTCCATCTTCCTACAGTTCCAACACATCCTCCCACATCAACCGTTTAACTTTCAGTCTCATTCTCTCCTTTCTCTTTCCACTCAGCCATTCACTCACCTTTCGTGGGATTGTGTCCAGAAACTTCCTCATCAGTGGTTTACATTCATTTACATCATCATCACCATAACTCATTCTTGCCATACTCTCAAGCCTATGTGCATACATATTCACCTTTTCGTTCTTACCCATACGCGCCTTCTCAAATTCATTCACTCTCTTTCATTCGTTTCACCTGTCCAATCATCCGCTTCTTCACTACATCGTACTTTGGCTCTCCCACACTCGTTATCACTCGAAAGAACTCCAACACTTTCCCATCCAAACAATCTTCCAGTACACTCACCTATGACCCTTGTTCTGCGGGTACTTGAGCTTGCAGTACCGCTCAAGATCCATGAAGAACTCAGCCATACTCTTTCCCCCATGCAATCTAAACTTATCAATCCTAGGCACTTCCTTAATCAAAATTTCTTTCACCACATTCACTTTATTATCCGAAGAGCTACTCTCGGTCTCACTCATTCCAATCATATCGTCACTCTCTTCCCCATCTGAGTATAGCGAATCCACACTCTTCCCTATCGCCTTCCTATCCTTCACGTTATAACCATGCTTCCTTCCTCTCTTACTTTCCACTCTCTTCCATTCACCCTCTTTACTACCACTAACAGTGTTTTCTCTAGACTCAATCACACTGCCATCCATTCCATTTAGCAGAGGCCAATCAGTAGGAGCAGGGGTTAGGGTCTTGGGCCTAGGGCTGGTCCATCCCCTGTCATCATATTATATAGGTCCTTTATCCGTCGGTCAGTCTGATCCTGTCGGTCTCCCATTTCCTTCTTCATCCTATCAGTCTTTTCATTCATCTCTTTCATCTCATTACTCATTACCTCAATCATTACCCGCAACATTTCACATTCCTCTTCTTTCCTTCTCAACTCCAGTCTCAATCGCACTACTTCTTCATTCAAAGTTTCTGCGACAGCCATTGTTCCCAAGTTAGTAAAAATATAGGAGGAGGGGAAAATCAAACAAACTACTTGTAAAACTAATTGGGTATGGACTGCAATCCAATCACGTCATGCTCTCGGTTTCGAAGTCTCACGTCCATATTCGGGCGCCAAATGTAGCGGGCCAAAAATCTACACTAACCCCCAATCGAACCAACCGTCTCCCATCTTATTTGCCGAGAGGTCCGAAGAAATGCCCGTATTCCTGCCATGTAGTCGGTGTGAGGAAGAGCGAAACGCTGGACCGGTCACAGAGTCCTCGCGGACTCTTTGGCGCCCGCATCGGCGCGCTCATTCCCCACAATTCCTACATGTCCAGGAACCCAGAAGAAAATAATCTCAACATCCGCCCGGCTCGCCAAAACCGTGGCGTCACGGATATTGCGAAACAGGCGATGCGGAGATTCCAATGCCCCGAGAGCATCAGGGCGCTTTGTGAGTCGCTATAGATCACAATGCAGTCTCCAAACCGGGCACGTTGTAGCGGGCCGAAAATCTAGACTAACCCCCAATCGATCCAACCCGCTTCCTACACTAATTCGGACGTAAGAAATCGAAATAGAATAAAACGGATTGTATATACAGTCCCTTTACTTACAAAAAAATGTACAATGATAATTACAATGGAGAGGGGTAATATATTAGAGATCTCTTTCCTATTCACACAAATATATAGCTAAATTTCCTTTATACCGCAATCAAAAAAATAAACAAATCCTACTTACAAATCCTATTAATTGATCCTAAGAAACATTAAAAAAAAATCAACAGCCCCAAAAAATCCGGATTATAACAGTCAATATATAGTTTACAAAAAAGAGAAGGCCTCACGTTGTACAAAGAGGGGGGGGGGGACGTCCAGCCACCTACCACTCAAGCGAACAAAATGCCAATGTCTTCCAACAACACTTGGCGCCTCTGCGCTAGATGGAAGATAAGTGATCTTATCACTCTTGCGTGGCTATTTTAAGCCCTCTTTCATTAACAATACTAATAGGGCTCTTCGTTAAATTTACTGAAGACGAAGTAATATTTTGTTTGCTATATAAAGATGTGCCAGACTAAGTCCTTTCCAGAATATGGCGCCTGGAAAAAACAAAAAACATGGTAATTTATTTATACATAAAATAACCAAAAAACAAAACAAACTTATTCCCATTAACACACACACATTCTTAAAGAAGGAGAAGAGTGTAATGGGAAAAAAGGTGGGAGAATGGCCGCTTATACACATACTCACATTCACTCCACCACAACGTCGTGAGATCTACCGTACCGAGTGGTGTATTGCCACCAGATCGGCCGTGAAGACACACGCAGCGCCTGACAGAGCCCCGCTGACTTCAAACAGGGGGGATACGGCTTGGAAGCCGACCCACTTTGGAGCCATCTGTATACACTGGCACGGTTCCAGCGTGACATGAGGTGTGCTCCAAAAAGGTCGAACGCAATACTTCCGGTGCTGAACAAGCTTTGGGAGCAGAGGCGTGGCGACAAATAGCCAAAAGGGGTAACCTCCAGGGTGGCGTCCAGGGCAGAACCAGGGGCGCCACCCGCCTGAGACGAATACCTAGCTCTAGAAGGAGTTTCCTGGACCTAAACCCGAACGACTAAGGATATGTCTGGCGTCTCTCCGATGCATAGGCACCGTCGAGATCACCTGAGGATGCAGTGAGAGCTGTTGGCGACTGAGGGAGGCAACGGGCTCGCGCGTACAGGCGAGTGATGCACTGCACGCGGGGTAGAGCGAGTGACATCCCCCAGCATCGACCAACAGTCTCTCGAAGGGGAAAGTGCGGAAGGCACCGGTCGCAAGGCGAAGGCCGTTGTGGTGGATCTAGTCCACCTTACGCAATTAAAGCTCGGCTGTGGATGCATAAAAACACGCATCCGTAGTCGAGCATCAAACGAACAAAGGATGGAGAAAAATGAATAGCAGTAGCCCTATCAGCGCTCCAAGAGCTGAACGTTACAAAACGGAGAATACCAATGGCGCGGGTACAAGAGACACTGAGGCTGCGAATATGAGCCTCCCAGGTGAGGCGTCGGTCAAATACAAGACCAAGAAAACAGTGCGATTTAACCACCTCCAGGGGAGGAGCCGTGGATGGCGGCAGAATTACACCACCTTAGTCTTGGCCAAGGAAAACCAAACCTGTGCGATTCAAGATAGCGAGAGACGTGGTTCAATGCCTGTTGGAGTCGACGCTCCAGAGTTGGCCTCTGGGCCGTGCCAAAAGAGATCAAAACGTCGTCCACGTAGAGCGTAGCGAGAACATCTTCCGGCAACACCGAGGTGATGCCGTTGATACTCATGGCAAAGAGTGTGACACTGAGGACACTTCCCTGCGGGACACCCTCTTCTTGCTCCTTTCGGCTGGAGAGAACTCCCCCCACCCGCACGCGGAATCGACGATCTCGCAAAATTTCAGATATTAACATTGGGAGGCGTCCCCTCGCCCCCATCGTGTGGAGAGTCTCCATAAAACCGTATCGCCATGCGGTATCAAAGGCCTTCTCCAGATCGAAAAACAACGTGCCATAGTGCTGTCTACGAAGCAAGGCCTCGCAGACGGCATTTTCCAGTCGGAGCAGAGCATCCGACGTGGAGTGGAACTTGCGGAAGCCGCACTGTGCAGAAGACAGATGGCCTCCGCTGTCCAGGAAAAAGGATAATCTAACATTTACCAACCTCTCCATCAACTTGCACACGCAAGAGGCTAGAGAGATTAGGGGGAAACCGGCAAGAGGTTTTTTTTTTAATTAAGGGGCTATCTGGCGACTGCCGACTTAGGCATTAGTCGCCGTAAACAAACAGCCTAGTTCTAGGCTACTTTAAAAATTAAACAGGAAACAATAAAAAGAAATAACAAAACAATAAAAAAGCAATAACAAAAACAGTAACAAAAACAACAACAACAATTAAACCGGGTTAAATGAAAGGGAGAAGGCCAGCCTCCCCACAAAAGTCAATAAGTCCACTAGTCATGGTGCACGCACTCCTCCCGAGTACAAGGGACAGGCGGTAGCGACCCCGCTAATCCCGGTACCGGAACAGGTATATTCCGCGAAGATCACCCAGACTGGGACATTCGACAAGAATGTGCCGAACAGTCTGGGGGACGACGCAGTCGTTGCAATAGGGCGCAGGCGAGCGCTCCATCAAGTAGCGATGCGTCACACGAGTGTGTCCGATTCGAAGACGACAGAAAGCAACCTGAAGCCGCCGCGGCATTGGGGGATAGGTCCATGGGAACAGTCGCGGCGCAATGGCACGCAACTTTAAGTTCCCCTCGACCGTCTCCCATCTTCTTTGCCAAGCAGTCCGAAGAGCTGCCCGTATTCCTGCCATGTAGTCAGTGTGAGGAAGAGCGAAACGCTGGTCCGGTCGCAGAGTCCTCGCGGACTCTTTGGCGGCCTCATCGGCGCGCTCATTCCCCGCAATTCCTACATGTCCAGGAACCCAGCAGAAGATAATCTCGACATCTGCCCGGCTCACCAAAACCGTGGCGTCACGGATTTCGCGAACCAGGGGATGCAGAGACTTCAATGCCCCGAGAGCACTCAGGGCGCTTTGTGAGTCGCTATTGATCACAATCCGGTCTCCGAACCGGGCACGTCGCGTAATCTCCCGTACCGAGTGGTGTATTGCCACCAGCTCGGCCGTGAAGACAGACGCAGCGCCTGGTAGAGCCCCGCTGACTTCAAACAGAGGGGATACGGCGTGGAAGCCGACCCCCTCTTGGGACTTGGAGCCATCCGTATACACTGGCACGGTACCAGCGTGACACGATGTGTGCTCCAAAAAGGTCAAACGCAATACTCCCGGCGCAGTACAAGCTTTGGGAGCAGAGGCGTGGCGACAAATAGCCAAATATGGTACCCTCCAGGGTGGCGTCCTGGGCAGAACCAGGGGCGCCACCGGCCCGAGAGCTATATCTCCCTCTCGAAGGAGTTTCCTGGCCCTAAACCCAAAGGGCTTAGGTTATGACTGGCGTCTCTCGGCGGCATAGGCACCATCGAGATCAGCTGCGGATGCAGTGAGAGCTGTTGGCGACTGAGGGAGGCGCCGGGCTCGCGCGTACATGCGAGTGATGTACTGCACGCGGCGCAGAGCGAGTGGCATCTCCCCAGCATCGACCAACAGGCTCTCAATGGGGGAAGTGCGGAAGGCACCGGTCGCAAGGCGAAGGCCGGTGTGGTGGATCCAATCCACCTTCCGCAATAAACGCTCGGCTGCGGATGCATAAAACTCGCATCCGTAGTCGAGCTTCGAGCAAACAAAGGATCGATAAAAAAGTAAGGCAGTAGCCCTATCAGCGCCCCAAGCGCTGAACGTCACGGAACGGAGAATGTCCATGGCGCGGGTACAAGAGACCCTAAGGCTGCGAATATGAGTCTCCCAGGTGAGGCATCGGTCGAATACAAGACCAAGGAAACGGTGCGACTCAACCACATCCAGGCGCACCCCATTAAGAAAAAAATCTGGGTCGGGGTGAAGCCGTGGATGGCGGCAGAAGTGCACCACCTTAATCTTGGCCAAAGAAAACCGAAACCTGTGCGCTTCGGCATAGCGAGAGACGCGGGTCAATGCCTGTTGGAGTCGACGCTCCAGAGTTGGCATCTGGGCCGCGCCAAAAGAGATCGAAAGGTCGTCCACGTAGAGCGTAGCGAGAACATCTTCCGGCAGCACCGAGGTGATGCCGTTAATGCTCAGGGCAAAGAGTGTGACACTGAGGACACTTCCTTGTGGGACACCCTCTTCCTGCTCCTTTGGGCCGGAGAGGGCTCCCCCCACCCGCACGCGGAATCGACGATCTCGCAAAAATTCAGATATAAAGATTGGGAGGCGTCCCCTCGCCCCCATCGTTTGGAGAGTCTCCATGATACCGTATCGCCATGCGGTATCATAGGCCTTCTCCAGATCAAAAAACACCGTGGCGTAGTGCTGTCTACGAAGGAAAGCCTCGCAGATGGCATTTTCGAGTCGGAGCAGAGCATCCGACGTGGAGTGGAACTTACGGAAGCCGCACTGTGCAGAAGACAGATGGCCTCCACTGTCCAGGAAAAAGGCTAATCTAACATTTACCAATTTCTCCATCAACTTGCACACGCAAGAGGCTAGAGAGATTGGGCGGAAACCGGTCGGAGTAGAGTGATCTCTCCCCGGCTTGCGAAAGGCGAGCACAGTAGCGATTCGCCAGGAGTCTGGGAGAAGACCTTCCACCCAGATCCTGTTAAACAAATCTAACAGAAAGGCCATGCCTCGCTCACCCAGGTGTCGAAGCATGGCGTACAGGACATCGTCCGGCCTATGGGTGGTGTCCGCGCACAAAGCGAGAGCGGAACGCAACTCACTCACAGTAAACTTGTCGTTGAAGGGTTCTCCGCCTCTGGAGGTAAAGTCCAGCCGGCGGCCTTCCGCGACATCACGACGTGCATTGAATGCTGGCGGAGCAGCATCCCGGCTAGAGAATGCGGAAAAAGCGGTCGCGAAGGATTTCGTCACAGACGCGGGGTCCGAGATTGCGGTCCCATTCTCCTGGAGAACGGGAGGAGAGTCGTGCGAGAACTTGCCCCGAATCCTTTTGACTTGCCTCCACACCTCTGCTAAAGGGGGCGTCTCGTTAAGTGAAGACACGTATGCCCTCCAAGAAGAGCGGCGGGCGTGCTTCGAAATATACCGGAACCTAGACCTAGAACGACGAAATTCAGCGACAGTGAAATCGTTCGGGCGGCGCATATAGCGCATGTAGGCATAACGCTTCTTTTTGAGGGCCGTCTCACACTCGGTCGACCACCATATGAGTGGTTGGCGTGCAAAACGGCCAGACGTTCTAGAAATAGTAGTCAGGCCGGTGGCGATGAGGCTGCCGGAGAAGAACTCAACGGCCTCATCTACCGACCTAAACTCGTCGACTGAGATAGAGAATTCAGTCATTTCCTGAAATGCAGGCCACCGCGCCCGCGCCAAGCACCTCCGAGGTGTGCTCTCAGGCGGCAGTTGCCCTGGAAATGATATTTAAATGGGAAAGTGATCACTACCATGGAGGTCATCAACCACCCCCCAATTTAAATCAGGCTGTGCATCCGAAGAGCACAAAGATAGGTCAAGGCAAGAAAATGAAGCGGTTCTCGGACAGTGATGCGAAAACTCTTCTACGTTTAGGACCCTTTTAGCCGCCAGCTTTACCAGGGAAGCGCCCCGGTTGAGTAGAGCCCGCAGAAGGGCGACGAATGGGCGCGGAAACAACTGTGCTCGTTGGCCTGGATGGGCCAGGAGCAGAGGGTGCCTTTCTAACTATTGAGGCATATGACGTCCCAGGCAGAGCTGGGCGCGCCAGGACCAAGTCCTTAGCCTCGCGGAATGAGAGTCGATCCTGTGGCTGAACGGCGAGGATTTTTCTCGAGGAGATATGCACCACATTGCTTTGAAGAAGCGGGGTGTGGCTCTCCGCAATTGACACACATGCCACAAACGATTTGGACTTATCGTGTGCGGCCTCGAGCAATTTACTCAAACTTCGGGTGACCCCGACTTTGCACGTCTACAAGATCGATGCGTATGGCCGAAGCAGTGTCAGTAATTGCACCGCCGCGGCAGTGGCACGAATGCCTTCACGCAGTAGCGGTACCAACCGGCACGCACCAACTAAGGAAGCTTGTCAAAGTCGAACGTGACGAAGAGTGTAGGGGTGGGTCTCGAGGCTCTTCCCTGTTTTCTTATCACACGTTCGACCTTGACCGCCATATGGTCGGCCAGCTCTAAGGTGATGTCCTCAATGGAGTAGTCAAAGAGTTCCCTCGCATAAACTACTCCTTTCACAAAGTTCATTGTAGAGTGCGGCGTCACACTCACCGGGGTGCCATGAAATGTCTGAAGAGCACTTATCTTGACCGCCTCGGCGGGATTCGCCGCATTCGCCAGAAGGCTCCCGTCGAGAAATGGGTCACCTTCAGCTTTCTACCAATTGCACTAGCTAATCCTCTCATCTGATGGATCATGTTGCTCTTGGAAAACATTGTGCCATCAGTGGATCGAATAACGAGGAAGCGTTTGAAGCCAGTGGGCTCGAAAACGCCAGGTAACCTCTAAATGAACGGCCCCGATGTCCTTTAGACTCCGCCCTGTGCACTTTTGGTCTTAGTCAGGGGCTCTACAACCGGAGGGGCAGAGGCGTCGAATGTGCCGATCTTGG
Organism: Ceratothoa steindachneri; assembly: GCA_963969495.1. Classification (NCBI taxonomy): domain Eukaryota; kingdom Metazoa; phylum Arthropoda; class Malacostraca; order Isopoda; family Cymothoidae; genus Ceratothoa; species Ceratothoa steindachneri. The sequence continues at coordinate 88,579,584 of OZ018317.1, read as the reverse complement.
CCTGGTCGGTGGCCAAAGTGGCAGCAAACCCATCTGTCCCCGCACCCCCCGCGGATGGAGAGGAGCCCCGAGTCTTTTTCTTTTTGGAAGAGGAGGGCGGGGAATGAACCCGCTTCTAACCTCCACCGGCAGAAGCCCCTAGGCCAGATGGACCGGCTTCAGCCAGGTCCTTTTCCAAAATGGAGAATGTCCTGGTGGCCGCAGGGGCACCTTCCGGAGAAGATCTCTCCCCTCCTTGTACTGCCTCAGAAACCATAGCCGTTTGAGGAAAACCTTGCATAGGGGCGGATTCTGGTTCGGTGTTTGGCAGTGTCGCCAGTCTTGTGTGGGCAGGCACAGGCCTTAACCCCTGCAAGGTTTAAAATTCTTGCCAGCAGGTCTTTTGAGGAAAGCGACCGAAGGGGCCTGGCTTTCCTCTTTCCCCTGAGGGGGTTTTCCCTACCAAGCCGCTTACACGAGGGGCGGTCGGCAATGGGCTGCCTGCTGGCTTTCTTGGCAGTCCCCTTAGAAAGAAAAGGAGGGACTGCCGTTGGAAATTGGGAGGTGCACGAAAGCACCTCCAGAGAAGGTGGTGAGGAGGAGTCCCCTTTACCCGTAGGAGTAGGAGAGGAGTAAGCCTCCTCTCCGGTTGAAGAAATATGGAGGGTCCCCTGCGCAAGCACAGGGATAGGGGGACCTCCATTTTTTTGGTGGAGCTGCCTGAGGGCGGCTTCGTCGATGTACAAGGGGAAATGGGGAGAGATTTGTTTTTTTTTATTTGCATTCATGGGCATGGTGACCCTCTTTTTCCTACGGGACGCAATAGCTCATTACCTCTCGCAGTTGCTCGCACTGCAAGAGGTGCTTACAGGCCTGGCCGAGCCAGGCGCCGCTATTTGGGACCACCCCTCCCGCCTGGTGGCCTGGCAGTCCATCGGCATGGCGGCTCCACCTTGAACACGGCGTAAATTGAGTGTGAAGAGGAAAGGAAAAGGGATGTGAGGAAGGTATGGGCGGGGATGAAGCAGGTTGTTAAAAACCAACCATCCCAGACCGGAGCTCAGGGAACATTGTTCCCTTCCCCTCAGCCCCGATCCGGGACGATTGGCTGAGAAGAGGGTCAGCATCTACCCTGTGAAATTAGAGACTTACCAGAGAAAGTTGTGGGAGAGGTTGTATGAAAAGAGACGAAGTAGGGGAGAAATGCAGGCTATCTGAAGGATAGCCTGTAAACTTAATTGTCCTCTAAAATATAAAACCATATCATCTAACACACAAAACAAAACCTTGGATGACAAACGCAATTATAAATAACATCAAAAAACGTAAAAAATGCTTTTCTCTTTCTAAGCTTAGTCAAATTCCAGAACACACATAAAAATTTTCGGAATCAAGTTACTAACCAAATTAAAATAGCCAAGAAAAATTATTACCATGAACGATTTAATCAAACGAAAAACAATATAAAACAAACTTGGAAGTTAATCAATTCTGTGATAAAACCTAAAAATACTAAAGGAACAAACCAAATTAAACAAATTATCGTTGACGGCAAACCAGTTGATGACAATAAGGAAAAAGCAAATGAATTCAATAAATTTTTTGTCAACGTAGGTTTTAAAATCTCAGTCTCCTGCAAAATTGTCGATTAATCTTTTCTTTCGTATTTTAATGAGATTAATGTACCAAATATCTTGTTCTTTCCTCCTGTAAGCGTAGCCGACATAAAAAAAATCATTAGTTCACTAAAAAATAAAAAATAATGTATTAATTCAATCTCTACTAAAATTTTAAAATACATCTCTGATATAATTGCTCCAATTTTAGCATCAATTATTAATAAATCATTTACGCATATCTTAACAAAGTATCTTAAAAGTTGCTCGGGTAACACCGTTCGTTACCAAAGGCCGGAGACCTCACAAACGTCAGCAATTACCTCCCTATTTCATGTCTTTCAATGTTCAGTAAAATATTTGAAAAAAATAGCATTCAATAAACTATATAATTTTCTGGAATCTAATTCACTGTTTTAGACGTCAGAAATCAACGATTCACGCGATAATTAACCACCTTCAATATTTATATGATAACATTGAAAAAGGCCACATTGTATTCTCAATTTTTCTCGATTTTAAAAAAGCTTTCGATTGTGTCAACCAAAATACTCTACTGTCAAAATTAGCTATGTACGGAATTAGAGGCAACTGCCAAAATTGGTTCGAATCATATTTAACTGAAAGAAAGCAATTTGTCTCCGTCAATGGTCAATACTCATCCCACCTTAATATTACAACTGGGGTCCCACAATGCTCCGTGCTAGGGCCACTGTTATTTTTAATCTATATTAATGATATTGTTAAATTCTATTCGCTGTTTAAATTTATATTATTCGCGGATGGTAGTGCCTTATCAACTCCCTTGCCATATGACAAACCGAGCAACATTGCATCTACAATAAATAAAGAACTCGAAAATGTCTTCATTTGGCTTAATGTTAATAAACTAGCAATAAATGTAGATAAAACCAAATATATTCTTTTCTCTTACATAAAATCTATTGAATTGCCCATATTAAAATGGGCGACGGAATAATTTATGAAACTACTTATATCAAATTCCTAGGTATCTTTTTTGACAAAAATCTGAGTTTTAAACAACATATTACGCATATCTTAACAAAACTATCAAAATCGATTGGAATATTATATAAATAAAATAAGTTTCTTCCTAAATCTATTCTCCACTCTTTATATATGACAATGGTGCAACCTTACTTGACATATGGCATAGAGAGTTGGTATGGAAAATATCAAAATTGGTAAATATGTAGACGAGCGGCCCGGCCGATAAAATGTACTATTTCGTCCGTATTCCAAAAGGTTTCACGTTTTTGGAGTACATTTAAGAGGACGGCTCGTGTGGGGGTAAACACAAGGGGGGGACCACACTATGAATATCCTGAGTTTCATTAAATTGGGGGGGGCTGGGGGGCACAGCCCCCCCAGTATATAATCCTAATTGTTATAATGTTCTGACGTTTACAAAAAATGAATGCTTTAACAAAAATGGCGGCAGCTATAATTCGAAAAGGACTCAAACGCGCATGAATATTCCGACATGGGTGAACGATAATATTTACACCCCAAATTTTTTTTCGGCCAGGCTGCTAGTCTACATATTTACCTCAAAATTATGTCAATAAATTAGTCATATTACAGAAAAAAGCAATTCGAGCCATCCATCAACTCGACTACAAAGAGCACACTAATCATATTTTAAAGAATCCAGAATTCTAAAATAAATGATCTTTGTTTTTCAAACATCCGTATGCCTTCACAAAACAATAAATTGTTCCTATAATAAGTATATATTTAATATGTTACAAATAGCTGATAGTATCCATAATCACCAAACCCGCAATAGATCAAAATTTATTTCACCCTTGTATTCAAAATCAAAATCACAATGTACTCTTAGCTTTCTGTACAAATCTATCAAAATATGGAATGGCTTGGACGACAATATCAAATCCCAAACCAATTTAGCTCAATTCAAAAAAGCTCTTAAAAAAAATATAGTTTCAGCTTACTAAATATCTATTACAGTTTTTTTTTATTGTGTATTTATTTGTTACTGTACACTATTATACTGTGTACTATTTCTCTGATTTACAGATTATAAATATGTTATGATTTATATACGACTGTTGAATATGTTAACTACAGATCCTTTGAAATAATCACCAAAAATAACTCGTTTTTTAATTTATCTCTAAATTTAAATAATATAATTATTCGTTATTTGCAATCTCTGCAATGGTTAGGTTTTCAATTGTATACTAAATTGTTTATATTTTTATAACAAAGGCGTTCTCTGTTCGTAAACAGATTATGTTATGCTTATTTAGCTGTTAGTCTTAAGTTTTAAGTTTCTGCCCTAAGAGTCTGATTTATTTTGGGCCCATAACTAATCTTTGTATATATATATATATATATATATATATATATATATATATATATATATATATATATATATATATATATATATATGTATAAAGTACTTATTGTAACTTGTCATTAAGATATAAAATGTAATATATCTATACAGTACATTGGATTAATATGGAATAAATAAATAAAAAATAAATAAATAAACCTTTGTTTCTTTGCTTCAGTTTCTTATTTATTATTTCCTCCTTAGTCTACTTTCCTCATTATTCTCCTCAGTCAAGATAGAGCAGACAATGGGGGACTGTCTTCATTGAACTTAATAAACAATCAATCACGTCTCAAAACTTCGGTCAAACATCTAATTAATACCCAACTTCGGCCTTCATACATAACTTAAACACACTCAATATCCATCTCTCACTATTTTAGTCTAGACTTGAAATACACCAAACTTCGGTCTTTATTCCGAACTTCATCAACCCAATCAATATCCTCCTTTCAATACTTCCGTCAAACATTCAATAAATACCCAACTCCGGCATTCATTCTAAACTTAATAAGCACTCAATATCCTTGAATAAATATTTCAGGCCACACTTGCAATTATACCGAACCTCAGTTTTAATAATAAAAATAATAAACAGTAAATATCCTACCTACACAACTTCACACCACACTTGCAATTTGTAAAAAAATATTTCCGTCTCACAAACGAGGGTTGATACAATCAAACAGATTGGCGTCGCGTGGTGCTAATGGGAAAAGTACCCCAAATTAGCTTCGTACCAGCCCTGGTTCGCGTTGCCAGAAACATTTTTAGTTCGCTGATCTAAGAGTCCCTACACAGCCGTGCTTGTCAGGTTGTAAAGCTGACAAACCATACACAGAAATCCCTTGAGGACGAGTAAGCCATAGGGGTAAAAACCGTTTAAACAGGAAACTACTTCCTTGAAATAGTTAACACTTAGAATTAACGGCCCGCCAAATCAACCATAAATGATGATCCCCCGAAGGATATACGGTTAGCCAAGCAATAGCTAGTTCGTTACGCTCGCTATCCGAGCTCCTAATCCACAAACGCAGAAACTAAGTGAACAACTCCTTAGTCCAGTGAAGGGAAACCATACCCTAAAATGTTACAATAAGTAAAGGCTTAAACTTAATCTCTAAAGTAAAGAAACATTTAACCCCCAATTTAAATTAATTATAAGTCTTCGATAAGAAGCAAATACAAGTCATTTAAGAGGCAAAAGCTTCAGCTCCGAATTGTCAAAGAACAGAGGTCTCGAAAGTGGAAACTTTTGGAGCACACAGCCCTCAACTCAAATGATGAAAGGGTCAACCAGAAATCAATTAGCCTCAATTTAATTAACACCAAAATCTAAGAAGGAAGTGAAAGCTATCAAAAAACTTAATCTTACTAACCTAAATATAAATTCAATCCCAATGACTTCAATGCGAAGCCAATACATATATCTTAGAAGGCAATTACTTATGCTCCGAAGTGTCGAGGAATAGAGCTCTCCGAAGAGTCTATTGGAGCACACCTAACTGAATTACAAAGGTGTCACACCCGATTATCAATCATCCTCCTTTAAATTAAAGTCACCCCAAACCAATCTACAAATGGTAAACAATCAAAATACAAGACTGCTTGAAAGGCTATCCAAACCGAGTACATCTTGGGATTAAAATTAACTTCGTAATAAAGTAGTGAAAAACAAGTCTCTAAATCGTTTATCAATTCTTTCCAAATAGCAATCACTTAATTCACTTTAAGGAGGATACGAAGTCAATGCTACAAATTCTGCTTGGCAGAAAAAGAAACCAACAACGTAATACCAAAATTTTAACGAAATAAATTACCAAGTACTTACATGGGCAGTATTGAATAATAGGATGCGCACGCGTCTTAGTAAAGCTTCTAATAATTCTTTGTATTGTATTAGTGTCCTAGAAATAATATTAAGATAGCTAAAAGAGTCTATCGTACTTTATAAAGACAGAAAAAGATTATTTAAACTCGATTCTGCAACGCAAGAATTCTTCCATGACGCCATCATGAAATGCTACGATTCCGACTAAGTTACGCTTATTCGCGCGTTTACTATTTGTTCGCGATTCTTTGTCTTTTTTTACCCCGAAACAATGTCATTTTTTCTTATGGAACCAGTGTGTCAAGGGTCCTGTCTGATTGTTCGCAATCAAATCCTTTTATGTGCGGATAAATCGAAGTTTATTAACTTCTTTTCTGAACATAAAGTGATACAGAAAGAAGTGGCTGTCCGACGTGCGGGTGTAAAGTTTCTATAAATAAGCAATTTTATTTCAGCTGTAAAAGTTATTTCCAGGGGTAATAAAAAAAATGTCTCAATCGAGGTGCAGATTTAAAATATCTGCTTTTGTGGGGTCTTTTTTTGGTACATAAGCTTTCGTTTTAGGCCTACGAAAACTCAATCGTTAATCATTGTCAAAACTTCGTAGATTTAAAAACAGGAGTCGGCACCTGGAATATTGAACAGCAGTGGAGCGATGCAAGAAGTCGAATCACGAAATACGAGAGAAAAAGACATTTTTACTGTTTTCTCGCAACAGCACTTTTTGTGCGGAAATTTACAAGTTAGAAAAATTGCTTTCACGAATTACTCCTGGTATCTGCGGATCTCTAACCACCACAATAAAGTAAGCTTTCCTTTTGTCTTGTGGGTGAGATAGGTTTCAGCCTATTTAGTCGCGGGCGACTCTACAACTCACTATGTCGGTTGGTCGGTCGGTCCCCATTTTGCTTTTTTTAATAACATTGTAACGATTTAGCCGAGTCTAACAAAATTTGAAAGCCTTATGTTGTTTTACATTCTCTTTCGAATGATATGATTGCCAAGGTCCTCCCAAGGTTATCCCTGGAATTATTTTGTTTTGGCAATAACATCATAGCTATTAGGCCGGTTCTAACGAAATTTAAAACACTTATGTTGTTTTACATTCTCTTTCGAGTGATATAATTGCCAAGGTTATTCAAGGAATTATTGAAAGTTTTGAAGGTCGTAAGGTCATAAATCAAAATCGTTAAAGCACGCGACTTTGGTTAGCAGACCTTGTTTATCTTTCGAAAGGTTTACCTGTGTGGTAGAAAAAGTGCTATTAAACAAACAAAGTACTGCTTTTCCAGCACCTGTCTTTTCCATTGTGTGCAAGTGTATCGAGATGGAAGCGAAAAGAATCGAGATATTTGCTCTTCTGCGCGCTGGCCACAAAAGTCCAAAATATAACCAGCTCAACATTAACCGGATGACCGTCCACAGTGTCGCGAAGAAGCTCAAGAATGAGGAAGACTTCAAAGATCGACTTCGTTCAGGCAGACCTCAGGTTATCAACCGTTTGGCTGTAAGAAAGGCCTTCGAAAGTGCTCCCTAGTTAAAATGACAGCGCTCGTGAAGAAGAATATCTCTGTGGTCTTTGGGCCCAGGGCTAACAATGAGGAGAGTGACAAGAGCTAGAGGTGCGTGGAAAGCCTTTTGATCACTAGGCGTATGCCAGAACAAAGTAGGGAGCGTTATCGTCACCTCCTCTACGACTTGAATTTTTAAGGCAATCGCATTCTCATTTTTTTCTGATGAAAAAAAACCCTTGATGGTCGAGCCAGTTATCAACAAGAAGAACGACCGCGTGGTAAGCGGTGTCTACAATCAAGAACCAGGCTGCCGTGATAATGCTCGGCGTCATGGCTTCGAATGGTAAGAAATGCCGCCTGTGTTGTTCGTGACCGGTCCCCTGTAAAGGACACGGTGATTTGCTTTCCTAGCCTCCAAGCTGACGGACTCATCACCCAATCCAGTTCAAGCTTAGCTTCATCACCTTCTTTCTGACGTCCTTTCCTCTTACCATGCGACGGGACTCAGCACCGCGTCCAACCCCAGCTTAGCCTCTTCTCCTTCTTTCAGACAGCCTGTATTTCTCCCCTACTTCCTCACTTCCTGTACAATCTCTCCCACAACTTTCCTTGGTCAACCTCTAATTTCACAGGGGAGATGCTGACCTTCTTCTCAGCCAACCGTACCGGATCGGGGCTAAGGGGGGGAGGGGACAATGTTCCCTAACCCCTGAGCTCCGGTCTGGGGTGTTTGGTTTTTAACAACCTGCTTCAAACACATCCATATCTACCTCACTTCCCCTTTCCTTCTCACTTCAAAATCTATATTTGTACGCCGTGTCCAAGGTGGAGCTGCCATGCTGAGGGACTGCCAGGCTACCAGGCGGGAGGGGTGGTCCTGAATGGCGGGAGCTGGCTCTGCCAGGCCTGTATGCACCCCTTGCAGGGCGGGCTACTGCTTCTCGTATAATATAATGGGTCACCATGCCCAATGATGAACAATTAAAAAAACAAACCCCTCAACTTCTCATGTTCCATCGACGGAGCAGCCTTCGGGCAGCTCCACAGGAAAAATAGAGGTCTTCCTCCCTGTGCCTGCGCAGGGGACCCTCCATATTTCTCTAACCGGAGAGGAGGCTTACTCCTCTCCTTCACTTACAGGTGTAGGGGACTCCAGCCCACACCCTTCTTTGGAGGTGCTTTCGGGCGCCTCCCTTTTTCGAGCAGCAGTCCCCCCTTTTTATTCCAAGGGGACTGCCAAGAAAGCCAGCAGGCAGCCCTTAGCTTACCGCTCCCCAGTGAAGCGGCTCGTTAGGACAAACCCCCTTAGGGGAAGAGGGGAGCCAGGCCTCTTCGGTCACTTCCCACAAAAGACCTGCTGGCAAGAATATTTAACCTTGCCGGGGTTCAAGGCCTGTGCTTTCCCACACAAGACTAGTGACAATACTGCCAATGGGACCTGCGATGTCGTAGTGGGAGGATGGACAACTGGAGGCCCACCTGAGATAGAGATGATCCTTGAGGCAACCCAGCCTCAGAGGGTAGGGCCTTCCATGGGGGAAAATCTAGGATCGGTGACAAGCATCAAACTCGAATCCGTCCCTGTGCAAGGTCCTCCTCAAACGGCTAGGATTTCCGAGGCAGTACAAGGAGGGAAAGGATCTCCTCCGGACGGTGGCCGTATGACTGTCTGGACCTTCTCCATTTCAGGAAAAGATCTGGCTGAGGCCGGTCCATCTGGCCTGGGGCCTCCTGCTGGCGGTGGGAAGAAGCGGGTTCAGTCCCCGCCCTCCACTCCTGAAAAGAAAAGGAACACGAAAAAGACTAAAAAGACTCGGGGGGGGGGGGCTCTTCTCCATCCGCGGGGGCTGCGGGGACGGATGGGTTTGCTGCCACTTTGGTAATCAACCGAGCCAAGATCGGTACATCCGGTCCCTGTGCCCCCCCCCCAGGGTGCGGAGCCCCCGATTAAGACGAAAAGAGCACAGGGTGGAGCCTCGATGACATCGGGATCCCTTATTCAGAGGCTACCTGGTGTTTTCGAGCCCGCTGGCTTTAAACTCTTCCTCGTTATACGCTCCACTGATGGCACCATGTTGGCCAAGGTCAACATGATCCATCAGAGGAGTGCATTAGCTAGGTTAATTGGTAGAGAGCCGAAGGTGACCCGTTTCTCGGACGGAAGCCTTTGGGCGAATGCGGCGGATCCCTCCGAGGCGGCCAAGATAAGTGCTCTTAGGACACTTCATGGCACCCCGTTGAGTGTGACGCCGCACTCTACCATGGACTTTGTGAAAGGAGTAGTTTATGCGAGGAAACTCGTTCACTACTCCATTAAGGACATCACCTTAGAGCTGGCCAACATGGGGCGGTCAAGGTCAAACGTGTGATGAGAAAAACGGGAGAGGCCTCGAGACCCACCCCTACACTTGTGGTAACGTTCGACTGTGACAAGCTCCCTGAGTCGGTGCGTGCCAGTTGGTACCACTACCGCGTGAAGGCATTCGTGCCACTGCCGCGGCGGTGCTATTACTGTCACCGCTTAGGCCATAGCAATCGTTCTTGTAGACGTGCAAAGTCACCCAAAGCCTATGTAAACAGCTATAAGGCTGCACACGATAAGTCTAAATCGCATGTGGCCAAGTGTGTCAATTGCGGAGAGCAGTACTCCGCTTCTTCGAAGCAATGTGGTGCATATCTCCTTGAAAAAGAAATCCTGGCAGTTCAGGCCCAGGATCGACTCTCATTCCGCGAGGCTAAGGACTTGGTCCTGGCGCGCCCATCTCTGCCTGGGACGTCATATGCCTCAATAGTTAGAAAAGCACCCTCCGCTCCTGGCCCATCCAGGCCAACGAGCACGGTTGTTTCCGCGCCCATTCGGAGCCCTTCTGCCGGCTCTACTACACCCGGGCGCTCCCCTGGTAGAGCTGGCGGCAAAAAGGGTTCACACCCAGCCCCGGCTAAAACCAGGGCTCCCCCCTCTTCCCCCAGCGTGACCGTTTCCCGTAAGGCGAAACGGCCACGCGCCTCCACAGAGTCGTTAGACTCACAGGAGGCAACACCCCTGAAGATGGTCGCTAGGCCATCTTCCGGGGTTCCTAAAGCTGTTCCCCGAAAGGAGGACAGCAACAAAGGAGCTTCGGCCCCTTCGCCCACGCCCCGAGGTGGAGCGAGTGGCTCGGACACGGTGGTTCCTCGAAAAGAGGGCCCCCCACCTCCCAAGCCGCAACGCCCGCCTAAGGTTTCGAGGCGGAGGGAGGAAAAGACTCGCATGGCGAGCCCAACCTCCCCCAATAAGTCCTCGAAGGCGACAGCGCCTTCAGCGCTTTGTCCGGCCAACAGCGCCCGGGGTTCTGCCCCAGGGAAGCGTACGGCCATTCCCGTGAGGGTCTTCAGTTCGAGGAGGGCCCCAAAGAGTCCGCGAGGACTCTGCGACCGGACCAGCGTTTTGCTCTTCCTTACACTGACTACATGGCAGGAATACGGGCAGCTCTTCGGACTGCTTGGCAAAGAAGATGGGAGACGGTCGAGGGAAACTTAAAGTTGCGAGCCATTGCGCCGCGACTGTTCCCATGGACCTATCCCCCAATGCCGCGGCGGCTTCAGGTTGCTTTCTGTCGTCTCCGAATCGGGCACACTCGTGTGACGCATCGCTATCTGATGGAGCGCTCGCCTGCGCCCTATTGCAACGACTGCGTCGTCCCCCAGACTGTTCGGCACATTCTTGTCGAATGTCCCAGTCTGGGTGATCTTCGCGCACGACACCTGTCCCGGTACCGGGATGGACGGGGTCGCTACCGCCTGTCCCTTGTGCTCGGGACGAGTGTGTGTACTTTGACTGGTGGACTTATTGCCCTTTTGGGGGAGGCCGGCCTTCTCCCTTTTATTTAACCCGATTTAATTGTTGTTGTTGTTTTTGTAATTGTTTTTGTTATTGCTTTGTTATTGTTATTGTTATTTCTTTTTATTGTTTTCTGTTTAATTTTTTAAAGTAGCCTAGAACTAGGCTGTTTTTTACGGCGACTTATGCCTAAGTCGGCAGTCGCCAGATAGCCCCTTAAATAAAAAATAAAAAAAAAGAAGATTTTCACACAACCTCTCCCACAACTTTCTCTGGTCAGCCTCTAATTTCACAGGGTAGATGCTGACCTTCCTTTCAGCCAACCGTCCAGCATCGGGCCTGAAGGGGTGGGGAACAATGTTCCCTAACCCCTGAGCTCCGGTCTGGGGTGGCTGGTTTTTAACAACCTGCTACATCCCCACCCATACCTTCCTCACATCCCTTTTACTCTCCTCTTCACAATCTATATATTTTACGCCGTGTTCAAGGTGAGTCGCCATGCCGATGGACTGCCAGGCCACCAGGCGGGAGGGGTGGTCCCAAATGGCGGCGCCTGGCTCTGCAGAGCTTGTAAGCACCTCTCGCAGTGCGGGCTACTGCGAGAGGTGTGCGCTATTGCATCCCGTGTTGAAAAAAAGGGTCACCATGCCCAATGATGAAGACCCAAAAAAAAAATTCAACCCCCAACTTTCCCTGAAAGATCAACGGAGCCGCCCTCGGGCAGCTCCAGCAAAAAAATGGAGGTCCCCCCTCCCCTGTGCTTGCACAGGGGACCCTCCATATTTCTCTAACCGGAGAGGAGGCTTACTCCTCTCCTTCGCCTAAGGGTGCAGGGGACTCCCCCTCACCCCCTTCTCTGGAGGTGCTTTCGGGCACCTCCCTTTTCCCAGCAGCAGTATTCTCTTTTCTTTCCAAGGGGACTGCCAAGAAAGCCAGCAGGCAGCCCTTAGCCAGCCGCTCCCCATCGAAGCGGCTCGGTAGGGCAAACCCCCTTAGGGGGGAGAGGGTAGCCAGGCCCCTTCGGTCGCTTCCCTCAAAAGACCTGCTGGCAAGAATTTTAAACCTTGCCGGGGTCAAGGCCTGTGCCTCACCACACAAGACTGGCGACACTGCCAAGGGGACCTGCGATGTCCTGGGAGGGGATGGCCAACTGGAGGCCCCTCCTGTGATAAACATGGTCCTTGAGGAGACCCAGCCTCAGAGGGTAGGGCCTTCCATGGGGGAGAATTCGGGCTCGGCGCCAAGCACCGAACCCGAATCCACCCCTATGCAAGGTCCTCCTCAAATGGCTGAGGGCTCCGAGGCAGTAAAAGGAGGGGAGGGATCTCCTCCGACAGGTGCCCCTACGACAACCAGGACCTTCTCCATTTCGAAGAGGGACCTGGCTGAGGCCGGTCCATCTGGCCTGGTGGCTTCTGCCGGCGGAGGTGAGAAGCGGGTTCATTCCCCGCCCTCCTCTCCAAAAATGAAAAAGACTAAATAGACTAAAAAGACGAAAAAGACTCGGGGCTCCTCTCCATCCGCGGGGGCTGCGGGGGCGGATGGGTCTGCTACCACTTTAGTAGGCGACCAAGCCAAGATCGGCACATCCGGCTCCTCTACCCCCTCGTGTGCGGAGCCCCTGACCAAGACTAACACCAAGAGTGCACAGGGCGGAGCCTCAATGACATCGGGGCCCCTCATTCAGAGGTTACCTGGCGTTTTCGAGCCCGCTGGCTTCAAACGCTTCCTCGTTATTCGCTCCACTGATGGCACCATGTTGTCCAAGGGTAACATGATCCTTTAGAGTAGAGGATTAGCTAGTGCAATTGGTAGAGAGCCGAAGGTGCCCTGTTTCTCGGACGGCAGCCTTCTGGCGAATGCGGCGAATCCCGCCGAGGCGGCCAAGATGAGTGCTCTTCGGACACTTCATGGCAACCCTGTGAGTGTGACGCCGCACTCTACCATGAACTTTGTGAAAGGAGTAGTTTATGCGAGCTAACTCGTTGACTACTCCATTGAGGACATCACCCTAGAGCTGGCCGACCATGTGGCGGTCAAGGTCGAACGTGTGATGAGAAAACAGGGAGGGGCTTCGAGACCCACCCCTACACTCTTCGTCACGTTCGACTGTGACAAGCTCCCTGAGTCGGTGCGTGCCGGTTGGTACCGCTACCGCGTGAAGGCATTCATGCCACTGCAGCGGCGGTGCTATTACTGTCACCGCTTCGGCCATACGAATCGCTCATGTAGACGTGCAAAGTCAGGGTCACCCGAAGTCTGTGTAAATTGCTCCAAGGTCGCACACGATAAGTCCAAATCGTGTGTGGCCAAGTGTGTCAATTGCGGAAAGCCGCACCCTGCTTCTTCGAAGCAATGTGGCGCATATCTCCTAGAGAAAGAAATCCTGGCCGTTCAGGCCCAGGATAGACTCTCATTCCGCGAGGCTAAGGACTTGGTCCTGGCGCGCCCAGCTCTGCCTGGGACGTCATATGGCTCAGTAGTTAGAAAGGCAGCCTCTGCTCCTGGCCCATCCAGGCCAACGTGCACGGTTGTTTCCGCGCTCATTCGGAGCCCATCTGTGGGCTCTAACCAACCCGGGCGCTCCCTTGGTAAAGCTGGCGTCAAAAAGGGTTCACACCCAGCCCCGGCTAAAACCACGGCTCCTTCCTCTTCCCCCAGCGTGACCGTTTCCCGCAAGGCGAAACAGCCACGCGCCTCCACCGAGTCATTAGATTCACCGAAGGCAACACCCCTGAAGATGGTCGCTAGGCCATCTTCGGGGGTTCCTAAAGCTGTCCCCCGAAAGGAGGACAGCAACAAAGTAGCTTCGGCTCCTTCGCCCACGCCCCGAGGTGGAGCGAGTGGCTCGGACACGGTGGTTCCTCGAAAAGAGGCCCCCCCCGCCTCCGAAGCCGCAGCGCCCAGCTAAGGTTTTGAGGCGGAGGGAGGAAAAGACTCGCATGGCGAGCCTAACCTCCCTCAATAAGTCCTCGAAGGCGACAGCGCCTCCAGCGCTTTGTCCGGCCAACCTCGCCCGGGGTTCTTCCCCAGGGAAGCGTACGGCCATTCCCGTGAGGGTCTTCAGTTCGAGGAGGGCCCCCGCGTCTCCTCCGAGCTAGGCCTGGAGGGCATATTCCTTCAATGGAATTGCCGTGGACTCCGGGCCAACTGGGAGGAGCTGCGGAGGCTCGTCTCGTCTCGCTCCCCGTTAGCTATCTTTTTGCAGGAGACCATGCTAGGTGTGTGCCCCCTGCCCGGCCTCCCGGGGTACAAGGGTCTTGCGACCCCACCACCGCGGGATGGTCGAGCTAGGGGATGCGCGGTTTACACCCGGCATGATGTCTCCGTTCTTCCTTTCTCTTTAGATACCTCCTTTCAGGCAGTGGCTGTGCAGCTGCACCTGGATAGTAGGTATACTATCAAATCTGCGTACAATCCACCGTCAAGCGACTTCGACGCGGGGGACTTCCGCCGCGTCGTGGCACGGTTGCCGAGGCCCTATCTCTTGCTTGGAGATCTGAACGGCAGGCATCCTCTCTGGGGAGATTACTCCATAAATCCCAGGGGACAAGTCCTTGCCGATCTGATCGAAGAGCTTGAGATGGGTGTCCTAAACGTGGATGAGTTTCACGCATCACTGTCCGAGAACCGCTTCATTTTCTTGCCTTGACCTATCTTTGTGCTCTTCGGATGCACAGCCTGATTTTGATTGGGGGGTGGTCGATGACCTCCATGGTAGTGATCACTTTCCCATTCAAATATCATTTTCAGGGCAACTGCCTCCTGAGAAACCACCTTGGTGGTGCTTGGCGCGGGCGCGGTGGCCTGCATTTCAGGAAATGACTGAATTCTCTATCTCAGTCGGGGAGTTTAGGTCGGTAGATGAGGCCGTTGAGTTCTTCTCGGGCAACCTCATCGCCGTGGGCCTGACTACTATTCCTAGGACGTCTGGCCGTTTTGCACGCCGACCACTCCCATGGTGGTCGGCCGAGTGTGAGACGGCCCTCAAACAGAAGCGTTATGCCTACATGCGCTATAAGCGCCGCCCGAACGATTTCACTGTCGCTGAATTTCGTCGGGCTAGGGCTAGGTTCCGGTATATTTTGAAGCACGCCCCCTGATATTCTTGGCGGTCATACGTTTCTTTACTTAACGGAAAGACCCCTTTAGCAGAGGTGTGGAAGCGTGTCAAAAGGATCCGGGGCAAGTTCTCGCAGGACCCCCCTCCCGTTCTCCAGGAGAATGGGACCGCAATCTCGGACCCAGCGTCCGTGGCGGAATCCTTAGCGACCGCTTTCTCCGCATTCTCTAGCCGTGATGCTGCTCCGCCAGCATTCAATGCACGTCGTGATGTCGCGGAAGGCCGCCGGCTGGACTTTACCTCCAGAGGCGGAGAACCCTTCAACGACAAGTTTACTGTGAGTGAGTTGCGTTCCGCTCTCGCTTCGTGCGCGGACACCGCCCATGGTCCGGACGATGTCCCGTACTCCATGCTTCGACACCTGGGTGAGCGAGGCATGGCCTTTCTGTTAGATATGTTCAACAGGATCTGGGTGGAAGGTCTTCTCCCAGACTCCTGGCGAATCGCTACTGTGCTCGCTTTTCGCAAGCCGGGGAGAGATCACTCTACTCCGACCGGTTTCCGCCCAATCTCTCTAACCTCTTGCGTGTGCAAGTTGATGGAGAAATTGGTAAATGTTAGATTAGCCTATTTCCTGGACAGCGGAGGCCATCTGTCTTCTGCACAGTGCGGCTTCCGTAAATTTCACTCCACGTCGGATGCTCTGCTCCGACTGGAAAATGCTGTCTGCGAGGCTTTCCTTCGTAGACAGCACTACGCCACGGTGTTTTTTGATCTGGAGAAGGCCTATGATACCGCATGGCGATACGGTATCATGGAGACTCTCCACACGATGGGGGCGAGGGGACGCCTCCCAATTTTTATATCTGAATTTTTGCGAGATCGTCGATTCCGCGTACGGCTGGGGGTGCCCTCTCCGGCCCAAAGGAGCAGGAAGAGGGTGTCCCGCAGGGAAGTGTCCTCAGTGTCACACTCTTTGCCCTGAGCATCAACGGCATCGCCTCGGTGCAGCCAGAAGATGTTCTCGCTACGCTCTACGTGGACGACCTTTCGATCTCTTTTGGCGCGACCCAGATGCCAACTCTGGAGCGTCGACTCCGAGAGGCAGGTAACCGCGTCTCTCGCTATGCCGAAGCGCACAGGTTTCGGTTTTCTTTGGCCAAGACTAAGGTGGTGCACTTCTGCCGCCATCCACGGCTTCACCCCGACCCAGATTTGTTTCTTAATGGGGTGCGCCTGGATGTGGTTGAGTCGCACCGTTTCCTTGGTCCTGTATTCGACCGACGCCTCACCTGGGAGGCTCATATTCGCAGCCTTAGGGTCTCTTGTACCCGCGCCATGGACATTCTCCGTTCCGTGACGTTCAACGCTTGGGGCGCTGATAGGGCTACTGCCTTACTTTTTCATCGATCCTTTGTTCGCTCGAAGCTCAACTACGGATGCGAGTTTTATGCATCCGCAGCCGAGCGTTTATTGCGGAAGGTGGATTCGATCCACCACACCGGCCTTCGCCTTGCGACCGGTGCCTTCCGCACTTCCCCCATTGAGAGCCTGTTGGTCGATGCTGGGGAGATGCCACTCGCTCTGCGCCGCGTGCAGTGCATCACTCGCCTGTACACGCGAGCCCGGCGCCTCCCTCAGTCACCAACAGCTCTCACTGTATCCGCAGCTGATCTCGATGGTGCCTATGCCGCCGAGAGACGCCAGTCATACCCTAAGCCCTTTGGGTTTAGGGCCAGGAAACTCCTTCTAGAGGTAGATATAGCTCTCGGGCCTGTGGCGCCCCTGGTTCTGCCCAGGACGCCACCCTGGAGGGTACCACATTTGGCTATTTGTCGCCACGCCTCTGCTCCCAAAGCTTGTACTGCGCCGGGAGTATTGCATTCGAACTTTTTGGAGCACACATCGTGTCACGCTGGAACCGTGCCAGTGTATACGGATGGCTCCAAGTCCCAAGAGGGGGTCGGCTTCCACGCCGTATCCCCTCTGTTTGAAGTCAGCGGGGCTCTACCGGGCGCTGCGTCTGTCTTCACGGCCGAGCTGGTGGCAATACACTACTCGGTACGGGAGATTACGTGACGTGCCTGGTTCGGAGACCGGTTTGTGATCTATAGCGACTCACAAAGCGCCCTGAGTGCTCTCGGGGCATTGGAATCTCCGCATCCCCTGGTTCGCGATATCCGTGACGCCACGGTTTTAGCGAGCCGGGCAGGTGTCGAGATTATCTTCTGCTGGGTTACTGGACATGTAGGAATTGCGGGGAATGAGCGCGCCGATGAGGGCGCTAAAGAGTCCGCGAGGACTCTGCGACCGGACCAGCGTTTCGCTCTTCCTCACACCGACTACATGGCAGGAATACGGGCAGCTCTTCGGACTGCTTGGCAAAGAAGATGGGAGACGGTCGAAGGGAACTTAAAGTTGCGTGCCATTGCGCCACGACTGTTCCCATGGACCTATCCCCCAATGCCGCGGCGGCTTCAGGTTGCTTTCTGTCGTCTTCGAATCGGACACACTCGTGTGACGCATCGCTACTTGATAGAGCGCTCGCATGCGCCCTATTGCAACGACTGCGTCGTCCCCCAGACTGTTCGGCATATTCTTGTCGAATGTCCCAGTCTGGGTGATCTTCGCGCACGATACCTGTCTCGGTACCGGGATGGGCGGGGTCGCTACCGCCTGTCCCTTGTACTCGGGACGAGTGCGTGCACCATGACTGGTGGACTTATTGACTTTTGGGGGGAGGCCGGCCTTCTCCCCTTTATTTAAGGTTCATTTTTTTGTTATTGTTTTGTTTGTAGGTTGCACTCTCCTGCACCGGGGTGAGAGGGACCTTCCCCCGCTGCCGGAGATTGCTTCGATTGTTAAGTTTTTCCAATTTATATCATTGTTAAGTTTTCATATTTTTACTTTAAAGTAGCCTAGTTCTAGGCTGTCGTGTTTTTCGGCGATTTATGCCCAAGTGGGTAGTTGCCAGATGGGCTCCATAAAATTTTAAAAAACAACAAAAAAAACGTCTTATCGATCGAGTGGAACACGACTTTTGCAACGCTCTGTAACATATTTAATAAACACAGTCAATATCCTCCCCTTAATATTTAGCTCTACACAGGCAATTAATGCTAAGTTACATCCTTCATGTCGAACTTAATAAACACAATCAATATACTCTCCTTAATATTTCAGTCACCACTCGCAATTAATACCCATCTTCCACCTTCAAACCAAACAATAATCAATATCCTCATTTGTATACTTCATTCCGCACATGCATTTAATATTCAATTTCGGCCTTAATAAACATAATCAATATTTTCGTCTCACTACGCACTTGTTTAATAGTTTATTCAGTGAGGATTTTGGTACAAAGAACAATATTATATACATGGAATGGAAAATTTTGAAAAAATAAGGGAGAGAGGTATGTCAACAAAATCCAAGTAAGAAAACAGTTACCAGGTAACTGGAAATTCAAACACATGACTTATACACTATGTTTAATATTTTTATATAGTCTAAATGTACAGTCGGGGTCAAAAGTTTTCGCACACCCTGGAACTTTTAGGAAATTATATAAATTCAGGGTCGTAAATATTTTATTTACTCATCAATATGATTATAAGAGTGAAATAAGGAGGAATAGATAGCAATAAGTTATATTTTCTCTAAACAATTAATAAGAATTAAAAAAAACAACAAAACTTGTAACATCAACAACAAAGAATAAATAAGCAGATGAAGCTCTGTGAAAATACAGCAGCACCATACTGATAGAGAAAACTCAGTAGCGTATCGATAGTCAATTGATGATAGAATTCTGCAAGCCATTCTGGCCACTAGGGTGCAGCACTTCAAGTCTGTGATGCTGGTCTAATACTCGGTGATGCCTGCCTTCACTTGCTCATTGGATGATGGCTGGCGATGTATTAGGGCCTCTTTCAGGTCCTGCCAGAAGTTTTCCCATTCGATTCATACCTAGAGACTAAGGTGGCCAGTCCATAATCGTAATGTTGTCGCGAAACCACTGTATGGTGGACGCATGTTTGTGACATAGGACATTTACCTGCTGGGAAATAACATCCTAGGTATTTCTAGAGAGGTTTAGGACTGATAGCAGTATAGCAATGCCTCTGGGCATTTATATAATAAAAACCTCCTGGGAAACTTAAATATGTATATACATCAATTATTATGTAATATTCATATTATGCAATCCTTTAACTTTGTCAATTTAATCATTCAATTATTTTACTTTAACTTTTTCAATTTAATCATTCAATTATTTTACTTTAACTTTGTTAATTTAATCATTCAATTATTTTACTTTAACTTTCTCAATTTAATCTTTCAATTATTTTACTTCATCTTTTGTAAATTAAATCATTTTATGTAAGACTTAATAATTAATTAATTCATTTATTTTACTTGTAAATTCATTTAACGTAATACTGTTCCAAACAACATCTCTTAAAAATTCAAACACATACAAACAAACACACTTCCAGCCCGACTAAATAGCATGCTATTCCGTCCAGTCGACTCGCAGCTTTCTTCGTATAAAGGTCGGTAATCATTCCTTCTACAATTAGTCATTTACCCCCAAACAAATCATACTTAGTTAATTCCATTTTACACTTTCACATTCTTTGCAAACAACCATACGAGAGTAAGTCCTAATTATATTTACTTCTTATTGCAGCCCCTAATTCACAGTCCATCATAGTTACTACATTCCACTCTATTAGTCACACTATTAATTACTATATTATTATTTCACTATTCTTCACCATATTATTCCACCATATTAATTTCACATACTTCAATTCTCTTCGCATCTTGTTGCTATAAATCATATGTTAAAATATCTTGCATTGTATACCTAACCTACTTATCTCATTGTACATTCGTTGATTTTATGAATATATTTATATTTCTGTAATTGTCTTTCTTAAAGCCCAAGTCATTATTCCAAAATTTATTTCGCTGTCGCCTTAGGCCTAAAACTAACGGCAGACAACTTCGATCAATCAAATTTATGGTTATGGTTTTAGAAACGCTATTTAGGCTGATATTAACAGAAGATTAATCACATAGATAACCATATACTATAGCAGCAGGAAAGCTACTTACTTCTCTGAATTTATGATGCCATCACAAACGGTGAGACGACCCATCCCATCACTTAACATGTAGTCCTATATCATTGCAGAATGTTCCTCATGTTTTACTGTACAAACATATACTCTCGGTTCCACTGCTTCCATGGCCTCCTGCGGAGTCTAACGCTGCCTGGCCTTCGAGAATAAATGGAACCTGCATAAAACACGCCCCAACTGAATGAATCAGTATGAACTGGTTGCGGTGAGCACGTGCACAAGCCAATTGGCGTCAAGTCTATTGAAGGTCGATTAGTAGCTTCTGAGGGCTTTACATGACTCCTGGCCTTGTAAAGCAGTCTGCGATCGACTGTTCTTACGGATTTAATAACATAGCTGCCCTTTTCCCATTCATTTTGCATTTAGTGGGTGGTTTTCTTACAAACTCGAAGGCTCATTCGACGCACAGACCTATCGTTACATTGCGTTCTGACCCTGAATTCTCCCGAACGAGGTTGATCTTGGATATTCCCACTTTCTGGAGTCCTCTTTAACATTTCTTAAACACCGGAATGTCATCTGCCGCCCCCCCCCGGGGGCGATTTGTCGACAACTGATACCCTTTTTGTGCCCCGTGCGTATCAGATTTATTTCCTCCATGTTGTAATTACGTGTTTTCGTCATTATCATATGATTATATCAGACACTGTTAACATGGAATATCATATTAATTAGCAAATATAATGTGTTATTTGAAGTCATATTGACTAATATACCGCATATTGATACCAGGATTTCAAATATTTCAATAGCATCGCCAATTTAAATATTTCTAAAAAAGGCTATAAGGAAGCTTTGCTTTGCAAATGTATCGGACACATGCAAACTTACACTTAAATATTCATAGACATACCCAAGTGTAGGAGAATAGCATAATGCTCCCAAGTTTTGCCCACCTCCCTTCCGGGCGGGCCACTTATCAACCCTTCCCCTTCCCCCCGTAAGGGGCGCGACGATTTGCCATTCTGGCCGCCGTGCTGACGGGACTCAGCACCCCGTCCGGCCCCAGCCTAGCCTCTCTTCCTTCCTTCAAAACACTTGTTTCCTCTCTTTTCACAGAACCTCTCCCACAACTTTCTCTGGTCAGCCTCTAATTTCACAGGGTAGATGCTGACCTTCCTTTCAGCCAACCGTCCCGCATCGGGGCTGAGGGGGTGGGGGACAATGTTCCCTAACCCCTGAGCTCCGGTCTGGGGTGGCTGGTTTTTAACAACCTGCTTCATCCCCACCCATACCTTCCTCACATCCCTTTTCCTCTCGTCTTCAAAATCTATCATTTATACGCCGTGTCCAAGGTGGAGCCGCCATGCCGATGGACTGCCATGCCACCAGGCGGGAGGGGTGGTCCCAAATGGCGGCGCCTGGCTCTGCTGGGCCTGTAAGCACCTCTCGCAGTGCGGGCTACTACGAGAGGTGTGCGCTATTGCATCCCGTATTAAAAGAAGGGTCACCATGCCCAATGATGAAAATCACACCAAAAAAACCCAACCCCCAACTTCCCCAAGAACAACGGAGCCGCCCTCGGGCAGCTCCAGCAAAAAAATGGAGGTCCCCCCCCCCTGTGCTTGCACAGAGAACCCTCCATATTTCTCTAAACGGAGAGGAGGCTTACTCCTCTCCTTCGCCTACGGGTGCAGGGGACTCCCCCTCACCCCCTTCTCTGGAGGTGCTTTCGGGCACCTCCCTTTTCCCAGCGGCAGTCCCCTCTTTTCTTTCCAAGGGGACTGCCAAGAAAGCCAGCAGGCAGCCCTTAGCCAGCTGCTCCCCATCAAAGCGGCTCGGTAGGGCAAACCCCCTTAGGGGGGAGAGGCAAGCCAGGCCCCTTCGGTCGCTTCCCTCAAAAGACCTGCTGGCAAAAATATTAAACCTTGCCGGGGTCAAGGCCTGTGCCTCCCCAAAAGAGACTGGCGACACTGCCAAGGGGACCTGCAATGTCCTGGGAGGGGATGGCCAACTGGAGGCCCCTCCCGTGATAGACATGGTCCTTGAGGAGACCCAGCCTCAGACGGTAGGGCCTTCCATGGGGGGGAATTCGGGCTCGGCGCCAAGCACCGAACCCGAGTCCGCCCCTATGCAAGGTCCTCCTCAAATGGCTGAGGGCTCCGAGGCAGTAGAAGGAGGGGAGGGATCTCCTCCGACAGGTGCCCCTACGACAACCAGGACCTTCTCCATTTCGGAGAGGGACCTGGCTGAGGCCGGTCCATCTGGCCTAGGGGCTTCTGCCGGCGGAGGTGAAAAGCGGATTCATTCCCCGCCCTCCTCTCCAAAAAAGAAAAAGACTAAAAAGACTAAAAGGATGAAAAAGACTCGGGGCTCCTCTCCATCCGCGGGGGCTGCGGGGACGGATGGGTCTGCTGCCACTTTGGTAGGCGACCAAGCCAAGATCGGCACATCCGGCCCCTCTACCCCCTCGTGTGCGGAGCCCCTGACTAAGACCAAGAGTGCACAGGGCGGAGCCTCGATGACATCGGGGCCCCTCATTCAGAGGTCACCTGGCGTTTTCGAGCCCGCTGGCTTCAAACGCTTCCTCGTTATTCGCTCCACTGATGGCATCATGTTGTCCAAGGGCAACATGATCCATCAGAGGAGAGGATTAGCTAGTGCAATTTGTAGAGAGCCGAAGGTAACCCGTTTCTCGGACGGGAGCCTTCTGGCGAATGCGGCGAATCCCGCCGAGGCGGCCAAGATAAGTGCTCTTCGGACACTTCATGGCACCCCGGTGAGTGTGACGCCGCACTCTACCATGAACTTTGTAAAAGGAGTAGTTTATGCGAGGGAACTCGTTGACTACTCCATAGAAGACATCACCCTAGAGCTGGCCGACCATGGGGCGGTCAAGGTCGAACGTGTGATGAGAAAACAGGGAGGGGCCTCGAGACCCACCCCTACACTCTTCGTCACGTTCGACTGTGACAAGCTCCCTGAGTCGGTGCGTGCCGGTTGGTACCGCTACCGCGTGAAGGCATTCGTGCCACTGCCGCGGCGGTGCAATTACTGTCACCGCTTCGGCCACACGAATCGATCATGTAGACGTGCAAAATCGGGGTCACCCGAAGTCTGTGTAAATTGCTCCAAGGTTGCACACGATAAGTCCAAATCGTGTGTGGCCAAGTGTGTCAATTGCGGAGAGCCGCACCCTGCTTCTTCGAAGCAATGTGGTGCATATCTCCTTGAGAAAGAAATCCTGGCCGTTCAGGTCCAGGATCGACTCTCATTCCGCGAGGCTAAGGACTTGGCCCTGGCGCGCCCGGCTCTGCCTGGGACGTCATATGCCTCAATAGTTAGAAAAGCACCCTCTGCTCCTGGCCCATCCAGGCCAACGAGCACGGTTGTTTCCGCGCCCATTCGGAGCCCTTCTGCGGGCTCTACTACACCCGGGCGCTCCCCTGGTAGAGCTGGCGGCAAAAAGGGTTCACACCCAGCCCCGGCTAATACCAGGGCTCCCCCTTCTTCCCCCAGCGTGACCGTTTCCCGTAAGGCGAAACGGCCACGCGCCTCCACAGAGTCGTTAGACTCACAGGAGGCAACACCCATGAAGATGGTCGCTAGGCCATCTTCCGGGGTTCCTAAAGCTGTTCCCCGAAAGGAGGACAGCAACAAAGGAGCTTCGGCCCCTTCGCCCACGCCCCGAGGTGGAGCGAGTGGCTCGGAGACGGTGGTTCCTCGAAAAGAGGGCCCCCCGCCTCCTAAGCCGCAACGCCCGCCTAAGGTTTCGAGGCGGAGGGAGGAAAAGACTCGCATGGCGAGCCCAACCTCCCCCAATAAGTCCTCGAAGGCGACAGCGCCTTCAGCGCTTTGTCCGGCCAACAGCGCCCGGGGTTCTGCCCCCGGGAAGCGTACGGCCATTCCCGTGAGGGTCTTCAATTCGAGGAGGGCCCCCGCGTCTCCTCCGAGCTAGGCCTGGAGGGCATATTCCTTCAATGGAATTGCCGTGGACTCCGGGCCAACTGGGAGGAGCTGCAAGGCTCGTCTCGTCCCGTTCCCCGTTAGCTATTTTTTTGCAGGAGACCATGCTAGGCGCGTGCCCGCTGCCTGCCCTCCCGGGGTATAAGGGTCTTGCGACCCCACCACCGCGGGATATCCGGGCTGGGGGATGCGCGGTTTACACCCGGCATGATGTCTCCGTTCTTCCTTTCTCTTTAGATACCTCCTTTCAGGCAGTGGCTGTGCAGCTGCACCTGGATAGGAGGTATACTATCATTTCTGCGTACATTCCACCGTCAGCTGACTTCGACGCGGGGGACTTCCGCCGCGTCATGGCACGGTTGCCGAGGCCCTATCTCTTGCTTGGAGATCTGAACGGCAGGCATCCTCTCTGGGGAGATTACTCCATAAATCCCAGGGGACAAGTCCTTGCCGATCTGATCGAAGAGCTTGAGATGGGTGTCCTAAACGTGGATGAGTTTCACGCATCACTGTCCGAGAACCGCTTCATTTTCTTGCCTTGACTTTTCTTTGTGCTCTTCGGATGCACAGCCTGATTTTGATTGGGGGTGGTCGATGACCTCCATGGTAGTGATCACTTTCCCATTCAAATATCATTTTCAGGGCAACTGCCGCCTGAGAGACCACCTCGGTGGTGCTTGGCGTGGGCGCGGTGGCCTGCATTTCAGGAAATGACTGAATTCTCTATCTCAGTCGAGGAGTTTAGGTCGGTAGATGAGGCCGTTGAGTTCTTCTCCGGCAACCTCATCGCCGTAGGCCTGACTACTATTCCTAGGACGTCTGGCCGTTTTGCATGCCGACCACTCCCATGGTGGTCGGCCGAGTGTGAGACGGCCCTCAAACAGAAGCGTTATGCCTACATGCGCTATAAGCGCCGCCCGAACGATTTCACTGTCGCTGAATTTCGTCGGGCTAGGGCTAGGTTCCGGTATATTTCGAAGCACGCCCACCGCTCTTCTTGGCGGGCATACGTGTCTTCACTTAACGGGAAGACCCCTTTAGCTGAGGTGTGGAAGCGAGTCAAAAGGATTCGGGGCAAGTTCTCGCAGGACCCCCCTCCCGTTCTCCAGGAGAATGGGACCGCAATCTCGGACCCCGCGTCCGTGGCGGAATCCTTAGCGACCGCTTTTTCCGCATTCTCTAGCCGTGATGCTGCTCCGCCAGCATTCAATGCACGTCGTGATGTCGCGGAAGGCCGCCGGCTGGACTTTACCTCCAGAGGCAAAGAACCCTTCAACGACAAGTTTACTGTGAGTGAGTTGCGTTCCGCTCTCGCTTCGTGCGCGGACACCGCCCATGGCCCTACGATGTCCCGTACGCCATGCTTCGACACCTGGGTGAGCGAGGCATGGCCTTTCTGTTAGATTTGTTCAACAGGATCTGGGTGGAAGGTCTTCTCCCAGACTCCTGGCGAATCGCTACTGTGCTCGCCTTTCGCAAGCCGGGGAGAGATCACTCTACTCCGACCGGTTTCCGCCCAATCTCTCTAACCTCTTGCGTGTGCAAGTTGATGGAGAAATTGGTAAATGTTAGATTAGCCTATTTCCTGGACAGCGGAGGCCATCTGTCTTCTGCACAGTGCGGCTTCCGTAAGTTCCACTCCACGTCGGATGCTCTTCTCCGACTGGAAAGTGCCGTCTGCGAGGCTTTCCTTCGTAGACAGCACTACGCCACGGTGTTTTTTGATCTGGAAAAGGCCTATGATACCGCATGGCGATACGGTATCATGGAGACTCTCCACACTATGGGGGCGAGGGGACGCCTCCCAATTTTTATATCTGAATTTTGCGAGATCGTCGATTCCGCGTACGGGTGGGGGGAGCCCTCTCCGGCCCAAAGGAGCAGGAAGAGGGTGTCCCGCAGGAAAGTGTCCTCAGTGTCACACTCTTTGCCCTGAGCATCAACGGCATCACCTCGGTGCTGCCGGAAGATGTTCTCGCTACGCTCTACGTGGACGACCTTTCGATCTCTTTTGGCGCGGCCCAGATGCCAACTCTGGAGCGTCGACTTCAACAGGCTTCGAACCGCGTCTCTCGCTATGCCGAAGCGCACAGGTTTCGGTTTTCTTTGGCCAAGACTAAGGTGGTGCACTTCTGCCGCCATCCACGGCTTCACCCCGACCCAGATTTGTTTCTTAATGGGGTGCGTCTGGATGTGGTTGAGTCGCACCGTTTCCTTGGTCTTGTATTCGACCGACGCCTCACCTGGGAGGCTCATATTCGCAGCCTTAGGGTCTCTTGTACCCGCGCCATGGACATTCTCCGTTCCGTGACGTTCAGCGCTGGGGGCGCTGATAGGGCTACCGCCTTACTTTTTTATCGATCCTTTGTTCGCTCGAAGCTCGACTACGGATGCGAGTTTTATGCATCCGCAGCCGAGCGTTTATTGCGGAAGGTGGATTCGATCCACCACACCGGCCTTCGCCTTGCGACCGGTGCCTTCCGCACTTCTCCCATTGAGAGCCTGTTGGTCGATGCTGGGGAGATGCCACTCGCTCTGCGCTGCGTGCAGTGCATCACTCGCCTGTACGCGCGAGCCCGGCGCCTCCCTCAGTCGCCAACAGCTCTCACTGCATCCGCAGCTGATCTCGATGGTGCCTATGACACCGAGAGACGCCAGTCATACCCTAAGCCCTTTGGGTTTAGGGCCAGGAAACTCCTTCGAGAGGTAGATATAGCTCTCGGGCCGGTGGCGCCCCTGGTTCTGCCCAGGACGCCACTCTGGAGGGTACCACATTTGGCTATTTGTCGCCACGCCTCTGCTCCCAAAGCTTGTACTGCGCCGGGAGTATTGCGTTCGACCTTTTTGGAGCACACATCGTGTCACGCTGGTACCGTGCCAGTGTATACGGATGGCTCCAAGTCCCAAGAGGGGGTCGGCTTCCACGCCGTATCCCCTCTGTTTGAAGTCAGCGGGGCTCTACCAGGCGCTGCGTCTGTCTTCACGGCCGAGCTGGTGGCAATACACCACTCGGTACGGGAGATTACGCGACGTGCCCGGTTCGGAGACCGGATTGTGATCTATAGCGACTCACTGGAATCTCCGCATCCCCTGGTTCGCGATATCCGTGACGCCACGGTTTTGGCGAGCCGGGCAGATGTCGAGATTATCTTCTGCTGGGTTCCTGGACATGTAGGAATTACGGGGAATGAGCGCGCCGATGAGGGCGCTAAAGAGTCCGCGAGGACTCTGCGACCGGACCAGCGTTTCGCTCTTCCTCACACCGACTACATGGCAGGAATACGGGCAGCTCTTCGGACTGCTTGGCAAAGAAGATGGGAGACGGTCGAAGGGAACTTAAAGTTGCGTGCCATTGCGCCGCGACTGTTCCCATGGACCTATCCCCCAATGCCGCGGCGGCTTCAGGTTGCTTTCTGTCGTCTCCGAATCGGACACAGTCGTGTGACACATCGCTATCTGATGGAGCGCTCGCATGCGCCCTATTGCAACGACTGCGTCGTCCCCCAGACTGTTCGGCACATTCTTGTCGAATGTCCCAGTCTGGGTGATCTTCGCGCACGATACCTGTCCCAGTACCGGGATGGGCGGGGTCGCTACCGCCTGTCCCTTGTGCTTGGGACAGATTCGTGCACACTGACTTGTGGACTTGTTGACTTCTTGGGGGAGGCCGGCCTTCTCCTTATTATTTAAGCAAGGTTTGTTTGTTTGTTTTTTTGTTTGTTTTTTGTTGTTTTTTTGCATTTGTTTTGTTTTTTGTTTGTTTTTTTTTTCTTTAGTTGCACGCTCCTGCGCCGGGGGGACCTCTCCCCGACGCACCAGCTTGCTTCCTTTCCCCCTTTTGGGGTGTTGTTTTTTTTTTCTCTTTAATTTCATTTTAAAGTAGCCTAGAACTAGGCCAGTTTTAATACGGCGACTAATGCCCAAGTAGGCAGTCGCCAGATGAGCTCTTAAAAAAAAAAAAAAAAAAAAAAAAAACCCTTCCCCTTCCGACCCAATATCTGGTGGTCTTCAGCCGGAAGAAGCCGCCGGTCATTTCAGCTAACCACCGAGTTCCTTCCCGGACTGCTTATCGATAAATGGGAGCCTATCTTTGCTTCCGATAGTTGCCGGAAGTTATAAAGGACGAAATGGAGTAGCTTGACATCTAATCTACTTCCGGCGCCCTGAGAACCTCTCCAGAGTTTCAAGTATAAAAGACGAATTCTTTCACCCTTAGTAGTAGAGGTTGCACAGCGTCTGGCTTGGCATGAATTGCCATCTCTCGGTGTAGTGATAATTCGTCGAAGCATCAAGTGTTGAGAGAGGAGATCGGTCCCAGTTAGGGAGGCTCATTACCCCGTTGGTTAGCAAGGCAGTGTAAGAACCGAAGCTACAAACAGCCTCACTCTGTTTCCCTAAGCGAGAAAACTACATCTCGGCTTTTCTCCGTAACCCTACGAGTCGATAGGTCACTTCGCCCCGCCCCCTCACACAGGGACCCAAGATTCCTCGGAGTTCACGAGCGTGGGGCCCTCTTTAACAAGAAGCTCCCGTCACCGCTTTCTTCCAGCAAGAATCGGGACGGAATTGTGGGATCAGGTCGGTCCCTGGAGAACGTACCTCATTGTCTTCACCCCTTGCCTCACCACCTTGACTCACCAGCGCCACCCGAACATCAGGTTCCAAGGTAACCCTTCCCTTTCACATTCCCCGACTTAACCGTGAAGCTAACTAGCATTACAAGTGTATAGGGATTTGTATGGTGAATAGTCATTCTCAAGCCAAGTGAGATATCCGAGATTCACTTATTAATTTATCTCTCAAAGCATATTATTTGTATATATATATATATATATATATATATATATATATATATATATATATATATATATATATATATATATATATATATATATATATATATTCTTGTTTAGTGTACATTAAAACTTTATTTTCATATTGTTGTGTATCTAGCTTCTTTTGGGTCGCTTGCTGGCAAAGTTCATTCCAACCCCTCCGTAGCCAACCTCTAAGCACTCTGAGTCAATAAACCCATTCAGGACACGGGCCGTACGAAGTATAAAGAGTAGTACGACGACTCCTCCACATTCGGGATAATAGGATTATATATATATAAGAGTCGGGGAAAACTCCAACCACCCCTCGGCCTATTCCTCGACACCAAGGAACAAAAAAAAGTCGATGCGTCCGAAAACTTTTTTTCCGCAGCTTTATGTTGGCATACATTTATCGGAAAGATTTTCATTTTTCACTTAATTTCGGTTATAAATTTACATCATTGGGCTGCATATCTTGGTAAACATGTTAAATAGCTATTTAGAGATATCATAGTTATAATTGATATAAGTTTATACATTAATTAGATCTTCGCTTCGATGTTATTTTATTGTGATCACTATTTATTTTGCTTGAATTTTACTTTTACTATTATTGATGTTGTTGATGAATTATACTACATATTTCATTACTGCAATATGAATTGTTACACCGCAGGAGGAGGTGGGGCGGGGGGTTACCATGTGTAGCTTGTTACACTTGGTATCTGACCTGAGTGAAAATTAGGAAAGCACCGACGTCACTGGGTTGAGTGCAGTCTCTGATCCCGGGAAGGGGCGCGGCGATTTGCCATCCTGGCCGCCGTGCTGACGGGATCCAGCGCTCCGTCCGGCCCCAGCTTAGCCTCTCTTCCTTCCTTCAGATAGCCTGTATTTCTCCCCTACTTCGCCGCTTTTCATACAACCTCTCCCACAACTTTCTCTGGTCAGCCTCTAATTTCACAGGGTAGATGCTGACCTTCTTCTCAGCCAACCATCCCGGATCGGGACTGAGGGGAAGGGAATATGTTCCCTAACCCCTGAGCTCCGGTGTGGGGTGGTTGGTTTTTAACAACCTGCTTCATCCTTCTACACATCCTTTTTCCTTTCCTCTTCACAATCTATATTTTTACGCCGTGTCTAAGGTGGAGCCGCCATGCCGATGGACTGCCAGGCCATCAGGCGGGAGGGGTGGAAATGAATGGCGGAACCTGGCTCCACCAGGCCTGTACGCACCCCTTGAAGTGCGGGCTACTGCGAGGAGTGATGATCTGTTGCATCTGGTAATAAAAAGAGGGTCACCATGCCCAATTATGAGTCCAAAACAAAAACCCCTTTAATTCCCCTTGTACAAACGACGGAGCCGCCCTCGGCAGCTCCACCGAAAAAATGGAGGTGCGCCCCCCTGTGCTTGCGCAGGGGACCCTCCATATTTCTCTAACCGGAGAGGAGGCTTACTCCTCTTCTACGACAACGGGTGTAGGGGACTCCTCCTCGCCCCCTTCTTTGGAGGTGCTTTGGGGCACCTCCCTTTTTCCAGCGGTAGTCCCTCCTTTTCTTTCCAAGGGGACTGCCAAGAAATCCAGCAGGCAGCCCATTGCCGACCGCTTCCCATTGAAGCATCTCGGTAGGGCAAACCCCCTTAGGGGGGGGGAAGCCAGGCCTCTTCGGTCGATTCCCCCAAAAGACCTGCTGGCATGGATATTGAAACTTGCCAGGGTCAAGGCCTGTGCCTCTCCACACCACCTGACTAGTGACAATACTACCAACGGGACCTGCGATTTCTTGGGGAGGATCGCCAACTGGAGGCCCCCCCTGAGATAGACATGGGCCTTGAAGCAACCCAGACTCAGACGGTAGAGCCTTCCATAGGGAGGAATCCGGGCTCAGCGCCAAGCACCGAACCAAAGTCCGCCCCTAGGCAAGGTCCTCTTCAAACGACTAGGGTTTCAGAGGCAGTACAAGGAGGGAAGTAACTCCTCCGACCGGTGCCCCTACGACTGCCAGGAGCTTCCCCATTTCGGAGACGGAACTGGCTGAGGCCGGTCCATCTGGGCTAGGGGTTCCTGTCGGCTAAGGGGAGAAGAGGGTTCATTCCCCGCCATCCTCTCCTAAAAAGAAAAAAATAAGAAAAATAATAAAATGACTTGGAGCTTCTCTCCATCCACCAGGGGTGCGGGGATGGATAAGTCTGCTGCCACTTTGGTAAGTGACCAAGCCATGATCGGCACATCCGGCCTCTCTTTCCCCCGGGTGCAGAGCCCCCGACTAAGACTAAAAGGGCGCGGAGCGTAGCCTCGATAACATCGGGGCCCCTCATTCAGAGGCTACCTGGCGTTTTCGAGCCAGCTGGCTTCAAATGCTTTCTCGTTATTCACTCCACTGAAGGCACCTTGTTGGCCAAGGGTAACATGATCCATCAGAACGGAGCATTATCTAGTATAATTGGTAGAGAGCCCAAGGTGACCCATTTCTCAGGCGGGAGCCTTCTGGCGAATGCGGCGAATCGCTCCGAGGCGGCCAAGATAAGTGCTCTTCGGGCACTTGAAGGCACCCCGGTGAGTGTGACGCCGCACTCTACCATGAACTTTGTGAAAGGAGTAGTTTATGCGAGGAAACTCGTTGACTACCCAAAGAGGACATCACCTTAGAGCTGGCCGACCGCGGGGCGGTCAAGGTCAAACGTGTGATGAGAAAACAGGGAGGGGCCTCGAGACCCACCCCTACACTCTTCGTCACGTTCGACTGTGACATGCATCCTGAATCGGTGCGTGCCGGTTGGTAACGCTGCCACGTAAAGGAATTGGTGCAACTGCCGCGGCGGTGCTATTACTGTCACCGCTTTGGCCATAACAATCGTTCTTGTAGACATGCAAAGTCGGGGTCACCCGAATTCTGTGTAAATTGCTCCAAGGCCGCACACGATAAGTCCAAATCGTGTATGGCCAAGTGTGTCAATTGCGGAGAGCCGCACCCCGCTTCTTCGAAACAATGTGGTGCATATCTCCTTGAGAAAGAAATCCTGGCCGTTCAGGCCCAGGATCGAATCTCATTCTGAGAGGCTAAGGACTTAGTCCTGGTGCGCCCGGCTCTGCCTGGGACGTCTTTATTCCTCAATAGTTAGAAAGGCACCCTCTGCTCCGAGCACATCCAGGCCATCGAGCAGGGTTGTTTTCGCGCCCATTCGGAGCCTTTCTGCGGGTTCTATTCAACCTGGGCGCTCCCCGGTAAAGCTAGCGGCAAAAAGGGCTCACACCCAGCCCTGGCTAAAACCAGGGCTCTCTCCCTTTCCCTAACGTGATCGTTTTCCCTAAGTCGAAAAGGCCACGCGCCTCCAGTGTCGTTTGACTCACAGGAGGTAACACCCCTGAAGTTAATGACTAGGCCATTTTACGGGGTTCCTAAAGCTGTCATCCGAAAGGAGGACAGCAACAAAGGAGCTTCGGCTCCTTCGCCCACGCCTAGTGGTGGGCTGAGTGGCTCGGAGACGGTGGTTTCTCAAAAAAAAGGGCCTCCGGCCTCCAAAGCCGCAACGCCCGCCTAAGGTTTCGAGGCGGAGGGAGGAAAAGACTCGCATGGCGAGCCCAACTTCCACCAATAAGTCCTCGAAGGCGACAGCGCCTTTAGTGCATTGTCCGACCAACAGCGCCCGGGGTTCTCCCTCCTGGAAGCGTATGGCCTTTCCCGTGAGATTCTTCTGTTTGAGGAGGGCCCCCGCGTCTCCTCCGAGCTAGGCCTGGAGGGCATATTCCTTCAATGGAATTGCCGTGGATTTTGGACTAACTGGGAGGAGCTGTAGAGGCTCGTCTCGTCCCGTTCCCCGTTAGCTATTTTTTTGCAGGAGACCATGCTAGGCGCGTGCCCCCTGTGGGCCCTCCCGGAGTATAAGTGTCTTGCGACCCCACAAACACGAGATCGCCGGGCTGGGTGATGTGCGGTTTACAACCGTTATGATGTCTCCGTTCTTCATTTCACTTTAGATATCTCCTTCAAGCAGTGGCTGTGCAGCTTCACCTAGATAGGAGGTATACTATCATTTCTGCGTACATCCCACCGTCAGCTGACTTCGACGCGGGGGACTTCCGCCGCGCCATGGCACAGCCGAAACCCTTCCTCTTGCTTAGAGATCTAAGCGGCAGGCATCCTCTTCGGTTAGATTACTCAATAAATCCCAGGGGACAAGTCCTTGCCAATTTGATCGAAGAACTTGAGAAAGTTGTCCTAAACGTGGATGAGTTTACGCATCACTGTCCGAGAACTGCTCTATTTCCTTGTCTTGACCTATCTTTGTGCTCTTCGGATGCACAGCCTGATTTTGATTGGGGGGTGGTCGATGAACTGCATGGTAGTGATCACTTTCCCATTAAAATATCATTATCAAGGCAACTACTGCCTGAGAGCCCACCTCGGTGGTGCTTGGCGGCGGCGCGGTGGCCTGCGTTTCAGGAAATGACTAAATTCTATATCTCAGTCGAGGAGTATAGGGTGGTAGATAGGGCCGTTGAGTTCTTCACCGGCAACCTCATCGCCGCGGGCCTGACTACTATTCCTAGGACGTCTGGCCGTTTTGCACGCCAACCACTCCCATGTGGGTCGGCCGAGTGTGAGACGGTTCTCAAACAGAAGCGTTATGCCTACATGCGCTATAAACCCCGCCCGAAAGATTTCACTGTCGATGAATTTCGTCGTTCTAGGGCTAGGTTCCGTTATATTTCGAAGCACGCCCCCTGATATTCTTGGCGGTCATACGTTTCTTTACTTAACGGAAAGACCCCTTTAGCAGAGGTGTGGAAGCGTGTCAAAAGGATCCGGGGCAAGTTCTCGCAGGACCCCCTTCCAGTTCTCCAGGAGAATTGGGCCGCAATCTTGGACCCCGCGTCCGTGGCGGAATCCTTCGTGACCGCTTTTTCCGCATTCTCTAGCTGGGATGCTTCTCCGCCAGCATTCAATGAAGGTTGTGATGTAGCGGAAGGCCTCCTGCTGGACTTTACCCCCAGAGGCTGAGAACCTTTCAACGACAGGTTTACTGTGAGTGAGTTGCGCTCCGCTCTTGCTCCGTTCGCGGACACCGCCCATGGTCCGGACGATGTCCCGTACGCCATGCTTCGAAACCGCGGAGAGATCTCTCTACTCCGGCCGGTTTCCGAACAATCTCTCTAACCTCTTGCGTGTGCAAGTTGATAAGGAAATTGGTAAATGTTAGATTAGCCTTTTTCTTGGACAGCGGAGGCCATCTGTCTTGTGCACAGTGCGTCTTCCACAAGTTCCACTCCACGTCGGATGCTCTGCTCCAACTAGAAAATGCCGTCTGCGAGGCCTTCTTTTTTAGAAAGCACTACGCCACGGTGTTTTTCGATCTGGAGAAGGACTATGATACCTCATGGCGATACGGTATCATGGAGACTCTCCACACGATAGGGGTTAGGGGACGCCTCCCAATGTTTATATATGAATTTTTGCTAGATCTTCGATTCCTTGTATGGGTGGGGGGAGCCCTTTTTGACCCAAAGGAGCAGAAAGAAGGTGTTCCCAGGGAAGTGTCCTTAGTGTCACACTCTTTGCCCTGAGCATCAACGGCATCACCTCGCTGCTGCCGAAAGATCTACGATCTACGTGGACGACTTTTTATCTCTTTTGGCACGGCCCAGATCCCAACTCTGGAGCGTCGAACCAACAGCCATTGAACCGCGTCTCTGGCTATGCTGAAGCGCACAGGTTTCGGTTTTCCTTGGCCAAGACTACGGTGGTGCACTCATGCCACCATCCACGGCTCCACCCCAACCCAGACTTGTTTCTTAATGGGGTAAGCCTGGAAGTGGTTGAATCGCACCGTTTCATTGGTCTTGTATTTGACCCACGCCTCATCTGGGGGGCTCATATTCGCATCATTAGGGTCTCTTGTAACCGCGCCATGGATATTCTCCGTTCCGTGACGTTCAGAACTTGGGGTGTTAATAAGGCTACTGCCTTAATTTTTTATGCATCCGCTGCCAAGCATTCATTGCGGAAGGTGGACTTGATACACCACACCGGCCTTCGCCTTGCGATCGCTGCCTTCCGCACTTCCCGCATTGAGAGCCTGTTGGTCAATTCTGGAGAGATGCCACTCGCTAGGCGCGGCGTACAGTGCATCACTCGCCTGTACGCGTGAGCCCGGCGCCTCCCTCAGTCGCCAAAAGCTCTCACTGCATCCGCAGCTGATCTCGACGGTGCCGCTGGGAGACGCCAGTCATACCCTAAGCCCTTTGGTTTTAGCTCCAAAAAACTTCATCAAGAGCTAAGTGTAGCTCTCGGGCCGGTGGCGTGACTGGTTCTGCCCAGGACGCCACCCTGAGGGTACCAGATTTAGCTATTTGTCGCCACACCTCTGCTCCCAAAGCTTGTATGGCACCAGGAGTATTGCGTTCGACCTTTTTGGAGCACACCTTGTGTCACGCTGGAACCGTGCCAGTGTATACGGATGACTTCAAGTCCAAAGAGGGGGCCAGTTTCCACGCAGTATTTCCTCTGTTTGAAGTCAGCGGGGCTCTGCCAGGCGAACTGGTGGCAATACACCACTAGTTACGGGAGATTACGCGACGTGCCTGGTTTGGAGACACGATTGTGATCTATAGCGACTCACAAAGCGCCCTCAGTGCTCTCAAGGCATTGGGATCTCCGCATTCCCTGGTTCGCGATATCCGTGACGCCACGCTTTTGGCGAGCGGGACGGATGTCGAGATTATCTTCCGCTGGTTTTCTGGACAAGTAGGAATTGCGGGAAATGAGCGCGCCGATGAGAGCGCCAATGAGTCCGCGAGGACTCTGCGACCAGACCAGCGTTTCGCTCTTCCGCACACCGACTACATGTCAGGAATACGGGTAGCTCTTCGGACTGCTTGGCAAAGAAGATGGGAGACGGTCGAAGGGAACTTGAAGTTGCGTGTCATTGTGCCGAGACTGTTCCCATGGACCTATCCCCTAATCCCGCAACGGCTTCCTGTCGCTTTTTGTCGTCTCCGAATAGGACATACTCGTAAACGCATCGCTCTTTTATGGAGCGCTCGCCTGCGCCCTATTACGGCGACTGCCTCGTCCTCCAGACTCTTCGGCCCATTCTTGTCGAATGTCCCAGTCTGAGTGATCTTTTCGCACGTTACCTGTCCCGGTACAAAGATGGGCGGGATCGCTACCGACTGTCCCTTGTTCTCGGGACGAGTGCGTGTGCTTTGACTGGTGGACTTGTTGACTTTTTGGGGGGGAGGCCGGCATTTTCCTCATTATTTAGGCACGTTTTTATTTTGTTTTGTTTTGTTTTTTTCCCCTTATAGGTCGCACGCTCCTGCGCCTGGGGGACCTGCCCCTGACGCAGGAGCTTGCTTACTGCTCGCTTACTTTTCCCCTATTTTGTTTTTTTTTATCTTTTTGAATTTGATTTTGAAATAGCCTTGTACTAGGCCAGTTTTTTATACGGCGACTAATGCCCAAGTAGACAGTTGCCAGATGAGCCCTTTATAAAAAAAAACAAAAAAAGGATAGGGCTACTGCCTTACTTTTTTTCGATCCTTTGTTCGTTAGAAGTTCGACCTCGGATGCGAGTTTTATGCATCTGCAGCCGAGCGTTTATTTCGGAAGGTTGACTCGATCCACCACACCGGCCTCGCCTTGCGACCGGTGCCCTCAGCACTTCCCCCATTAAGAGCCTGTTGGTTTATTCCTGGGGATATGCCACTCGCTAGGCGCGGCGTACAGTGCATCACTCGCCTGTACGCGCCAGCCCGGCGCCTTCCTCAGTCGCCAACATCTCTCACTGCATCCGCAGCTGATCTCGACAGTGCCTATGCCGCCGAGAGACGCCAGTCATACACTAAGCCCTGGGGGTTTAGGGCCAGGAAACTCCTTTGACAGCTTAGTATAGCTGTCGGTCCGGTGGCGCCCCTGGTTATGCCCAAGACGCCACCCTGGAGGGTACCCCATTTGGCTATTTGTCGCCACGCCTCTGCTCCCAAAGCTTGTACAGCGCCGGTAGTATTGCGTTCGACCTTTTTGGAGCACACCTCGTGTCACGCTGGAATGGTGCCAGTGTATACGGATGACTCCAAGTTCTAAGAGGAGGTCATCTTCCACGCAGTATCCCCTTTGTTTGAAGTCAGCTGGGCTCTGCCAGGCACTGCGTCTGTCTTCCCGGCCGAACTGGTGGCAATACACCACTCGGTACGGGAGATTACGCGACGTGCCCGGTTCGGAGACTGGATTGTGATCTATAGCGTTTCACAGAGCACCCTGAGTGCTCTCGGGGCATTGGAATCTCCGCATCCCCTAGTTCGCGATATCCATGACGCCACGGTTTTGCGGGGAATGACCGCGCCGATGAGGGCGCTAATGAGTCCGCCAGGACTCTGCGGCCGGACCAGCGTTTCGCTCTTCCTTATCCCGACTATATGGCAGGAATACGGGCAGCTCTTCGGACTGCTTGGCAAAGAAGATGGGAGACGGTCGAAGGGAACTTAAAGTTTCGTGCCATTGCGTCGTGACTGTTCCAATGGACCTATCTTCCAATGCCGCGACGTTTTCAGGTCGCTTCCGGTCGTCTCCGAATCGGACACACTCGTGTGACGCATCGCTATTTGATGGAGCGCTCGCTTGCGCCCTATTGTGACGACTGCGTTGTGCCCCAGATTGTTCGGCACATTCTTGTCGAATGTCCCAGTCTGGGTGATTTTCGCACACGGTACCTGTCCCGGTACCGGGATGGGCGGGGTCGCTACCGCCTGTCCCTTGTACTCGGAACGAGTGCGTGCACCTTGACTGGTGGACTGATAGAATTTTGGGGGGAGGCCGGCCTTTTTCCTTTTATTTAACTAGGTTTGGTTTTTGTTTTGTTTTTTTGTTGTTATTGTCGTTTTCTTTCTAGGTCGCACGCTCTTAAGCCGGGTGGAGGCGGACCTCCCCCCGACCCTGGAGCTTGCTTCCTAATTTTTATCTCTTTTTATCGTTTTGTTTTCAAATTTTCATTTTTAAGTAGCCTAGAACTAGGCTGTTTGTTGGCGGCGACTTATGCCCAAGTAATCAGTCGCTAGATAGCCCCCTTAAAAAAAAAATAATGCAGTCTCTTATGAGACCTGGGCAAGTTTATGGTGCGCTTCCCCCTCTCTCTCTCCCTGACCATTTTTTTTAATTTTTTTATTTTTACTCTACGACTTTCCTCTCAAACTTTTGTTTACCTGCACTTGGTGCCAGGAGGAACTGTTCTTATCATGATAGAGGGCAAATTAAGGATGTCCGGTCACTGGGTTGAATTGAATTCTTTGAGGGAAGCCTGGGGAAGTTGGTGCGTTTCCTCCTTTCTCCCTCTCACCATTCCTTTGTCTCTACAACTATCCTCTCGACCCTTTGTCTAGGTTTAAGGCTCTAACTAGTAACCTCAGGCTCGCAGGTTGCAAATAGACCAGGCCTTGCTGCGACCTGGATGTTGAAGCGCGAATAATGGGAAGATCGGGTTTGCCCCAATATTCCCTTTGTGTAATAGACTTACCACCTCCCTGTTGCCGTTCTCGCGTGCATGTGCAGTACCGCTTGTGGCGGGCGGATTTTAATGCCTTTTGGCAGCCAGGCCAAGTAAATGTCTCGGATCCCATCTGTATGTTACCACGAGAGACCTTCAGATCCTGGCCGTCCTGTCGTGGACTTCTGTACAACCGAGTTAAGCTCGGAGGCTCGTTTTTTTACAGGAAATGCATGGCCTAGTGCCCCCTGCCTACTCTCCCGGGGTATAAGGGTTTGGCGACCTTACTACCACAAGATGTGTCCCTAGACGGAGGATGCGTAATTTGCCCCTGGCATGATATTTCCGTTCTTCTGTTTGCTATAAGTACCTCATTTCACGCAGTGGGAGTACAGCTGCACCTGGATAGGAGATATACTATTATTTTTGCGTACATTCCACCGTCAGCCCTAACCACCTTAAACGCGGCGACTTCTACTGCTCGGCGATTTGAACGGTAGACTCTTCCTCTGAGGGGTACCACTCGATCAATCTAAGTTTTTAGGTCCTTTCAAACCTGATGGACAAGCTAGAGACGACTGTTCTAAATGTAAATTAGCTTACGCATCATTGCCCGAGAAACGTTTCATTTACTTGGCCTCTGCTCTCCGGATGCACAGCCTGATTTGTAGTGAAATGTTGTCAATGACCTTTATGGTAGTGGCCAATTTCTTGCTCACCTATCATTTTCGGGGCTGGTGTCGCTGGTTAAACTGCCATAGTGGTGCTTAGAGCGAGCGCAAGGATCCGCATTTCCAGAAATGACTAATTTCTCTCTCCTTGTCGAGGATATTGTGGATGAGACCGTTGAGTTCTTCTCCGACAATCTCATCGCCTTGGGACTGATTACTATTCCCTGATGAGCATTTTAAAATGCATTTTCCTACGGGTTCATTTAGCGTGTGCAAACAATATGACCAAAATATGCCTCCAGATTATAACTTGTTTACAGAAAAGGGGTTGGGAGTATACATCTTAAAGTTCCTGTAAAATTTAATACGTGGGCGTCCTAGAGGAGCTCAAATGCGCTTCCTGATTTTTATTAATTACTGTAGCCCCAGACATCACGGATAGGCATTGATATATATTCTTAGCTGTCTTCGGATGGAAAGTAAAAAGTAAGACCGCTCTTACCATTCCTAACACGCCTAGAACTAAACCCGATTAATTCATCGGTTTCATCTCGTCAAAGGGTTCGTTGGTCGTGACAACCAGAACCAAGACGTTCCGTCACTCACAACCCCCATATTATTTTTGCGTCGCGTTAAGACAGGTTAAGAACGGTGGGCCCTACAACAAGCCCCAAGGTCATTGAGTTTACTCTTAGGATTAGCCTATAATAGAGCGTCTTCTCACACCAGTGTATTGATATCTTTTACGCAAGGATGAGGCCATACTTAGTTACCCGACACACAAGTGGTTCTTTTTATTCACACAAGCCTGCTAGCCCCCTTTATTCGTGAATTCAATGAAGTACACAAAGTTCGTTTTCTCTTGATGTTATGAAAAAATCTTGTTCTTTTATAATTAAAGCCAGGAAATGGAAATTGTTTTCGAACAACTTTTAATTTACGTTTCTTTAGTGGGTTGTTTCCTCCAGAACATTTCCTTCGAGGTTTTCCGCTCGTGTACGTATTGTAATAATCTTCTGTGACTAACTCTTTTTCTATTGTAAAAAATAATAAAATCAACGAAGTTATCCCTTTGAGGATGTTTTTGGAAGAGAAGTTCATATAAAAAGCGGTGAAATTAGAGGAAGTGAGCGTAGTTGTAGAGCTCTCGGGACAGCGAAGGGACCCGGCCTTTCCCAGGTTTGTTACTTTTCCACATAAAAGCCAGGTCCACTAATGGCGGATCCATGCTAAAAAAAAATTGTGAGAGAAAAAGAGCATTGATGAATATATTCTATATTATTACATAACTCTTTTTGAATAGCAGAATAGAAGTGTGGCTTAAAAAAGCAATATAAGCATAAACGGGTCTGAATATTTTTGGGGGGGAGGGCTTCAAGCCCATAACCCCCCTCCAAATCCAGGCCTGAGGTTACTTCTTGGGAGAACGTCATTAGGATAAACATTCAAATAGGAAAGCCCTTATTTTTGGACTTTATTGTCTAGTGATGAAATTCAATTTAACACATCACTGGCAAACACATCAAAGTCATTATTTTTAACAATTTTAAACCTAAATTTCTCATTCGACAAATTTATCATTGTGCTTTTTCTGCTTTTTCCACCTTTATTGCGTTTATTTTTAATACGTTTGCCTCACCGAACTTATGTGATTTTGTGAATTTTTCCGCCTGAATCCTTAAGGGTGGATTTGGGGGAAATTGAAGTTAGTAGTGGAGGAGCAGAGTAAGGGTGTTTTATGCCTACATTAACCTATGAACAACTAGACATAGTTGATGAAAAGGCGGTATTTCTTATCCGATAATCAAGCCTAAAGGAAACAAAAGATTAGGGTTAAGTAAGCAAAGGTTCATCTGTTTTGGGGGAAGCACAGCCCACTCCTATACACCTTGATCACCTTCCCGGTGCTAGCCTTATCATTGGCCTTATTATACCCCGTAAGGGGCGCGGCGATTTGCCATCCTGGCCGCCGTGCTGACGGGATCCAGCGCTCCGTCCGGCCCCAGCTTAGCCTCTCTTCTTTCCTTCAGATAGCCCGATTTCTCCCCTACCTCGTTGCTTTTCATACAACCTCTCCCACAACTTTCTCTGGTCAGCCTCTAATTTCACAGGGTAGATACTGACCTTCTTCTCAGCCAACCGTCCCGGATCGGGGCTGAGGGGGGAGGGGACAATATTCCCTAACCCCTGAGCTCCGGTCTGGGGTGGCTGGCTTTTAACAACCTGCTTCATCCCCACCCATACCTTCCTCACATCCCGTTTCCTCTCCTCTTCACATTCTATCAATTTTACGCCGTGTCCAAGGTGGAGCCGCCATGCCGATGGACTGCCAGGCCACCAGGCGGGAGGGGTGGTCTCGAATGACGGCGCCTGGCTCTGCCAGGCTTGTAAGCACCTCTCGCAGTGCGGGCAACTGCGAGAGGTGATGAGCTATTGCGTCCCGTATTAAAAAGAGGGTCACCATGCCCATGTATGAAAAAAACAAACAAAAAACCCAACCCCCAACTTCCCCAAGAAAATCAACGGAGCCGCCCTCGGGCAGCTCCACTGAGAAAATGGAGGTCTCCCCCCTTGTGCTTGCGCAAGGGACCCTCCATAATTCTTTAACCGGAGAGGAGGCTTACTCCTCTCCTACGCCTACGGGTGTAGGGGACTCCCCCTCACCCCCTTCTCTGGAGGTGCTTTCGGGCACCTCCCTATCTCCAGCGGCAGTCCCTCCTTTGCTTTCTAAGGGGACTGCCAAGAAAGCCAGCAGGCAGCCCATTGCCGACCGCCCCTCGTGCAAGCGGCTCGGTAGGGCAGACCCCCTTAGGGGGGAGAGGGAAGCCAGGCCCCTTCGGTCGCTTCCCTCAAAAGACCTGCTGGCAAGAATTTTAAACCTTGCTGGGGTCAAGGCCTGTGCCTCCCCACACAAGACTGGCGACACTACCAAGGGGACCTGCGATGTCCTGGGAGGGGATGGCCAACTGGAGGCCCCTCCTGTGATAGACATGGTCCTTGAGGAGACCCAGCCTCAGACGGTAGGGCCTTCCATGGGGGGGGAATTTGGGCTCGGCGCCAAGCACCGAACCCGAATCCGCCCCTATGCAAGGTCCTCCTCAAATAGGTGAGGGCTCCGAGGCAGTAAAAGGAGGGGAGGGATATCCTCCGACAGGTGCCCCCACGACAACCAGGACCTTCTCCATTTCGGAGAGGGACCTGGCTAAGGCCGGTCCATCTGGCCTGAGGGCTTCTGCCGGCGGAGGTGAAAAGCGGGTTCATTCCCCGCCCTCCTCTCCAAAAAAGAAAAAGACAAAAAAGACTAAAAAGACGAAAAAGACAAAAAAGACTAAAAAGACGAAAAAGACTCGGGGCTCCTCTCCATCCGCGGGGGCTGCGGGGACGGATGGGTCTGCTACCACTTTGGTAGGCGACCAAGCCAAGATTGGCACATCCGGCCCCTCTACCCCCTCGTGTGCAGAGCCCCTGACCAAGACTAACACCAAAAGTGCACAGGGCGGAGCCTCGATGACATCGGGGCCCCTGATTCAGAGGTTACCTGGCGTTTTCGAGCCCGCCTTCAAACGCTTTCTCGTTATTCGCTCCACTGATGGCACCATGTTGTCCAAGGGCAACATGATCCATCAGAGGAGAGGATTTGCTAGTGCAATTGGTAGAGAGCCGAAGGTGACCCGTTTCTCGGACGGGAGCCTTCTGGCG
This sequence comes from Ceratothoa steindachneri, assembly GCA_963969495.1. Classification (NCBI taxonomy): domain Eukaryota; kingdom Metazoa; phylum Arthropoda; class Malacostraca; order Isopoda; family Cymothoidae; genus Ceratothoa; species Ceratothoa steindachneri. Next base: position 88,536,651 of record OZ018317.1, on the reverse strand, counting down.
AATGCGGCGAATCCCGCCGAGGCGGCCAGGATAAGTGCTCTTCGGACACTTCATGGCACCCCGGTGAGTGTGACGTCGCACTCTACCATGAACTTTGTGAAAGGAGTAGTTTATGCGAGGGAACTCGTTGACTACTCCATTGAGGACATCACCCTAGAGCTGGCCGACCATGGGGCGGTCAAGGTCGAACGTGTGATGAGAAAAACGGGAGAGGCCTCGAGACCCACCCCTACACTCTTCGTCACGTTCGACTTTGACAAGCTCCCTGAGTCGGTGCGTGATGGTTGGTACCGCTACCGCGTGAAGGCATTCGTGCCACTGCCGCGGCGGTGCTATTACTGTCACCGCTTCGGCCATACGAATCGCTCATGTAGACGTGCAAAGTCGGGGTCACCCGAAGTCTGTGTAAATTGCTCCAAAGTCGCACACGATAAGTCCAAATCGTGTGTGGCCAAGTGTGTCAATTGCGGAGAGCCGCACCCTGCTTCTTCGAAGCAATGTGGTGCATATCTCCTGGAGAAAGAAATCCTGGCCGTTCAGGCCCAGGATAGACTCTCATTCCGCGAGGCTAAGGACTTGGTCCTGGCGCGCCCAGCTCTGCCTGGGACGTCATATGCCTCAGTAGTTCGAAAGGCACCCTCTGCTCCTGGCCCATCCAGGCCAACGAGCACGGTTGTTTCCGCGCCCATTCGGAGCCCTTCTGCGGGCTCTACCCAACCCGGGCGCTCCCCTGGTAAAGCTGGCGGCAAAAAGGGTTCATACCCAGCCCTGGCTAAAACCAGGGTTCCCCCCTCTTCCCCCAGCGTGACCGTTTCCCGCAAGGCGAAACGGCCACGCGCCTCCACCGAGTCGTTAGACTCACAGGAGGCAACACCCCTGAAGATGGTCGCTAGGCCATCTTCAGGGGTTCCTAAAGCTGTCCCCCGAAAGGAGGACAGCAACAAAGGAGCTTCGGCTCCTTCGCCCACGCCCCGAGGTGGAGCGAGTGGCTCGGAGACGGTGGTTCCTCGAAAAGAGGCCCCCCCGCCTCCGAAGCCGCAGCGCCCGCCTAAGGTTTCGAGGCGGAGGGAGGAAAAGACTCACATGGCGAGCTCAACCTCCCCCAATAAGTCCTCGAAGGCGACAGCGCCTCCAGCGCTTTGTCCGGCCAACAGCGCCCGGGGTTCTGCCCGCGGGAAGCGTACGGCAATTCCCGTGAGGGTCTTCAATTCAAGGAGGGCCCCCGCGTCTCCTCCGAGCTAGGCCTGGAGGGCATATTCCTTCAATGGAATTGCCGTGGACTCTGGGCCAACTGGGAGGAGCTGCGGAGGCTCGCCTCGTCCCGTTCCCCGTTAGATATTTTTTTGCAGGAGACCATACTAGGCGCGTGCCCCCTGCCTGCCCTCCCGGGGTATAAGGGTCTTGCGACCCCACCACCGCGGGATGGCCGGGCTGGGGGATGCGCGGTTTACACCCGGCATGATGTCTCCGTTCTTCCTTTCTCTTTAGATACCTCCTTTCAGGTAGTGGCTGTGCAGCTGCACCTGGATAGGAGGTATACTATCATTTCTGCGTACATTCCACTGTCAGCTGACTTCGACGCGGGGGACTTCCGCCGCGTCGTGGCACGGTTGCCGAGGCCTTATCTCTTGCTTGGAGATCTGAACGGCAGGCATCCTCTCTGGGGAGATTAATCCATAAATCCCAGGGGACAAGTCCTAGCCGATCTGATCGAAGAGCTTGAGATGGGTGTCCTAAACGTGGATGAGTTTACGCATCACTGTCCGAGAACCGCTTCATTTTCTTGCCTTGACCTATCTTTGTGCTCTTCGGATGCACAGCCTGATTTTGATTGGGGGTGGTCAGTGACCTCCATGGTAGTGATCACTTTCCCATTCAAATATCATTTTCAGGGCAACTGCCGCCTGAGAGACCACCTCGGTGGTGCTTGGCGCGGGCGCGGTGGCCTGCATTTCAGGAAATGACTGAATTCTCTATCTCAGTCGAGGAGTTTAGGTCGGTAGATGAGGCCGTTGAGTTCTTCTCCGGCAACCTCATCGCCGTGGGCCTGACTACTATTCCTAGGACGTCTGGCCGTTTTGCACGCCGACCACTCTCATGGTGGTCGGCCGAGTGTGAGACGGCCCTCAAACAGAAGCGTTATGACTACATGCGCTATAAGCGCCGCCCGAACGATTTCACTGTCGCTGAATTTCGTCGGGCTAGGGCTAGGTTCCGGTATATTTGGAAGCACGCCCGCCGCTCTTCTTGGCGGGCATACGTGTCTTCACTTAACGGGAAGACCCCTTTAGCTGAGGTGTGGAAGCGAGTCAAAAGGATTCGGGGCAAGTTCTCGCAGGACCCCCCTCCCGTTCTCCAGGAGAATGGGACCGCAATCTCGGACCCAGCGTCCGTGGCGGAATCCTTAGCGACCGCTTTCTCCGCATTCTCTAGCCGTGATGCTGCTCCGCCAGCATTCAATGCACGTCGTGATGTCGCGGAAGGCCGCCGGCTGGACTTTACCTCCAGAGGCGGAGAACCCTTCAACGACAAGTTTACTGTGAGTGAGTTGCGTTCCGCTCTCGCTTCGTGCGCGGACACCGCCCATGGTCCGGACGATGTCCCGTACTCCATGCTTCGACACCTGGGTGAGCGAGGCATGGCCTTTCTGTTAGATATGTTCAACAGGATCTGGGTGGAAGGTCTTCTCCCAGACTCCTGGCGAATCGCTACTGTGCTCGCTTTTCGCAAGCCGGGGAGAGATCACTCTACTCCGACCGGTTTCCGCCCAATCTCTCTAACCTCTTGCGTGTGCAAGTTGATGGAGAAATTGGTAAATGTTAGATTAGCCTATTTCCTGGACAGCGGAGGCCATCTGTCTTCTGCACAGTGCGGCTTCCGTAAATTTCACTCCACGTCGGATGCTCTGCTCCGACTGGAAAATGCTGTCTGCGAGGCTTTCCTTCGTAGACAGCACTACGCCACGGTGTTTTTTGATCTGGAGAAGGCCTATGATACCGCATGGCGATACGGTATCATGGAGACTCTCCACACGATGGGGGCGAGGGGACGCCTCCCAATGTTTATATCTGAATTTTTGCGAGATCGTCGATTCCGCGTACGGGTGGGGGGAGCCCTCTCTGCCCCAAAGGAGCAGGAAGAATGCGTCCCGCAGGGAAGTGTCCTCAGTGTCACACTCTTTGCCCTGAGCATCAACGGCATCACCTCGTTTCTGCCAGAAGATGTTCTCGCTACGCTCTACGTGGACGACCTTTCGATCTCTTTTGGCGCGGCCCAGATGCCAACTCTGGAGCGTCGACTCCAACAGGCATTGAACCGCGTCTCTCGCTATGCCGAAGCGCACAGGTTTCGGTTTTCTTTGGCCAAGACTAAGGTGGTGCACTTCTGCCGCCATCCACGGCTTCACCCCGACCCAGATTTGTTTCTTAATGGGGTGCGCCTGGATGTGGTTGAGTCGCACCGTTTCCTTGGTCTTGTATTCGACCGACGCCTCACCTGGGAGGCTCATATTCGCAGCCTTAGGGTCTCTTGTACCCGCGCCATGGACATTCTCCGTTCCGTGACGTTCAGCGCTTGGGGCGCTGATAGGGCTACCGCCTTACTTTTTTATCGATCCTTTGTTCGCTCGAAGCTCGACTACGGATGCGAGTTTTATGCATCCGCAGCCGAGCGTTTATTGCGGAAGGTGGATTCGATCCACCACACCGGCCTTCGCCTTGCGACCGGTGCCTTTCGCACTTTCCCCATTGAGAGCCTGTTGGTCGATGCTGGGGAGATGCCACTCGCTCTGCGCCGCGTGCAGTGCATCACTCGCCTGTACGCGCGAGCCCGGCGCCTCCCTCAGTCGCCAACAGCTCTCACTGCATCCGCAGCTGATCTCGATGGTGCCTATGCCGCCGAGAGACGCCAGTCATACCCTAAGCCCTTTGGGTTTAGGGCCAGGAAACTCCTTCGAGAGGTAGATATAGCTCTCGGGCCGGTGGCGCCCCTGGTTCTGCCCAGGACGCCACCCTGGAGGGTACCACATTTGGCTATTTGTCGCCACGCTTCTGCTCCCAAAGCTTGTACTGCGCCGGGAGTATTGCGTTCGACCTTTTTGGAGCACACATCGTGTCACGCTGGTACCGTGCCAGTGTTTACGGATGGCTCCAAGTCCCAAGAGGGGGTCGGCTTCCACGCCGTATCCCCTCTGTTTGAAGTCAGCGGGGCTCTACCAGGCGCTGCGTCTGTCTTCACGGCCGAGCTGGTGGCAATACACCACTCGGTACGGGAGATTACGCGACGTGCCCGGTTCGGAGACCGGATTGTGATCTATAGCGACTCACAAAGCGCCCTCAGTGCTCTCGGGGCATTGGAATCTCCGCATCCCCTGGTTCGCGATATCCGTGACGCCACGGTTTTGGCGAGCCGGGCAGATGTCGAGATTATCTTCTGCTGGGTTCCTGGACATGTAGGAATTGCGGGGAATGAGCGCGCCGATGAGGGCGCCAAAGAGTCCGCGAGGACTCTGCGACCGGACCAGCGTTTCGCTCTTCCTCACACCGACTACATGGCAGGAATACGGGCAGCTCTTCGGACTGCTTGGCAAAGAAGATGGGAGACGGTCGAAGGGAACTCAAAGTTGCGTGCCATTGCGCCGCGACTGTTCCCATGGACCTATCCCCCAATGCCGCGGCGGCTTCAGGTTGCTTTCTGTCGTCTCCGAATCGGACACACTCGTGTGACGCATCGCTATCTGATGGAGCGCTCGCCTGCGCCCTATTGCAACGACTGCGTCGTCCCCCAGAATGTTCGGCACATTCTTGTCGAATGTCCCATTCTGGGTGATCTTCGCGCACGACACCTGTCCCGGTACCGGGATGGGCGGGGTCGCTACCGCCTGTCCCTTGTGCCTGGGACGAGTCCGTGTACTTTGACTGGTGGACTTATTGACTTTTTGGGGGAGGCTGGCCTTCTCCCTTTTATTTAACCCGATTTAATTGTTGTTGTTGTTTTTATAATTGTTTTTGTTATTGTTATTGTTATTTCTTTTTATTGTTTTCTGTTTAATTTTTTAAAGTTGCCTAGAACTAGGCTATTTTTTACGGCGACTTATGCCTAAGTCGGCAGTCGCCAGATAGCCCCTTTAAAAAAAAAAAAAAAAAAATGGCCTTATTATACCCACCTGTACCTACCTCAATGTTCCCCATGTAGGTCTTGAGGATTATGGACAAGAATGGCTTGTCCATCCCTCTGCCTTTCTTGAATCGTAGGTCAAACAGCACCGCTATCAATGCTCCGTCGAACCCTTTGCCAGTCAGGATTCTTTGTAAGACGTAGGAACTGAAGATTTTTTATTTGGTCGGCCGGCGTCCTTGACTCCAGGTTCGCATAGTAGGAGTAGATCCGGGTTGATTTCTTTTTATGTCTTGAACAACTGGTTTTTGTGGGGATCCCACCCTTCCATATTGTGCGCGAAGATTACCAGTCTCTTCGTTACGGCCATACTAATATCCTAGATCTAGAGGGGGAGCTCTGGTAATTTGGAAGGCAGTAGGGCTTGCCGAATCGAGGTTTTCTGTACAGACTCGGCTCATAGAATTTGAACAAGGAGTCGTACAACTTTACTTTCGTCTCCACAATGACACGCTTGACTGCTGCCTTTTCTGTTGCTGATTTGTATTATCACTTAAAAAGCCCTTTCCGGATTCCGTTTGTGATGTCTTCATCCGTAAGTGCCCTTGTATGTGTTGTATTTTTTGTTCACTACGATGACTAAGTTCATTTGCTGGGCATTCAGTGAATAATCTTGAGTAGTTGGGTGTCTTCTTGTGTTGTTTTCAGTTTTTCTTCATCCGCAATTTTGAGTGAGTGAATCTTTGGGTGGGGCTGTTCTTTGAATGGGTTAGTGATGTCATCAGTTAATTTTGTGCAGCAGTTTACCGCGCTTACAGCTGGTCTCTACTTCTTGTTATCTTCCGCTTCCACATCTTGAGTAGCTACTCTGCTGCATAGGGTCAGAACGTTGTCTGAAGTTGGGTTGCAGACTAGCAGACAGTCATCAATGTCGTATCATCGAAGTTAATCAATGTAGTATTAAAGGTTTTATGAACCAATTAGAACTGTAAGCCTAATATCCAAAATTTAGACCTTGGCATGAAAACACGTGACGGACATATCAAACCTTGGCACTTTCAACGCAGAGATAAGAAAAATGCTCAGTACGATGTCTGTGATACTGAAGTGATTCTCGGGTGACATAGCGATGAGCACCGGCTACCAACTACCTCGCCACCATTATTTGTCCATCCAAGACATATTCACCTTGTCCATGAAAAATCTTCCAGTACTCTTCGCTGAGGAACTGAACGCAATGAACAGGAGAGCTGGCTACCTACTGGAGGGGTCCATCGGTAGAGACACTTATCCCCGGCTTCACCTGGGTGCAGTTCACCACGGAACAGTGTGAACTTCCTCCTTTCTATCCTTTAGTCCCGGAAATCCCTAGGTCTCTGTCGAGGCCGCCCGCCGCCGCGGAAACCGGACCACGTCCCGGACCCCCTACGGACACCCACCGATCTCGCCGCATACACAAGTACCAGGTGGAACGTTGTCATTAATAATCTCCACACTAACCTTCAGGCCTCCTGCTTCAAGACGAGGAACCGGGAGAAGATCCAGTTTCTCTTAGCGTTGTTTCCCTTCCGGAATAGCATCAGCGCCCAGGATTACCACCGCCTCCACCAACGCCGCCGTCTCTACCACGTGATGTTCCAACACGGGTGGACCACGGCACTTTAAGACGCCAGGGAACAGTCCGCCATCGAAAGCGGAATAGTCATCTCCGAGAGGTCTCTCCCCCGCCCGCTTACCGTCTCCCGACGTCCACCACCCGACTATGAATCATGGGCCCAGCCGCCGCCTCGACAAGGCCGCGGGGAACGCGCTACAAACCGATGCCCCGCGCCTTTCTCCAAGACGTTCTTAATGGTCTTACATGGCAGGAGAAACTCCGTGTCGCAAGAGCTAGACGACGTATCGGTCTCGATAACCACCCCCACTCCGACACCTCCGAGGAGTTTCGTTCCCTCTTACCTTCCAGCCCTCCCTACTGCCCTACGCCGTCCCTCTCCTTGCACTCGTCCACGTCTGCTTTACAGATCTGGGCCAGTGACTCCGACGATCTCCTCTTCTCACCAGCATCGCGGAACGATCTCTCTGGCTTCGGTGGACCCTCCGCATTGGCTACAATCTCCGAGAGCGCCTCCGACGACTCTCACTCCCCTCCACCGGTTCCACGAAAGTACCTCTTCACCGAACCCCTCACATCCTTCCTCAGGTGGTCGACCTCTCGTCTGACGACGAGATAATCATCATGGACCCCCCACCACCCGTCGTCCTCGACCCCACTCCAAGGCAACCGGACCTCCGCACCTTGTTCGAGGAAACCTCTACCTCCTTTGAACGCCTCACTTTCCCCGATGACTCAGCTGAGAAATTTCTTCGACGAGGCAGCCGGGGAACTCGGCGCCCTCACCATAGAGGATCCCGCCCGTCCGGGAGACATCCAGCTTATCACGGCCATCCCCATGCCAGGCCTGGTGGTCCACCCTATTATTAACATACCCCACCCCTTCCACTCACCCTTCCGATCAGGGTGATGTCCTCCAGGATATCATGAGCGGCCCCCCCCGGACATCGTCGCGCCAAGAAACAACTAGGACAACGTGCTCTGGACAACGACAACGCGGGCAATGAGGATCAGGAAGGCGAACAACAGCAAGATTGGGTCAGCCTGGGTATGGACCCTCTGGAACAATCCCAGCAGGCCCTCGACCCGGACGCCCGTCTCGACATCCTCCCGCCCGGGTCGTTTGATTCCGAACCCCGCTCCTCCCACCTCTTAAAGGCCACGGCTGCTGAAGGAATAAAGGTCTTCATGAAGAAAGGATATCGCCACTGGCAAACTTCGTCTCCTAGAATGGCGGGCTTTGTCCAGCAGCTATTGGACAATAAGATTGTGGAGGAAGGACCCATCACGCGGTCCTACAGGATCTTCGGCATCCCCAAGCCCAATCGATCTGCCCGCCTGGTTTACGACATGTCAGCCGCATCGGACACCTATGACCCTCCCTCCTTTCGCCTCCCCTCCGTCTCCAAGGTCTTGGCCCAAGCATCGAAACGTTCATACGCCATTAAGCTGGACCGCAAGGATGGCTTCTACCACTTTCGCCTTCAACACTCGGCGCGACCGAGCTTTGGGTTCGTGGTAGATGGACGTCGCTTCCGCTTCAAGCGTCTCCCGATGGGATTATCTGGGGGCCCGTTTCTAATGCAGATGACGCTCTCCACCGTCGTCAACGGCTTGGCACGGGCTGCCGACGTCTTCGCACACATTTACATAGACGACTTAATGGCAGTGGGTACCAAGGCAAGACTCAGAAAGTTCCTCACTCTGGCCCACGCCAGCTCAGTCCGCCTCAACCTCAGGAAATGCATCTTGGCACCAACGATCTCCTAGACTTACCTGGATATCGAAGTTAACCTCCACAGCTCCAAACCTAGGATCACTCAGCAGCTCCGGGAAAAGACGATTAACGCCCTGCAATAAGTCGCCACCCTCCCCGTACCCCACAAGTGCTGGCTGCGTCTTGCGGACCTGCTAAACTTCGTCGCCCCCGTCCTCCGCCTTCTATTCCTCTTGATCCAGCTATGCTATGGTCAGCTTACCAACCCTCGCCCCGAGATCTTCCGCTGCCTGATCCCTTTCATCCGTCGAAAGTGGACCCGTTGGAAGCCCTCCCACCCATATAGCCGGCAATTAGAAACGCCTTCCTGGGTAAGATATACATCGGCCTCTTGGAATTCCTCTCCCCAGACTCTATCATTGAATTCAACAAGACCTTCCGTACGACCTCGCTTCACCTCACCTACATAGGAAGTTGTCGCAACCCATCGGTGGCGCTGCATGGATCTTTGCAGGAATCCTTTATTATCCATCGGATCATCTTCGTCTACCAGGTCTATACAGGAAGCTGTCCGCACCGCGGAGCGCCATTCGTTGTTTAGCGCTCGTCTCCGACTCTTCACCGGCCCTGCCCTCCTCTTCCTTCTCTCCCCCTTCCCCCAGTTTTTCTTGTCATTGTATCCCATTCTGCCGGGACTAAAGCAGGTCTTTGTATCTCTGTCCCGGATCTAAGCCCCGGGCCATTGTTTATTAGCATCTAGGCCAAAGCCAGACATCTTTTTTTTCTTGTAATATATATATATATATATATATATATATATATATATATATATATATATATATATATATATATATATATATATATATAATATATATATATATATATATATATATATATATATATTTATTTATATATATATATAAATATATATATATATATATATATATATATTTATTTATATATATATATATAATATAATATATATAATATATATATATATATATAATATATATATATATATATAATATAATATATATAATATATATATATATATATATATATATATATATAATATATATATATATATATATATATATATATATATAATATATATATATATATATATATATATAATATAATATATATATAATATATATAGATATATATATAATATATATAGATATATATATATAATATATATAGATATATATATAATATATATATATATATATATATATATATATATATATATATATATATATATATATATATATATATATATAAGCTCACTAGACAAAAAAATAGTTACTTGTAATAAACAGGCTAAGGGCCTCTTGCACGCGACTTTGCTCCATATGTTCATGTCATGGAATTTCCTGTGTAATGTTCTTTCTGAAATGGGTGGTAAAGGACCAGAATTGACGTTTTGTAGCAAATCCAACCTGGGAGCAAATCGATTTGCAATTACAAGCCTCGAGATTCTACGACGGTCCCTCTCTGTCAACACATTCTTCCTTCCACAATTCTGGCGGGGAGTTTTTCGCATTTTGGGGGGTTCTGCCATTGCTTGTAAATCAGGATGACCGTACTCGTTGAAACGCTGCCAAATTCCGCCACTTCCTTGACATGATGACCTTTGGCTCGGCCAAACGCAATCACACCTTTTTGACATTCCATGACGTCGTTTTTCCGGCCCATTTTAAGTAGAGTTGATTTGCTATCTACAAATCTTAACGCCTTCCGCAAGACAAATAAAGCCTAACTAACGTTTCGACGTAAACTAAGCTACGCCTCTCGGCTGCCTAAGGTTCCTACACGCTTCAGATGTTTAATCATGTTTTTTCTCGCTAGGTGACTAATCTTTCGTCTGGTGAGTTTATATATATATATATATATATATATATATATATATATATATATATATATATATATATATATATATATATATATATATATATATGGCCACTTTGGGGATTTCGTTTGTCACTCCGGCTCGCGGCCTTCTCACAAAAGTCTCATCTGGCCCTCACTGTGAAAAGGTTGCCCGCGCCTGGCCTAGCGCCACTAAAACCAAGTGACCATTTTCCCATGAACGGAACCGTAGCAGCTGGTCCCATTCCAATTCTTCTTGCACCCAGGTCGGACTTCCTGAATGCTAACCGAGAAGCACACAAACAGCCATTCCCGATAGATCTCCCTCATATGTACGGCGCAACCACCGAAAACCCAAACGAAGAACTAATTGCTATTACTAAATGCATCTCCAATGCAGGCGCAATAGCCATACCAGAAACCTTCCACATATTTCTACTTTGAACCAACACTACACAGTTGAGAGTGGTGTTACAGCAAAGGTTCACCACAACCTACAACCGCATCCTCGATATGAGCTACACAAACCTCATGGACTTCCCACTCATTCAACATCTCATGAAACAGACTAACTCTAATTTGGCACAAGCATTGAGAGAGAAGTCGGAAAGTCTATTCAAAGTGTTAGACGCCTTTAAGAACCGGAAATCCTTGTGGGCGGCCTTCACTAAGCTAAAAGGAATAAGAAAATAGCATAACTAGACCGCATTTGCGTACAATGAAACAAATTTGAACACCCTATATGAGAAAGAGAGGCTCTCCCGAGGATTCTAGAGGGAAGTTTTAAATCTCCTATGAATAGGAGGAAAACTTCAATCTATGCTTCGAGGACCAGGTTCTTGATTACATGGATATGAAGGAGGGCAGGTGCTCACATCACAGAACCCTCACTCTCACTCGGCTAAAAGGTAACTCTTAGGGTGGCAACATCTACACCAGTTCAGAATTGTAGCTGGTGATCTCTTTGTTCCAACCTAAATCCCCAGGCATCAGCCAAATCAGCAATCAAGCATCTGGAGGAGACACCGGGAAGATTTTTTATCAGACTGTTGAACCTACCAAGCGTCGCTGGAAAGGGGATACTTTCCTGATGGCCTAAACACGTCGAAGATGATTTTTATCCTGAAACATTGAAAGTCGGCTAATCAGGTAATGTACTTTAGACCTACGAGTATCTCATTGCTGGAACCCATTATGAAGGTTTTCGTGAAATTTCTCAACAGCAGACTCATGACCCACCCACATATTTGACTACTATCTTTTGAAAGAGGAACAGTACGGATTCAGCAAACAACGAGGACTGGAGACAGGCATAGCCCTGGTGTATCAACATACCGTAGCAGGGGTAGCAAAAAGGTGCATGGTCAACGTTGTTTGTAGAGATGTAAAGAAGGCTTTAGATAAATTTTAGATCGATGACCTGAAATAAAAGCTCTCGAGACTGAGAATCGCGCAACACTGGGTAAAAATATACTCTAGCTACTTGAATAACAGGCAAGCTGCCATTGCATTCGATAAGCAGACAGAAGAGGCATTTGAAATTCACTGGGAGGCTACCCTAGCCCCAATCTCTTAACCACTCTACATAGTCACATACCGAAGCCGGTAAAAAAAAAAACCATTTGAATATACACTACGCGCACCATGTTACCCAGGTCTTGGTTCAAAAGGATGTCTAGGGCCACGGCGGCTGAAGCCGAAAAGATAACCTGATTTGAACAACGTCGGAAGATCCAAACAAACTTTGCAAAATTTATGACAGCGCCGATTGGGCCCCACCGGACCGCTGCCCTTAACATCGACGACTCGGAAATGGGCTACTCTCCAAGTGTGTTAATTCTGCGCTTCAGCCTAGCCAAGCTCGGCATGAAAAGACACCTTATGTAAGGATTGGACTCGCGCTCACCGAACTAGACAAAATTAACCAAGTCAGATACCTGTCCTCAATAAACAAGATAAAACTATACATTGGTTAAGTTAGATCTAAACTCTTTTAGCCTGCCATACCACTCAATAAAGCTTCGAAATGCAACATGACCAAGTTAAAAATGGTACAGACTAGAAGACTCCGTTTCATCACCGACACAAGGTGACAAGAGTTCGGGACCTATAAAACCTGCATGAGTAAACCGGGCTAGAACCCAACAATACTTTCCTTCTTAGAAGAAGTCGGGGACATCTAGGCCAACCTTGACGAAAGGCTCACATTCGCAGCCTTAGGGTCTATTGTACCCGCGTTTTGGATATTCTCCGTTCCGTGACGTTCAGCGCTTACGGCACTAAACGGGGCTGCTGCCATACTTTTTTATCGATCCTGTGTTCGTTCGAAGCTCAACTACGGATGCGAGTTTTATACATACGCAACCGAGCGTTTATTGTGGAAGGTGGATTCGATCCACCACACCGGCCTTCGCCTTGCGACCGGTGCCTTCCGCACTTTTCCTATTGAGAGCCTGTTGGTCGATGCTGAGGAGATGCTATGCTCTGAGCCGCGTTCAGTGCATCACTCGCCTGTACGCGCGAGCCCAGCGCCTCCCTCAGTCACCAACAGCTTTCACTGCATCCGCAGCTGATCTCGATGGTGCCTATGCCACCGAGAGACGCCAGTCATACCCTAAGCCCTTTGGGTTTAGGGCCGGGAAACTCCTTCGAGAGCTAGATATAGCTCTCAGGCCGCTGGCACTCCTGGTTCTGCCTAGGATGCCACCCTGGAGGGTACCACATTTGGCTATTTGTCGCCACGCCTCTGCTCCCAAAGCTTGTACTGCGCCGGGAGTATTGCGTTCGACCTTATTGGAGCACACCTCGTGTCACGCTGGAACCGTGCCAGTGTATACGGATGGCTCCAAGTCCCAAGAGGGGGTCAGCTTCCACGCCGTATCCCCTCTGTTTGAAGTCAGCGGGGCTCTGCCAGCCGCTGCGTCTGTCTTCCCGGCCGAGCTGGTGGCAATACACCACTCGGTACGAGAGATTACGCGACGTGCCCGGTGGGAAGACCGGATTGTGATCTTTAGCGACTCACAAAGCGCCCTCAGTGCTCTGGGGGCATTGGAATCTCCGCATCCCTTGGTTCACGATATCCGTGACGCCACGGTTTTGGCGAGCCGGGTGGATGTTGTGATTATCTTCTGCTGGATTCCTGGACATGTAGGAGTTGCGGGGAATGAGCGAGCCGATGAGGGCGCCAAAGAGTCCGCGAGGACTCTGCGACCGGACCAGCGTTTCGCTCTTCCTCACACCGACTACATGGCAGGAATACGGGCAGCTCTTCGGACTGCTTGGCAAAGAAGATGGAAGACGGTCGAAGGGAACTTAAAGTTGCGTGCCATTGCACCGCGACTGTTCCCATGGACCTATCCCCCAATGCCGCGGCGGCTTCAGGTCGCTTTCTTTCGTCTCCGAATCAGACACACTCGTGTGACGCATCGCTATTTGATGGAGTTCTCACCTGCGCCCTATTGCGACGATTGCATCGTCCCCCAGACTGTTCGGCACATTCTTGTCGAATGTCCCAGTCTGGGTGATCTTCGCGCACGTTACCTGTCCCGGTACCGGGATGGGCGGGGTCGCTACCGCCTGTCCTTTGTACTCGGGATGAGTGCGTGCACATTGACTGGTGGACTTGTTGACTTTTTTGGGGAGGCCGGCCTTCTCCCTTTCATTTAACTAGGTTTAGTTGTTGTTTTTGTTATTGTTTTGTTATTGTTATTGCTTCCTAATTGTTATTTCTTTTTATTGTTGTTTTCTTTTCAAAATTTTTAAAGTAACCTAGAACTAGGCTGTTTGTTTACTGCGACTTATGCCTAAGTTCGCACTCGCCATATAGCCCCTAAAAAAAAAAAAAACCCTTGACGAACTGCTTTTGCTTTCTAAAACTTGCTGCTCTCTTTTGGGAAGAGTGTGTACGGGGAGCTCAGAACTGTGTGGTACTGGCGTAATAGATGATTGAAGGTCTGGATACATGATAACAGGCGCATTTTTACCTGCTCGACGTTTGGAAGAGTTCATTATGCAAAATAAAAAATTGCTCGAGGGGTCAGTTGGTTCACTTCAAATATATATATATATATATATATATATATATATATATATATATATATATATATATATATATATATATATTGTGGGTTAGTAGTTCCATTGAGTTCAGTTGGAACGATAATACATCACTAGAAGTCTCAAAATTCTACTCTTCCTCTGATCAGTTTTGGCCGTCCTCGCAAGATAACCGAACGTGCAGGGAGATTATTAGTAAGAAAGCTCAGTAAAACACCAAAGGTTACTCTTAAAGAACTTCAGCGTGACTTAGAAGTGAGGTGAGTTGCAATGAGTAAAGACACAATTAGTCGATCGCTTCGTAGCATGGGCATCTACTTACGGTCTCCAAGGAAAACCCCACTTCTTACAAGAAAACACTTTTGTGATCGTTTGAATTTTACAAAAGAATATGTTGGTAAACCTGCAGAGTTTTGGGACAACGTACTTTGGTCGGATGAGACAAAGTTGAACTGTTCGGCTGTAATGGAGCTTCGAGAGTATGGCGAAAGAAAGGTACCGAATACGTACCGAAGAACACTACCCCAACAGCAAAATATGAAGGTGGCTCAATCATGATCTGCGGTTTTTTAGTGCCACAGGTGTTGTAAATATCAAAACCATAGAAGGAAGGATGAATGGAGAACATTATAGAAGAATCTTGAAGAAAACTTTACCTCCAAGTGTGCATTCATTTAAATTGAAACAGGTTTGGATCTTTCAACAAGACAATGATCCAAAGCATACAGCAAAACTGACACACAAATTGGTTTATATCAAATGGTGTAAATGTTCTAGTCAATTCCCAGATCTGGACCCTATCGAAAATCTATGGAAGGAACTGAAGCTCAGAATCCAAGAAAGAGAACCAACAAACATGTGTGAACTGAATAAAATATGCAAGGAGGAATGGAGTAATATTAACATAAATACATGTAAGAAGTACTTAGGAGACTACTCGAAGTGGTTACAAGCTGTTATTAGCAACAGTGGTATGCTACTAAATATTAAGAAACGATTTGATATATGTGTTGTAAACTTTTGCGTTACTAATTAATTGTATTTCTTCGACAAAAAACTATATTAATGTTTTTGTATGGTCCTGATGATTTAATTTATTGTTTGAATACATATCTTGTCAGTAATAAAAGATTTATTTACCTATCGTGCTTACAAATACATAAACTTCTGTTTTTCATATTGTGTTGTAAACTTTTGCGGGGCACTGTATATATATATATATATATATATATATATATATATATATATATATATATATATATATATATTCTAATTTATTCCAAGCAACGTTTCGGATTACCCAATCCATCATCAGGCTAAAGGGATTGGGTAATCCGAAACGTTGCTTGGAATAAATTAGAATGTCACTGATGGTCGTATCCTTCCTACTGCAATTATATATATATATATATATATATTCATATGACCACGATAAATTCCAAGAGAAAACAACACGTCGCCCGGCAAGGAATCGAACCTCAAACGACAGGTTATCTAGACGAGTGCTCTACCACAGGCGCAATATATTTTTTCCTAAATAAACTCCAAAAATCAACGCTCAAATTAAATGTGTTTGGGAGATGTTAAAACCGAAAAGTGAACACTTCCCTTTTTTGTACGACAGAAATCTATCGGCCAGTTCTGGTTGGTGTGCAAACACTAAGCATCTACCACGTTCAGGCTCATGCTGCCTGATAGAGGAAATGTGTGCCCAACGTTACACATACAAGCAGAGCAAAGAAAAGAGGTTGTTTTATGTATTGATCCCGTTAGTTCAGTGGTAGAACAATGGTCTAGATCAATGGTTCCCAACCGATTTTGGCTTATGGCCCCCTTAGGAACCTTATTTTTTTCCTGTGGCCCATAATCATTATTTCCAGTAGGTAATATGCAGTTTAACTCTACTTTAAAGGATAAAGGATATTAAAAAAGCTATTTGTATTCAGGTACAATTATATTTGTCACATATATAGGACTATAAACATAGCAAAAATTAAACAGTGGTTTACAAAAATGTAATACTCTTTTAAAATAAATAATTAATCTTACAAAAAATAAAATCCTTTAGCAAAATGAAATAAATATATCATCAACTCTTTATTCATTCAATGCGATCCTTGTGCTTCATGCAGTTTCACAGGTTTTTCAATATCAGGGTCTATAGTTGTTAGAGACAGACGAAGATCACCTCTTCTTACTATTTCTAAGCGGCTGCGAGCTTTTGATAAGAGGTGTGACACTTTACTAAAACCCGACTCAACCAGATAAGAAGTAGGAAAAGCAATAAAATATAATTTTACTTCGTGCCAAAGCAAAGGGTATTTCATAGCAATTTCATGACTTGTCCATAAGTTCCTGACAACATGCTTAAATCTAACCAGAGAAGTTTGATCACTCTGTAACTCAATGAGGCTTTCTTGTAATTTCTTGTAATCTGATATCAACATCAGCTGCATTAATTCCAAATGGGTCTACCACCCAACCTGGAATGTCCATTTGTAGAAGATCTCTGAACCTAACTTCCATATCACTATGCAATTTCTCCAAATGATTAATGTATACTAAAATATCATCTTCTTTCAGCTCACTCTCAATAGTGCGGAGGGTTGGAAACTGTATCAACTCTTTTCACCCCATATTTGTCTTGAACAGTTTAATTTTCATCATAAAGCACAAATAGACTCTTTGCAAGTTAAAATATTTGCATTTTTACCTTGTAGCTGTTAATTCAAGATATTTAGCTTTTAAAATATATCTGTAAGGTAGAATATGTCACATTTGGCAGCAATGATTCTTACTCCGAGCTGCTTACCATCCAGAAATAACACAACACTATCCCAAAGTGCAATGAAGCGATTCAGACAATTGCCCTTAGAAAGCCATCGCACCTCTTATACAAAAGAAGGCGTTCAAACTCTTCTTTATTGGTAGCACAGAGTTGTCGGAAAAGACGCGCTTGAAGTGGATTTGACTTGATAAGGTTAACTGTCTTGATTACACTATCAAGTGAATTTTTCAGATCTTCCTAGGTTTTTTTGCAATCAGATTTTGATGGTGGACAACAGTGTATGCAAAAAACTTTAGGTACAGCCTCTTTTAAATGCGCAATAAATCGCCTATATCTACCTACCATAGCAGCGGCGCCATCAGTTTCACAAGCCATAATCTTCCCAAGTGGAATATCATTTTATTTGAAATAGGTCACTACTTCTTTGAAAATTGTTTGACCTTTAGTATCTGTCACAAGGATGCGAGAAAAAAAAGCATTTCTTCTCTGAGTTAATCTTTATCCAAAACCCTAACATACGCCATGAGAAGGGCTTCGTTATCACGTAATAACGTTTCATCAATTTGTAAATGTTTAACGAGTTTTTCATTTGCATCCTTTGCCATTCGTCAATACGTCTTGATACTGTATTGTTGCTCAGCGGAATGACTTCAGTGATTTTGGGGGGATTTTGTTGCATGACATTTGAAGTAACCACAGATACTGAAGGCAAAATCAATTCTTCCCCAATAGTATGAGGTTTTCCTGAGTTCGCTATTAGCTTGAAAATCTCAGAAGATGCAATCAAATCTTTGTCTAGTTTTTCCGCTTTTTTGCTAAATATATCTTTAATAGTGCTCCTTGCTTGGAAATCATCCCGCAGCTTTTTAAAGTAATCTAATGTTTTGTCTTTTTTGTCCTTGTGCTTATTCTCCAAATGTATTTTAAGCTTACTTGGTCGAATACTATCATTAGAAAGTATAGCCATACATAAAAGACACAATGGCTGTGTTATATTGTCTGGTGAATGTATAAAACCATAAGCTAAATACTCATTGGAGTATTGGCGACATTTTTTCATCGTCGCCATAGCCATGTTTAATCTGTGCAGTTGAAATTTAATATATTAATGATATATATATATATATATATATATATATATATATATATATATATATATATATATATATATATATATATATATATATATATATATATATATATATTAAATTTTAGAGCCGAAGCTCACCGCAACAGAATGAAAGGCGCTTATCTCAACGGCGAAAAAGGAAGAGTATTTATGAGAAAAGACCCAGAAACAACCTCCATTCCCTATGCAGAGCACCGAGTCTGTGCCTAACACAAACTCCTATTACAGCCGGTCTCGAAAGTTTCAGACATGTCCAATATATAGAAACGCTCATAAAAATAGCTGCATTGAAAATTTTGTTTTCCTTTTTTGTGCTAAATATTAGCCCTTGATGGTAAATATTTGACACCAAAAAAAAACCCGCTAAACAATGCAACTATTTTTATGAGCGTTTCTATTAATTGGATATGTCCGAAATTTTCGTTGTTAATTGTACATCCTGGTACTCTGTACCTGTACCTAAATGCAAAACAGCAGAGATGTACTCCCTCAGGGGGGAGGGGTAGATCTGCATTAATTTTAGTAATATATTATATATACATATATATTACTCAAATTAATGCAGATCCAAAACGATAAGTACAATCATCATAATCTATGATTAAATACTAATCTCATAAATAAGCCCTATTGAAACCGAAGTGAAAAAAATGATTTGGTGTAGGCCTAGCAATGGCACACTTTACTTACAAACAAAATGCTCAGTTATTTACTTATAAAAGTCTTATATTATTGTGCTTGTGGCAATCTATTATAATTTAAAATCTAGTAAAATTACTACAACTTCGCAGTATTAGGGTAAACAGATAAAAACCACTTACATACTATAACGCCGAACCACTTGATAATCAGACTGTAAGGATTTAAAGTTCCACATGAAGTATTTTCATCAAGCCAACAACGGTTCCAGGCGCACAACGATCAAGCGCACAATGGAGTGCGCGGCAGAATAAGCTTGTAAGATGCAAAATATTTGTTTACAGATTAATGTAAATCCTATTATGCTAATAAAATATTTAAAAAAACGGAAAATATATGTATTAATATTTTTAAAATGTAATTCAACTGCATAAATTAAAATTAGGTACTGCCCTAACTATAATTCAGGTTTCAATAGGTTGAGTCCTGTGGCCCCCTTTATGGATCTGTGGCCCCTCTAAAGCTTAAAATTTTCCTGTGGCCCCCTTCAGATATGCCATGGCCCCCGGTTGGGAAACCCTGGTCTAGATAACTAGCGGTCTGAGGTTTGATTCCTACGAAGCTACAGTAGAGAGAAACCCTATGGTCGATGATCTCGTGCCGTCAGAATGCCGGAATTAGTCGCTGAAATGCAGAGTATCAACAGAATGGCGAACCGTGTCGTTTCAAGTTAGAACGATGTTGAGGTAAAGCCCATCAGGCTGCAGTGCATGATGACATTCACTTTTCATTCGAGATGAGCGAAAGACAACTTCTGTTCAATGCGATGTAGGAAAAGTGACTCAAGCACAAGTTTAAACATCCGTTCGAGCAAGATATGCTGTGGATTTACATAACCCTTAGATGTCCCTGATGATGTCATTCTAAGTCCATTATTTGGGCTTCTCCATTAGCTTCTCTTGCATCTTCTAAATTATTCTTAACTGACAAGATACAAAACTCCTAAAAATAAATAGAGGCGTATAAATTTCTATATAGTTTTCTTATATAGTTTTTTTATAGTGATGAAAAGGAGGGCATAAATTTTTTTTAGGCACTTGGGAATTTTACAGCTGAGTCCAACGGAAGGTACCAAGAAACCTTAGATTATTCTACTCCAAAATTGTTTGAAATTCGATCCGAGAACTTTTATTTCCCATTGTATTTTGCGATCGAAATTATTTTTACTATTTTTCTTTATTTATTAATCTTTTTCCTTCCTCTCTCGCTTCCTTTATGTTCCTACGAGTGAAAATACCTTCGTTTGTTAAAAATACCTATTTATTTTCTAGATTGAAATAAATTAATTTAAAACGAATATGGAGACTGGAGAATAAAGTAAATATATTAAGTGAAATGAAATGAATAGTGAGAAAATAGGAATAATAAAACAGATAACATCTCCCTTTAACACCTGCACAAAAGAACTTACTTCTGATAATGACAAGAACTTCTTCATGCATCTCTTGCATGGCGGACCTGTACGGGGGGCATCGTCCGGGACGACGTTTTTGGCCACGTAATTACCACAGGTGAAGTGGTAAAAATCGTCACACGGGGACACCGTTCGATCCATGAGGTCCAGCACACATTCGATTCCTTCTCAACCGGGCGCTTATCATACACGGCTGGCCAGGAGAGAAGCGATTGGATTAGCCAACAGAACTTTAATAGTAAAATAGAATCATTAAATAACATTTAACTCCAATTCCAATTAATGGGGAAATCAGTCTTTTTGCAAACCACAGTAGCATAACAATAAATAGGTAATTGCGATATATGCAACCATATTTGTTGGCATACTTAGGTAGGATAATAGGAAAGCATAATGATTGCAAAGGACCACCTTATGGTAGCACAATGGACATCAAATTAACAATACGGATATTGGAGTGGTAAGGTTATACAAGATGTAGAGAGAAGACAAGATGAGTAATGCAAATGCTTAATATTGCAGATGAATATGCCAGGTAGATGCGGATGAATACACTAACTCTTTAGGATTTTGAGAAACTAAATCTAACTAAAGGAGAAGCAAGGAAGGAAACAAACCCAAAAGCATTTCAAAAATACAAAAATAAACAAGACGTTTCAGGTAAAACAAATTGAGTGGTGAACTTAAGAGATTTGAAATTGTATTGAAAGTGCATAGGCTGAGTGGCCAAATCAGCAAAGTAATTGGAGTGATAATCCAGAGTCCACACAACACTTGGGCAAACAAAGTATGCGCTTTTGTAGGCCATGGAAAAACAAAGTTTGTAGGACCTGCCTCTGGTGAAGAATGGACGCAAGTTAATATGAGACTATGAAGTTCCTACGTATTCTTCCTTCTTATAAAATCACTAGTTTCTTTATAAATTTTTTTGTCAACAACATTCTACCAAAAAATCCCTTGTTGATTTAGCTTAAAAGAATAAATTAGGTAGACCTTAATTAATTACACTGTCCAACAATGATTTTGCTACAGAAATGAGAAAGTAGTTTTCTTTTGTAGTTTTTTGCGTAGATTACGAAAATGACCTTCACTTTTCATGAAAAGACTTCAGTTTTTTGTAATCTACACATTTAATGTTTTATTAATAATAGATTATTCAGTATATAAAGGTATGAAATATTTGTTATTATTTTATTTTTGTTTGACAAAAAGTACAAAGATAAGTGGAAACAAAAAGCTTATTCATCAAAAGAAATTAATAAGTCCTTTTAATACATTTCAGAGTGTGGTATTATAAAAATAGACTTAAAAAAATAATGAAGATTTAAGATTTTTTCAAAGTTGCTGAAATCTATACAATAGTCATATATTTTTTAGAATATTTAGGCTTCTTTTTATGTACAACATCTCATCTATCTCTGTGAAGGGTCCAGAAGCAGTCAGTAAGCATTGCAGGACTCCATTTTCCTTTATAACTATTTTCTATAGTAGCAATATCTTGGTGGAATCTTTCAACATGCTCATCGACGACGTCTGCTGGATTCTGTGGAAAGAAAGACAGATGGGAATGCAAAAAATGCACCTTTAATGACATTTTAATTCCCAACTCATTATAAGCCCTAATCAAATTCTGAACAAGAATGTGGTAATTTTCTGGTTTGTGCCTTCCAATGAGACCATTACATACAGCTTGGAAACTATGCCAGGCCTCAAATTCTGGCTTGCTCAATTTTTCCTCAAACTCACAATCTACCATAAGTTGTCGAATCTGAGGCCCAACAAAGATTGCTTCTTTAATTTTAGCATCACTAATCTTACGAAATTTTGTTTCTAAATATAAGAAGAATGGCTGGTCATGCTTTAAGGCTTTAAAAAATTGTTTCATTAAACCTAATTTTATGTGAAGTGGTGGCAAAATTATGTTTTTCCTTAGGAACCCATGGTTCACGTATGACATTATGACAACCTACTTTTGTCTCTTCTCTTAAAGGCCATTCAGAGTGTATGTAATGTTCTCTCTGAGCTCTACTGCTCCACTGGCATAAAAATGAAATGAACTTTGTGTAGTCTGACTGCAAGCCATTTATAATGGCTACTACCTTAAGGTCAGCACAAATCAACCATTTATATTCACTGTATTTAATGTTTTTTTAAAATGAAATCTAAATTATTATAAGTTTCTTTCAAAACAACAAGAGTGAGCTACTGGTATCGATGGTAGTTTATTTCCATTATGCAGCAGCACGGCTTTACTACTATATAAAGAAGCGTCAATGAAAAGTCTCCATTGACTGGGTTCATAATGTACGAGTATATCTAATTCTTCAAAGAGACGTGGAATATTATTACAGTAGCATAAATTGTTGTAAAATGAAAATTTGTTTTGTAAATTGTTTGATCGTATGCGAAACTTAGTAATTCGAACATCTTCTGCTACTAAATTTCTTTCTCTCAGTCTTGAGGCCAGTAATTCACTCTGTCGCTTTGTTAAGTTTAGATCTCTTACAAGATCATCTAGATTAAGTTGTCAGAAAGGTTTTGGAGTAGTATCAACAGTTTCAGGATCATAAATTTCAGGTTCTGGTTCACATGATTCCATATCTGATTCATCAGAGTTAGAAAAAAACAATTTTTTCAGCTGGATCAGGTACTGGAATGTCTTTTGAGTGAGGTATAGGCTGAATAGCAGATCTAAGGTTGGGATATACCACAGCTGAAGCGCACTTCGTTGTTTGACCTAAAAGTATAGTAATTATATGCATAAAATTTAAAGTTATGTACATATGTGTGATTACAATAAAGTGGATCTGACCTTAATCACTATTTTATAATTTAAGAAGGGGATTTTTTTGAGTATTTGAATAATAATTTCATCTTAGTTTGGTTATAACTTATGTTTTAATTAGCAAAGTTATTTCTAATAATTCTTTTATAATATCATAAAACAAATGGTGAAGTTCAGAAATAAATATAAGTATCGCAATTTGGCGAATTTTTTAAAACCCAAAGAATTACAAATGGTGAAGTTTAGAAAATTTATTTTTAGATATCTTCTTCTATAACTATATTTTAGCAATGTGATATTTTGAAAGGGGGTAAATTTAGTTTAGAGTTCCTTTTTAAAATTATTATAATTGGCGAAGTTCAGAAAATTTATACAAATTTAACCATGGCGGCTCTTTTTTAAATTTTAATTTTAGTAGTGAAGCGCAATCCTCCCTCGTCGGGGAGGGTGGCGAAGCCATTGCCTAGTTAATTTTATATTTTTAAAAAATAATATTATGTACAGTAGACTACTTCAAAATATAGGTACAGTGGACAATAAACAATTACTTACTTTGTATGTCTACCAAACAGAAATAGCAGTCAGTGGCATGATCTTGGGGCTCTCGCCATACCATTGAAACAACAAATTGAAGGCTTTTTATTTTTCCTTTATACCATTTTGATAAATAATTAAAGCATGTCGTGCAGTAGATATGTGGTGCCTATGGTTTATCTTGGTTGCCAATTTTACATCGAAAATACAAATTATATAGTTTTTTCACTAGAGAAGAAATTTTTCTTGGATTTTTTTTTAAATGTTACTGAACCACATATGTAGCAGAATTTATCTGGGGTATTTTTACACTGTCCTCTTGGCATTTTAATTAAAATTGTTGCTTTTATTTAAAATTTCATTTAGTTAAATGTCCTGAAAATAAGAAATAAAAGAATGAAATTCGTTAAAATCTTCAAAATTTGACAAAAATAGTAATTGGCAACTTACAAAACCTGGAGTCATTTCGATAAAAATTACTTCCATTTTTTAAATCTATACATAAAACTACAATAAAAAAAATGTTATTCTAATCTTTGTGGTCGACAACAAGTTAAATTTTGTTAGACAGTGTTATCAATGACGAAAATAGTTAGGACGGAATTAGCATTTCGATGGATTAAAATGTGTTACTTCCTTGCTAAATAATTATACTATCCGCCTTTCCTTCGTGGGGTAAATCTATCCGCATAAAACGCGATTATTGTTCATTGAAATGAGAACATTTTCCTTGAAGGCATAAGAAATTACAGAGAAATTTTGAATTTCATTACACATATAAAACTGCAGTTTATGCACACCTTTTATGAAAGACTTAGTCATATCATAAATATCTAAATTGTGCGATTTTTAATTCTTATTTGATCCCTGACCTGAGTTTATGAAAACCATTTCTTTATTTACGTGTTGAGTTGGTTAAAAAACAAAACCGGTTCAGCCATGTGTTTGAGAAATTACTTCGGCATCATATATATAAGCGTGTTTATTCTTTTACTCGACATTGAACTGTACAGAAGCACTTAAAATTTCTTTACCGAGCCATGGAAAGTAACAACTTTGAGATAAGAGCAATCAATAAATGCTTGGTCAAACTTGGTTGAAAAAGAACGCTATAACTTCTTTCTGTTTTCATAACACAAAGATCATGTGAAATGAGCCCGTTTTAGAAAGGTTCAGGAAGCCAAAACTGCTCCTAAAAGCTGATTAAAAATTCTCGGTTCTTTAGAAAGGTAATAAATGAATGGAAACACCATCTAAAGAAATGCATTGTGTAAGACGAAAATTATGGCGAATAATATTTTCTTAAAGTTTGTAAGTTTTTACTTAATAAGTGATTTCTTAAAAAATTTCTCGAACTTTTTTGGAAGTAAAAGAGTCTTAGTTAATAGGTGGGATATATTTTTTTTGCTGTTTACTGAGAAAAGTTATGGTATAGAAAATGGAATATTTGTTCTGTGAGAGACTTCCAAATGCTTAGAGATCCTATATTTCAAATGAAGGCTGTGTGACCAATAACACAATTTTCGAAGGTGACATAGAATTAATGGATTAATGTAAAAATATAATCAGCGACACTTTTAATGCGAAAATATGGCCAGGAAATTTTTATTTATGTCCTAAACTCAACATTGGCAATTTTAAATCTTAAAAAGAATTAGCGTGGAACCATAAAGATTGACTATCAGATTGATATAAGAGTGAAAATTAGAAGTTACAGCAATAGAATGGTAAACCCCAGAGAGCTAGACGCAAAATGGCTGGACACAGCTGCAAATGCAAAAGCGCAAGTTGGACACAACAGCTCGTCTTAAAATACCTAAACAAAAATACTATTCATCGTAATTTGAAAAATATGAGGCCTACGGCCTTATTTGCTAATCTTAACCGCCTTTTTTAATCCCCTTTATAGACTCTTTATTTTAACACCCTGAACACCCTTTTCTTCATATTCATCTTCATCTTCATCTGCATATCTTAATCTTCATCTTCTTCTTCTTCTTCCCCGTAAGGGGCGCGGCGATTTGCCATCCTGGCCGCCGTGCTGACGGGATCCAGCGCCCCGTCCGGCCCCAGCTTAGCCTCTCTTCCTTCCTTCAGATAGCCTGTATTCCTATCCTACCTCGTCGCTTTTCATACAACCTCTCCCACAACTTTCTCTGGTCAGCCTCTAATTTCACAGGGTAGAAGCTGACCTTCTTCTCAGCCAATCGTCCCGGATCGGGGCTGAGGGGGGAGGGGACAATGTCCCCTAACCCCTGAGCTCCGGTCTGGGGTGGTTGGCTTTTAACAACCTGCTTCATCCCCACCCATACCTTCCTCACATCCCTTTTCCTCTCGTCTTCAAAATCTATCCGTTTTACGCCGTGTTCAAGGTGGAGCCGCCATGCCGAAGGACTGCCAGGCCACCAGGCGGGAGGGGTGGTCCCAAATGGCGGCGCCTGGCTCTGCCGGGCCTGTAAGCACCGCTTGCAGTGCGGGCTACTGCAAGAGGTGGTGAGCGATTGCGTCCCGTAAAACAAAGAGGGTCACCATGCCCAATGATGAAATAAAAAAACATCTCCCCTTAATTCCCCCTATAACAACAACGGAGCCGCCCTCGTGCAGCTCAACAGAAAAGATGGAGGTCCCCCCCCCCTGTGCTTGCGCAGGGGACCCTCCATACCTCTTTAACCGGAGAGGAGGCTTACTCCTCTGCGGAGGCTCGTCTCGTCCCGTTCCCCGTTAGCTATTTTTTTGCAGGAGACCATGCTAGGCGCGTGCCCCCTGCCTGCCCTCCCGGGGTATAAGGGTCTTGCGACCCCACCACCGCGGGATGGCCGGGCTGGGGGATGCGCGGTTTACACCCGGCATGATGTCTCCGTTCTTCCTTTCTCTTCAGATACCTCCTTTCAGGCAGTGGCTGTGCAGCTGCACCTGGATAGGAGGTATACTATCATTTCTGCGTACATTCCACCGTCAGCTGACTTCGACGCGGAGGACTTCCGCCGCGTCGTGGCACGGTTGCCGAGGCCCTATCTCTTGCTTGGAGATCTGAACGGCAGGCATCCTCTCTGGGGAGATTACTCCATAAATCCCAGGGGACAAGTCCTTGCCGATCTGATCGAAGAGCTTGAGATGGGTGTCCTAAACGTGGATGAGTTTACGCATCACTGTCCGAGAACCGCTTCATTTTCTTGCCTTGACCTATCTTTGTGCTCTTCGGATGCAAGGCCTGATTTTGATTGGGGGGTGGTCGATGACCTCCATGGTAGTGATCACTTTCCCATTCAAATATCATTTTCAGGGCAACTGCCGCCTGAGAGACCACCTCGGTGGTGCTTGGTGCGGGCGCGGTGGCCTGCATTTCAGGAAATGACTGAATTCTCTATCTCAGTCGAGGAGTTTAGGTCGGTAGATGAGGCCGTTGAGTTCTTCTCCGGCAATCTCATCGCCGTAGGCCTGACTACTATTCCTAGGACGTCTGGCCGTTTTGCACGCCGACCACTCCCATGGTGGTCGGCCGAGTGTGAGACGGCCCTCAAACAGAAGCGTTATGCCTACATGCGCTATAAGCGCCACCCGAACGATTTCACTGTCGCTGAATTTCGTCGGGCTAGGGCTAGGTTCCGGTATATTTCGAAGCACGCCCGCCGCTCTTCTTGGCGGGCATACGTGTCTTCACTTAATGGGAAGACCCCTTTAGCTGAGGTGTGGAAGCGAGTCAAAAGGATTCGGGGCAAGTGTTCGCAGGACCCCCCTCCCGTTCTCCAGGAGAATGGGACCGCAATCTCGGACCCCGCGTCCGTGGCGGAATCCTTATTAGAAATATTAGAAATAACTTTAATAAAAAAAATTAAATCTACTTAGGTGACAACCGAACTAAAAGAAAAAATCTTATTCAAACCTTCAAAAAATCTCATTCTTAAAATATAGGGTTATGGATATATTCTTTAGTCGCGTGGGGTCTAGTCATGAGTGACTCTACATCTCACTATGTCGGTGGGTCGGTCTCCGTTTTGCTTATTTTTTGGTAATAACAGTGTAACTATTTAGCCGATTCTAACGAAATTTGAAACCCTTATGTTGTTTTGCATTCTCTTCCAAATCATCACCTACACCACCAAGGCCAAAAACGCCTACACCACCTATACCACCTACACCTGCACCACATATACTGCCTACGCCTACACCACGTACAACACCACCAGCTACACAACCACAACTCCTCATATACCACTTACACCACTACCACCTACACCAC
The DNA here is from genome assembly GCA_963969495.1 of Ceratothoa steindachneri. Classification (NCBI taxonomy): domain Eukaryota; kingdom Metazoa; phylum Arthropoda; class Malacostraca; order Isopoda; family Cymothoidae; genus Ceratothoa; species Ceratothoa steindachneri. Next base: position 88,508,687 of record OZ018317.1, on the reverse strand, counting down.
CACATATACCACATACACCCCCCGTAAGGGGCGCGGCAATTTGCCATCCTGGCCGCCGTGCTGACGGGACTCAGCACCCCGTCCAAACCCATCTTCATCTTCATCTGCATATCTTAATCTTCATCTTCTTCTTCTTCTTCCCCGTAAGGGGCGCGGCGATTTGCCATCCTGGCCGCCGTGCTGACGGGATCCAGCGCCCCGTCCGGCCCCAGCTTAGCCTCTCTTCCTTCCTTCAGATAGCCTGTATTCCTATCCTACCTCGTCGCTTTTCATACAACCTCTCCCACAACTTTCTCTGGTCAGCCTCTAATTTCACAGGGTAGATGCTGACCTTCCTCCCAGCCAACCATCCCGCATCGGGGCTGAGGGGGGAGGGGACAATGTTCCCTAACCCCCGAGCTCCGGTCTGGGGTGGCTGGTTTTTAACAACCTGCTTCATCCCCGACAAAACCATCCTCACATCCAATTTCCTCTCCTCTTCACATTCTATCAATTTTACGCCGTGTTCAAGGTGGAGCCACCATGCCGATGGACTGCCAGGCCACCAGGAAGGAGGAGTGGTCAGAAATGGCGGCGCCTGGCTCTGCCAGGCCTGTAAGCACCTCTTGCAGAGCGGGCAACTGAAAAAAGGAGATGAGCTATTGCGTCCCGTAGCACAAATAGGGTCACCATGCCCAATGATGAAAATAAAAAAAAAACATACCCCCAACTTCCCCAAGAACATCAACGGAGCCGCCCTGGGGCAGCTCCACCGAGAAAATGGAGGTCCCCCCCTTGTGCTTGTGCAGGGGACCCTCCATACTTCTTTTACCGGAGAGGAGGCTTACTCATCTCCTACACCTACGGGTGTAGGGGACTCCCCCTCACCCTCTTCTCTGGAGGTGCTTTCGGGCACCTACCTATTGCCAGCGGCAGTCCCTCCTTTGCTTTCTAAGGGGACTGCCAAGAAAGCCAGCAGGCAGCCCATTGCCGACCGCCCCTCGTGTAAGCGGCTCGGTAGGCAAACCCCCTTAGGGGGGAGAGGGAAGCCAGGCCCATTCGGTCGCTTCCCTCAAAAGACCTGCTGGCAAGAATATTAAACCTTGCCGGGGTTAGGCCTGTGACTCCCCACTAAGGACTCCTGACGCTGCCAAGGGGACCTGCGATGTCCTGGGAGGGGATGGCTAACTGGAGGCCCCTCTTGTGATAAACATGGTCCTTGAGGAAAACCAGCCTCAGACAGGGGGGCCTTCCATGGGGAAGAATCCGGGCTCGGCGCCAAGCACCGAACCCGAATCCACCCCTATGCAAGGTCCTCCTCCAACGGCTGGGGATTCTCAGGCAATACAAGAAGGAGAAGGATCTCATCCGGATGATGCCCCTGCGACCACCAGGACCTTCTCCATTTCAGAGAAGGACCTGGCTGAGGCCGGTACATCTGGCCAAGTAGCTTCTACCAGCGGGGGTGAGAAGCGGGTTCATTCCCCGCCCTCCTCTCCAAAAGAGACCAAGACCAAAAAGACAAAGAAGACTCGGGGCTCCTCTCCATCCGCGGGGGCTGCGGGGACGGATGGGTCTGCTGCCACTCTGGCAAGCGAACAAGCCAAGATCGGCAGATCCGGCCCCTCTGCCCCCCCGGTTGCGGAGCCCATGACTAAGACCAAAATTGCACATGGCGGAGCCTCGAAGACATCGGGGCCCCTGATTCAGAGGCTACCTGGCGTTTTCGAGCCCGCTAGATTCAAACGCTTCCTCGTTATTTGCTCCACTGATGGCACCATGTTTTCCAAGGGCAACATGATCCATCCGAGGAGAGGATTAGCTAGTTCAATTGGTAGAGAGCCGAAGGTGACCCGTTTCTCGGACGGGAGCTTTCTTGCGAATGCTGCGAATCCCGCCGAGGCGGCCAAGATAAGTGCTCTTCGGACACTTCATGGCACCCCGGTGAGTGTGACGCCGCACTCTACCATGAAATTTGTGAAAGGAGAAGTTTATGCGAGGGAACTCGTTGACTACTCCATTGAGGACATCATCCTAGAGCTGGCCGACCATGGGGCAGTCAAGGTCGAACGTGTAAGGAGAAAACAGGGAGGGGCCTCGAGACCCACCCCTACACTCTTCGTCACGTTCGACTGTGACAAGCTCACTGATTTGGTGCGTGCCTGTTGGTACCGCTTTTGAGCACCGTTGTTTCCGCGCCCATTCGGAGCCCTTCCGCGGCCTCTACTCAACCCGGGCGCTCCCCTGGGAAATCTGGCGGCAAAAAGGGTTCATACCCAGCCCCGGCTAAAACAAGGGCTCTCCCCCTTCCCCCAGCGTGACCGTTTCCTGTAAGGCGAAACGGCCTAAGGTTTCAAGGCCGAGGGAGGAAAAGACTCGCATGGCGAGCCCAACCTCCCCCAATAAGTCCTCGAAGGCGACAGCGCCCGGGTTTCTGCCCCCAGGACGCGTACGGCCATTCCCGTGAGGGTCTTCAGTTCGAGGAGGGCCCCCGCGTCTCCTTCGAGCTAGGCCTGGAGGGCATATTCCTTCAATGGAATTACCGTGGACTCCGGGCCAACTGAGAGGAGCTGCGGAGGCTCGTCTCTTCCCGTTCCCCGTTAGCTATCTTTTTGCAGGAGACCATGCTAGGCACGTGCCCCCTGCGTACCCTCCCTGGGTATAAGGGTCTTGCGACCCCACCACCGCGGGATGGCCGGGCTGGAGGATGCACGGTTTACGCCCGGCATAAAGTCTCCGTTCTTCCTATCTCTTTAGATACCTCCTTTCAGGCAGTGGCTGTGCAGCTGCACCTGGATAGGAGGTATACTATCATTTCTGCGTACATTCCACCGTCAGCTGACTTCGACGCGGGGGACTTCCACCGCGTCGTAGCACAGGTGTCGAGGCCTTATCTCTTGTTTCGAGATCTGAACGGCAGGCATCCTCTCTAGGGAGATTACTCCCTAAATCCCATGGGACAAGTCCTTGCCGATCTGATCGAAGAGCTTGAGATGGGTGTCCTAAACGTGGATGAGTTTACGCATCACTGTCCGAGAACCGCTAAATTTTCTTGCCTAGACCTATCTTTGTGCTCTTCGGATGCACAGCCTGATTTTGATTGGGGAGGGGGGGGCGATGACCTCCATGGTAGTGATCACTTTCCTATTCAAATATCATTTTCATGGCAACTGCCGCCTGAGAGACCCCTTCGGTGGTGCTTGGCGCGGGCGCGGAGGCCTACATTTCAGGAAATGACTGAATTCTTTATCTCAGTCGAGGAGTTTAGGTCGGTAGATGAGGCCGTTGAGTTCTTCTCCGGCAACCTTATTGCCGTGGGCCTGACTACTATTCCTAGGACGTCTGGCCGTTTTGCACGCCGATCACTCCCATGGTGGTCGGCCGAGTGTGAGACGGCCCTCAAACAGAAGCGTTATGCCTACATGCGCTATAAGCGCCACCCAAACGATTTCACTGTCGCTGAATTTCCTCGGTCTAGGGCTAGGTTCCGGTATATTTCGAAGCACGCCCGCCGTTTTTCTTGGCGGGCATACGTGTCTTCACTTAACGGGAAGACCCCTTTAGCTGAGGTGTGGAAGCGAGTCAAAAGGATTCGGGGCAAGTTCTCGCAGGACCCCCTTCTCGTTCTCCAGGAGAATGGGACCGCAATCTCGGACCCCGCGTCTGTGGCGGAATCCTTAGCGACCGCATTCTCTAGCCTGGATGCTGCTCCGCCAGCATTCAATGCACGTCGTGATGTTTTGGAAGGCCGTCGGCTGGACTTTACCTCCAGAGGCGGATAACCCTTCAACGACAAGTTTACTGTGAGTGAGTTGCGTTCCGCTCTCGCTTCGTGCGCGGACACCGCCCATGGTCCGGACGGTGTCGTGTACGCCATGTTTCGATACCTGGGTAAGCGAGTCATGGCCTTTCTGTTAGATTTGTTCAACAGGATCTGGGTGGATGGTCTTCTTCCAGACTCCTGGCGAATCGCGTAATGTGCTCGCCTTTCGCAAACCGGGGAGAGATCACTCTACTCCGACCGGTTTCCGCCCAATCTCTCTAACCTCTTGCGTGTGCAAGTTGATGGAGAAATTGGTAAATGTTAGATTAGCCTATTTCCTGGACAGCGGAGGCCATCTGTCTTCCGCACAGTGCGGCTTCCGCAAGTTCCACTCACATCGGATGCTCTCCTCCGACTGGAAAATGCCATCTGAGAGGCTTTCCTTCGTAGACAGCACTACGCCACGGTGTTTTTCGATCTGGAGAAGGCCTATGATACCGCATGACGATACGGTATCATGGAGACTCTCCACACGATGGGGGTGAGGGGACGCCTCCCACTGTTTATATTTGAATTTTTGCGAGATCATCAATTCCGCGTACGGGTGAAGGAAGCCCTCTCCGGCCCAAAGGAGCAGGGAAGTGTCCTCAGTGTCACACTCTTTGCTCTGAGCAGCAACGGCATCACCTCGGTCCTGCCGGAAGATGTTTTCGCTACGCTCTACGTGGACGACGTTTCGATCTCTTTTGGCGCGGCCCAGATGCCAACTCTGGAGCGTCGACTCTAACAGGCATTGAACTGCGTCTCTCGTTATGCCGAAGCGCACAGATTACGGTTTTCTTTCGCCAAGAGTAAGGTGGTGCACTTCTCCCGCTATCCAAGGCTTTACCCCGACCCAGATTTGTTTCTTAATGGGGTGCGCCTGGATTTGGTTGAGTCGCACCGTTTCCTTGGTCTTGTATTCGACCGACGCCTCACCTGGGAGGCTCATATTCGCAGCCTTAGGGTCTCTTGTACCCGCGCCATGGACATTCTCCGTTCCGTAACGTTCAGCACTGGGCGCTGATAGGGCTACTGCCTTACTTTTTTATCGATCCTTTGTTCGTTCGAAGATCGACTACGGATGCGATTTTTATGCATTTGCAGCCGAGCGTTTATTGCGGAAGGTGGACTCGATCCACCACCCTGGCCTTCGCCTTGCGACCGGTGCCTTCCGCACTTTCCCCATTGAGTGCCTGTTGGTCGATGCTTGAGAGATGCCAGTCGCTCTGCGCCGCGTGCAGTGCATCGCTCGCCTGTACACGCGAGCCTGGCGTCTCCCTCAGTCGCCAACAGCTCTCACTGCATCCGCAGCTGATATCGATGGTGCCTATGCCGCCGAGAGACGCCAGTTATACCCTAAGCCCTTTGGGTTTAGGGCCAGGAAACTCCTTCGAGAGGTAGATATAGCTCTTTGGTTAGTGGCGCCCCTGGCTCTACCCAGAACGCCACCCTGGAGGGTACCACATTTGGCTATTTGTCGCCACGCCTCTGCTCCGAAAGGTTGTACTGCGCCGGGAGTATTGCGTTCGACCTATTTGGAGCACAGTGTATACGGATGGCTCCAAGTCCAAAGAGGGAATCGGCTTCCACACCGTATCCCCTCTGTTTGAAGTCAGCGGGGCTCTACCATGCGCTGCGCTGCTTAGCTGGTGGCAATACACCACTCGATACGGGAGATTACGCGACGTGCCCGGTTGTGAGACCGGATTGTGATCTATAGCGACTCACAAAGCGCCCTGAGTGCTCTCGGGGCATTGAAATCTCCGCATCCCCTGGTTTGCGATATCCGTGACGCCACGGTTTTGGCGAGCCGGGCAGATGTCGAGATTATCTTCTGCTGGGTTCCTGGACATGTAGGAATTGCGGGGAATGAGCGCGCCGATGAGGGCCGCCAAAGAGTCCGCGAGGACTTTGCTACCGGACCAGCGTTTCGCTCTTCCTCACACCGACTACATGGCAGGAATACGGGCAGCTCTTCGGACTGCTTGGCAAAGAAGATGGGAGACGGTCGAAGGGAACTTACAGTTGCGTGCTATTGCGCCGTGACTGTTCCCATGGACCTATCCCCCAATGCCGCGGCGACTTCAGGTCACTTTCTGTCGTCTCCGAATCGGACACACTCGTGTGACGCATCCTTATTTGATGGAGCGCTCGCCTGCGCCCTATTGCAACAACTACGTCGTCCCCCAGACTGTTCGGCACATTCTTGTCGAATGTCCTAGTCTGGGTGATTTTCGCGCACGATACCTTTTCCTGTACCGGGATGGGCGGGGTTGCCGCCGCCTGTCCCTTGTACTCGGGACAGATTCGTGCACATTGACTTGTGGACTTGTTGACTTTTTGGGGGAGGCAGGGCTTCTTCCCCTTTATTTAAGGTTTTTTTTTTGTTATTGTTTTGTTTGTAGGTTGCACTCTCCTGCACCGGGGTGAGAGGGACCTCCCCCGCTGCCGGAGATTGCTTCCTGATTGTTAAGTTTTTCCAATTTATATCGATTGTTAAGTTTTCATATTTTATTTTACAGTAGCCTAGTTCTAGGCTGTCGTGTTTTTCGGCGACTTATGCCTAAGTGGGTAGTTGCCAGATGGGCTCTATAAAATTAAAAAAAACAAAATACGCTGCGTCTGTCTTCACGGCCGAGCTGGTGGTAATACACCACTCGGTACGGGAGATTACGCGACGTGCCCGGTTCGGAGACCGGATTGTGATCTATAGCGACTCAAAGCGCCCTGAGTGCTCTCGGAGCATTGGAAACTCCGCTTTCCCTGGTTCGCGATATCCGTGACGCCACGGTTTTGGCGAGCCGGGCTGATGTCGAGATTATCTTCTGCTGGGTTCCTGGACATGTGGGAATTGCGGGGAATGAGCGCGCTGATGAGGGCACCAAAGAGTCCGCGAGGACTCTGCGACAGGACCAGCGTTTCGCTCTTCCTCACACCGACTACATGGCAGGAATACGGGCAGCTCTTCGGACTGCTTGGCAAAGAAGATGGGAGACGGTCGAAGGGAACTTACAGTTGCGTGCCATTGCGCCACGACTGTTCCCATGGACCTATCCCCCAATTTCCGTGGCAGCGTCAGGTTGCTTTCTGTCGTTTCCAAATCGGGCACACTCGTGTGACGCATCGCTATTTGATGGAGCGCTCGCCTGCGCCCTATTGCAACGACTGCGTCGTCCCCCAGACTGTTCGGCACATTCTTGTCGAATGTCCCAGTCTGGGTAATCTTCACGCACGACACCTGTCCTGGTACCGGGATGGGCGGGGTCTCTACCGCCTGTCCTTTGTACTCGGGATGAGTGCGTGCACATCGACTGGTGGACTTGTTGACTTTTGGGGAGAGCCCAGCCTTCTCCCTATTATTTAAGCAGGGTTTGTTTTTTGTTTTTTTTTCTTTCCCTCAAGTTGCACGCTCCTGCGCAGGGGAGACCCCCCCGACGCAGGAGCTTGCTTCCTTTACCCCATTTGGGGTGTTTTTTTCGTTTCTTTAATTTTATTTTAAAGTAGCCTAGAACTAGGCCAGTTTTAATACGGCAACTAATGCCCATGTAGGCAGTCGCCAGATGAGCTCTTAAATTTTTTTTTAAAATACCACACACACCACAACCACCTACACCACCACTACCACCAACTAAGCCACCTACACCATGACCACCTACACCACTATCACTTATACCACGTAAGCCACCTACACCACCAGCTACACCACCACTATCCGCACCCCTACCACCTACACCACTAAAAATATACACTACTGCCATGTACACCAGTACAACCTAGAGCACCACCACTACCTACACCACTACTCGCACCGCCTACACCACCACCCGCACCGCCTACACCATCTACACTACTACCACCTACACCAATAGTAACTACACCACCTGCGCCACCACCATCTGCACCACCACCTACACTACCACTAACTATAACACCATCACCACCTATACCACCACCAACAACAACAGCTACCAGACCATCACCTACACTGACACCACCTCCACCTACAACACAAACACCTACACTACTACATACACCAGCTACACTACTACCACATACACCCCTGCGAACTACACCATCGCCACCTCCACCACCATCCACCTGCACCACCAACACCTTCTCCAGAGCCTAAACCACCATCATCTACACAACCTACACCACCACCATCTACACCTACCACCACACCACTTTACACTAACCCCACCTACACTACCACCACCTACACCACCACCACCACCTATACCACCACCACCACAAACAGCTACCCCACCATCACCTACACTGACACCACCTACACTACCACCACCTACAACACATACACCACCACTACCCACACCACCTATGCCATAAGCAACTACACCACCACCACCTACACCACCTAGAACACTACCACCTATACCACCACCTACACTACCACATACACCACCGCCACAGACACCACCACCACCTATACCATCACCACCTGCACCCCCACCACATACACCACCGCCATCTAAACAACCCCTACCTACACAACCTACACCACCATCACCTATACCATCACCCCAAACATCACCACCATCTACCCCACCTGCACCCCCACCACCACTTACATCACCACCACCATCCAAGGTTATCTCGGGAATTATTTTGTTTTGGCCAAAACATCATAACTATTCAGCAGATACTAACGCAATTTGAGATCCTTTGGTTGTTTTACATTCTCTTTCGAATCATATATTTCCCAAAGTCCTCCCATGGTTAGGTCTGGAATTATTTGGCAATGACCTCATAACTATTCTCTTTCTAATGATATAATTGCCAAAGTCCTCCAATGGTTACCCTGTGAATGATTTAGCAATATATTCATAACTATTCGGCCGATACTAACGGAATTTGAACTCTTTATGTTGTTTTACATTCTCTTTCGAATGATATAATTGCCAAGGTCCTCCAAAGATTAGTCCTTGATTTATTGAAAGTGTTGAAGGTCGTAAGGTCCTAAATCAGACCTTGTTTAAAAATCTTTCGGTGACTACCTACGAGTACATCTTTGCAAAGCACGCACATACACACACACATATATATATATATATATATATATATATATATATATATATATATATATATATATATAATATCGCAAAGTTTGACAACCGACACTGTTTCAGGTCTCGAGGGCCAACCCTGGTTCTCATCAGGTAGGCAACACTCAAAAACCAGTCTAATGTAGCTAAAAAAGTACATTTCAATATATATATATATATATATATATATATATATATATATATATATATATATATATTATAATCAAGCCGGTTGAAGGAAGATCCGGTTTATTTTTCTTTTACCACGTTTCCAGCTTTCTCACTCATGTTCAGTTGAGCAGTAGTATTCTTGGCTACCGATTCACTTTTCCTCAGTGTATCTGCGTAACTTATATAGACAGCACTATTCGTTCACTATCAGTGAGGTTATGATATCATATGGGAATTAGTGATTCTACCAGAAAAGCATTAAGTACCAAAAAGAACTCGGTTATTCGTTTCCTTCCCATTAAATGCAAGGCGTATATTTCACTCGATTATTTTAAAATAATAGATTCTTAAAAAATGAAATATTCCCCAGAATCTTGGAGTCAATTCAAGTAAAAAATAGTGCCCCACTCTTAACCAAGAGTCCATTTCAGTTCCCCTTCTATTTCTATAGCACTTCCACATTCAAAACAGTTCTTGCTAAGTTCCTTCCTATGGTTTCTCTCACTTTAGTGTAAAATCTCGGTTACTGAAAGTGAGTTTATTTATATTGATTTGTTTTGCCTCACCTTGATACTTTCTTTATCTGAACTCTTAATCGGCTTCAATATAGTCTCTTCGTTTTAAAATCTATCGCCACATATTTTCATCAGTATTATAATTATAATTTTTTGCGTGTTGGGTCAATCTTTACTACTTTCATGTAGGTTTGTTTTATTTATATTTTATCACATTTAAAGTCATATATACGAGTATGTTATCAAGCTTAATTAATTTTAGTCCCTTTTAATTTATAGTATGTTGATACCTGAAGATGAGGGAGCAAGATCGAAACATTCTTAAAATAAATGAACTGGATTTTCCTTGCCCTCTTGCCCTCATCTTTCTTGTTGAACTATATATATATATATATATATATATATATATATATATATATATATGAAGAATATGATTTAAACTCTCTTTTTTTTTCATAGTAGACATAATACAAATAAACATTTTCGCGTATATTATATCAATAATTAAAATTTGATGTGTCCTCCTTTTGCTTTTATAACCGCTTTTATGCGTTTTTGCATACTTGAGACTAAGTTGGCACAGGTGGTTAGCTCAATTTTCTGCCAATCCTCATCAATTTTGGCCCTTGATTTACTTTTTGAGGAGCATTTATGCACCCTCACTCTTGTGCCCAAGTGTGACCACAAATGTTCAATGGGGTTCAGGTCTGGAGAATGAGAAGTCCAATCTTTCAACGTCACCCCTTTCTTTTCAAACCCACCCTGTGAGACTCTAGATATGTGGCATCTTTGTCTTGTTGGAAGATTACACTATGCGGTATGTCATCATTGAAAATTTTACCTAAGAAAGGTAAATAAACCTAGTCTAACTTGTCAGTGCAAGTGTTGAAATTCATTTTGCCCTCACAAGTGAACAACAATCCTGGACCTGAAGACGACATGCAGCCCAAACCATTACGCTGTCACCTCTAAATTTTACTGTTGGGATAAAACATCTCAGATTGGAAGCATCCCAACACTTCAACGAACATAAACAGCTTCAGGGGTTGCAAAGATCTGAGGAGAAATACAAATTCTACTGATCATTTTTGGGTATACAATAAAAATATGTACAAGCGAAATAAATTCGTGGAAACTAATATAGAGAACCTAACTCAAGGCTGCTTTCATCACACCAAACAACTTTAGCCCAATCATCATCAGTCTAATCTTCATTCTCATTTGTCCAAGACAATTACTTCTTCTTGTTCATCTGAGATAGCCATGGTTTCTGCCCTGAGCCCAGCTTCTAATAACCTTCTTCTCACTGTGCTTCTTGAAATTTCTTTGTTTGTTGCTACCCGAAACTCAGCAGCTACATCAGAAGAGTTGTTGTTCCTATCGGCCAGTGATGTCCTTTTCAGTAACCTCTCTCCCTCGGAGTTGTACACCTTATGCGACCTTGACCATTCTGTTTTTGAAAGAATTGGGCTCATTGTACCTTGTAATAGTTGTTTGGATACCGTTTCTCGAGCATTTCAATTTTCCTGCAATTTGGACTTGGGAGAATCCCTCTCTGGAGAATGCAATGGTTATTTGAGCTCTTTCAGCTTCAGGAATCTGTTTTTGGGAGACATTTTTAACAAAAAAATTACCCCCTGTAAGTTAAAAAATAATCTAATCACTGAAAAGATAGGACTAAACGTTAGTATCACACATTGAATGTAAGAAGGTTGCCCCAACCACTTATGTAGAATATGCAAAAACGCCTAAAAGCGGTTATAAATGGTAAAGTAGGACAAATCATATATAAATTATTGATACTCGTATAATATACGCAAAAATGTTCATTTGTATTATTTCAAGTATGAAATAAATGATTTTTAATTATATTCTTCGCTTTTTCATCCCTGCCACATAATTGTTTGTCTCAAACGACTGGTATCCCCATTTCTAAACCTGAAGCCTCTTCAATTAACTACTCACTATAAACCAACCAATACTTCAATACATTAACTAGCCCACCGACCAACTGAACAAATCTCGTTAGCAGTTTCCTATCGTTAGTTAGTGGATTTCACAACTGAAACAATAAAGGTTAGTCTCTCTGTTTAATTTGTTCACATTTGTTTTCTTTTTTTTATAATTAAATATGATAGGAAATTTATTGTTTATTCCAGTTACCTTCAATTTTTGATAATCAGGTCAGTTTATGTTAAAACCACTTCTTCCTTTATTTTTTTCCAAAATTACACTGGATAGTATTAAGTAATTCTATATATTGTTATTTTTGTTTTACTTTCCTCTCAATATTTGTCAATTTTATTGATTTACCTTGCCTTCCTCCGCTTTTTTTAGCCATTATATAATCCAGGTTTCTAACTCTTTAACAGTTATTGCTAATATTTCTTCCTATTCTCATTAGTCTATATATATATATATATATATATATATATATATATATATATATATTAGGGTGGTCCAAAAATCTATGCACATAATTGAAATTAGTTGGAAATGTTCTCCACATGGCTAAAATTATGCTATAAGATGTTAAAAGAGCTGATGCAACATATTGACTAAATTGGTGAATATTTAGAGCTCGCTATGTGTCTCCATATTTTTAAATTTCAGTCAAAATATTGGCACTTTTTAATAGCAGGCATTTATTGGTTGTACTTATATACTATCATATATTTGTCATTGATAACTCATTCCTTATGAATTAAAATAAGTCACAAAAAAATCAAGATATTGCATTATCTGAAAAGTAGAATGACATTCACATACTCGGCGTATGGTGCAATAATAATTGTTGTTTGAGCTTGTTGATTTCTGAGCCCATTTTTAAAGTGATGACGCAATAACGCCCCCTCGTTTCAAATGGTGATGCAATCACACCATTTCCTATATAAGTCAGCGAGGATTGATTAATTGTTCATTTTTAGTTTGAAGTTTAACAGTTGACGTAATACAAGTGAATACAAGTGCTGGTTTATGCAAGTATATATATAATTATTTAGGTAAGTAATATACTTTGTTTATTCAGTGCATAGATAATTTTCAGTTTTGTATCAATATCAGACTTACTTAAAGAATATTAGAATTATATGTTAACACACTTTATGTTCATATTTTAATTTACAATATATATATATATATATATATATATATATATATATATATATATATATATATATATATATATATATATATATATATATATATATATATATATATATATATTAATTAAGCATGACTGCCGTAAATTTTACAAACCCAGAAACCTATTTATTTATGTCAAATGAAAGCTTATTCTTTCATGAATATTTAGATATTTTAGAGTATAAAAAAAATATCTTTTAAGTATAACTAAATGGAGGGGAACCGTGAGCTTACTCAGTTACAATAAATTTTTATTTCTGTTGTTTCAGATTATGGCTAGAAGTACTCGTTAATCTTCGGCAGTCTGGCTTTTAGGAGATCCTACTAGTGAGCTTTCATATGCAAGACTACCAGCATTGGGTGATGTGCTACGTGTTGTTCAGTACCACCATCAAGTGGAGTCAATGATTTTGACACAAAGTTACAACCTCGTTTGCAAAAATGTCATAAAAGTATGGGAAAGAGCCCGAATTCCCACACAGAGAATAAACTCTTGCGTTAGGAAACGCTCAAGGTTGTATGTCGAATACCTTTCTTTGAAGAAGAACAGCAAAACCGAACTGTACTCATGTAGAATGAATGAGCGTAGTTTCGAATCTACTCTTATAAATCTTTTTGACATAGCCTCAAAAAATGCTTTAAATGTGGAAAATAGGAAGAAGACCGCCAATTTCTGTTGATGCAGAGAGAGAACATTTTCTCCGGCAGTAAGTCGTGCCGTGATAAGATTACTTCAGCCAAGGAATCCCGCAAAAGATATCGACATGAGAAGGCTTTACAATACAAACAAAAAGTATATACTTCTAAAAATCAAGCACAGGCTGCTGCTCATGCAGATTTCGAGTCATCATCACCTGAAGGAGAAAGTTTAATTGCAGTAGACCAAGAGTTTTGTCCACCTTCTTTAACTAGAAAAAAAATGCACAATGTAGTCCTTCAGATTCACAAAATATCTTTACAAATTTAAGTGTGGCTGCAAATATTATGGATAGAAAAGCAACAATGGTGGCTGGATCACTAGCACAAGCCTTGGGTCAGGATATTGCAGCTATGACGCTTTCCATGAGTTCTATACGACATTCCAGAAAGCAAGTAAGAGAGGCAACATACAATAAAGACAAAGCTTCGTTGTCTGTTGAAGGACCGATTCTTCTTAACTCGGATTGAAAACTACTACCTGCTATTGATGGGGCAAAGGAAACAGTAGAACGAATTGCAATAATAGTTTCTGTAAATTGAATGGAAAAACTTCTTGGTGTGCCCAAAATAACACGAGCAACAGGCTATGACATGGAGTTCATCAATTAATGACTGGAATCTTCGTGACGAAGTTCAAGGCCTTGTATTTGACACAACTGCATCAAATACAGGCCTACAAAAAGGAGCCTGTACCAAAATTGGGAAAGTATTGGGGAGGGAACTTGTTTAGATTGCGTGCCGTCATCATATTTTTGAAATTATGTTGTCATGTGCTTGCAATATTTTACTTGGGCCTACAAGTGGTCCAAAAAGGAGTCTCTTTGAATGTTTTAAAGAACAATGGTCATCACTTAAAAATGATTCTCTTTTAGAGGCGGATAGCAGTTTAATCGTCAATCCAGTAATGCATGATCTTCGAGGAGAAATGATCCCATATTTTCAGGAAGCTTTGCAATCTCGTCAGTTCCGAGGCGATTATAAGGAATTGCTGCAACTCAGTCTCATCTTTCTTGGGGGCATTGGTAAGACAGAAGTTACATTAAGAGCCCCAGGAGCGACTCATCATGCACGCTAGATGGCTAAGGCTATATATGTCCTGAAAATATATTTGTTTAAGCTTCAACTGAAACTAACGGAACGTGAAAAGGCCAATATTACAGAGTGCTCTCTTTTCATTGCTTTGGTCTACTCGCGTTTTTGGAATGAAGCCCATTTTGGAATTAATGCTCGTTTAAATGACATTGTGATAGAACGGTCTGAGGCCACATGGCTTCAGCCCCTATCACATGTTGAAACACATGCTTCCCCACGTGTATCCTGCGAGAGGAAATAGAAGGCGCGTTATCGCCCATCATAGCCAATGTTTAATCAAGGAGGTTCACTCCCCCGTTCGCCTCCATGCGTCGATCTCGCCAGATTGAATTAGGCTTATGAGCAGATAAGATATTTTCCCAGGTGCCCCCGGGACATTCCATCGAAGTCCTTCACCCCCATTGTCCCCTACGCCAAAGGGCTGGCTCGAGCTATTTATACCATAGCTTTTCCCAATTGAAGCAGATCCAGATTATCTTCGCGAGGCATCAAGCCGATCCGGTCTCCCTTGTGCACCTAGGAACTATACCGAGAAACCATTATTGTCCAGAAGAGGGCAATATCCCTTGAGTGCCAAGGTTCGTGCCCTTCGAGACGCTAAGTCAACAAGGTCCCTCTGTTGTTCAGAAAGAGAACAACTTTAGAACATCCATTGTTCTTTGAGCCCGTTCGACAAGAAACGGTTCTCCCCCCCCCCTGTTGTTCAGAAAGAGAACAATATTAGAACAGCCATTGTGCTTCAAGCTCGTTCGTCAAGAAACGGTTCTCTTTCCAAAGACATCACGTCAGGATAATTTAATTCCCGCCTTTTTAACGTTCTTCAAGAGAACGCTTGGTTACAACAATAACCTTCATTGTTCATCTAGAACATCTCTGATATCCAGTCACAAGGATCGCTTGTACTTCCGAGCCCCACTTCGCTCTCACTCCTCGAAGACAGTCCTTCCCCCTAGTTAGGGACAACCCCCCGAAGAACACCTTCTCCTGGAAATCGCCAGTTGGACCGAAGATTCCTTCCCATCGCCTTCCTCTGCACGACAACCTTGTAATTACGTAAGCTAAGCATTACCTTTAATCATTTAACCTTTTGTCAACGCAACTCTGTGCTTTAAACGGTTTAGCGAACCATTCCCCCTTTTTTGTTTGTTTGCCGTTTTAAATCTCTCCAAATCTTAATCCTCAGATTAGTCAGATATCCCATGACCTTTTTCCTTTCCTGTGTTTCTCCCATTTTTAATCCCCGTTTATGTAAACATTTTCCGTGTGTTGTTGAT
This sequence comes from Ceratothoa steindachneri, assembly GCA_963969495.1. Lineage (NCBI taxonomy): Eukaryota > Metazoa > Arthropoda > Malacostraca > Isopoda > Cymothoidae > Ceratothoa > Ceratothoa steindachneri. The sequence continues at coordinate 88,492,945 of OZ018317.1, read as the reverse complement.
AGTTTAATTAATAAAATTTTATTTTATAAATGGTAGCCATATTATTTATCCTTGTGCTCCGTTCCACTTCTTAAGTATATTAAAGATAAATAAGCCTTTCCAGCCCCCTCCCCTCCCTTTTTGAACTAACCTCGGTCATCAGATTACCACGCACTCGAAATATAGAATAATCCCCTCAACGAATAGTTATATATAGTATATCGTCAGGAGCCTATTCTACGACAGACATTCTGCTTCTTAAAACTTTGCAAAAGTATCCATATCAGACAATATCTAAAGAAGCAACCACAACCATTCACAGACAGCTTTGGTATCTTGGAAAACATCTTGTTGGTCTTGCATTGTTCGATCATAGAATTAATGCTGAGACCAAACAGAAGATGGTCTCCATCTCCAACGTAATGAAAACACCAAAGTTGTTCGTCGATTGAATGTTACAAAAAACATCGAGGATATAGACTTGCATGAACTGGTAACTCAAAAAACTAAGCTAATCTTCAGTATCCTAATGAAAAATGGATACAAGTTCGTAGAGGATACATCCCTGAAGACTAACCCAATTTCTTGGGAAGAGAATACGTGCTTTCAAGAATTTCAACGTCAAACGATTAACTTAATGGTTGTTAACGATCCAGCAGAAAGAGGTATTGCACTTATCAAACTGTATAATGCATCTCTAACAAAAGATGAAGAACAGAAACAGTTGCTTCTTAGACTTGTGGCAAAACCTGACAAAGATTTTCCCTCATGCTCAAAAGGATCAATGTTTAATCAGCAATTTTAGTTATAATTCGTGTCAAAAAGAAATCATTTGCCATTTAACTATTTTCTTTTCACTTAAATATAAATATTTTTTTCAAAATTGTCTTGCAACACCAAGATCTGTTTCAAATAAACTATTATTTGCAAAGACTGTTCATTTCTATCCCAAAAATTAATTTACCAGCAGACTAATAAGTTAAGATCCATATAGCGACCAGTAAATATTGTTAGATTTTGATGAAATTGAGTATGTGATATACTGTTCAATGTGGTAATACAATAAGGCATGTGAAGATAAAAAACTAATTTTTGTTTTTACCAGCCTAATATATATATATATATATATATATATATATATATATATATATATATATATATATATATATATATATATATATATTGTATCAGAATGAGTCTAAATGACGACCACGTGCCCTTCTGTGCCCACGTGGATCCTGAGATCACCGCCTGGAGTTGTGCAAGCATGGCTGAACCGGCAAGGAGGTGGCCAACGCCGTTATCACACGCCCCAGCTGTATTTACCTAGGGACCGATGTCATCGTCTCCCACGACCACCGCTCCGCTAGCATTCTGGCTTTCCGCTCGAAGATTGAAATCCCTTGGACATTCAAACCAACGTTATCACGATTCCCCTTTCTCCCGCAGGAGTCGCCGATTTTTCCGCACATTCACGCTTGTCTGGGCCACCTTCCCAGACGCCTATATAATGATTCGACTGAGTTTAGAGAGCAGCACTGTCAGACTTCCACCTACTCCGGCGAACGAACTGAAGAATTCTCTTCCCTCCCCCCCAGCAGCGAGTTTGATTCAAGTTGAAGGCTAAATCGATCCGTGAACTCTGCCCTAGTCAATCAGCAACTATCCCCATTAGTGAACTCTGCCATAGTCATTCGGCAAGCTTCGACATCAGTGAACTCTGTCATAGTCATTCGGCAAGTACTTTACAAGGATTCCCGACTCCGAAGGCACGACAAGTGCTCCCTCGTCTGAAGCAAGAGGTAAACCGACTTCTCCCGTCGCATTCATCGTACCCCAACTGTCCCCTTTTTGGCAACAAACACGTAAGGTAATAGTAACCGTTGTCGCCTGCAGATTGATCTTGAATCTGGCTTACCCCATTGCTCCATTATTTGTGTGAACGCCTTAGTTTAAAATCCACATTTAAATCACCAAACTGAATCTGACCTCTTTAACCACTCAATTAACCTACCTCTATCTCGTGTGGACCTTTAACCCCGTTTGGGCGACCATTCCCTTTAAACCCAATTTTTGTGTAAATATAAATATCATTTTGTTGTTAGTAAAGGTATATTTTCGTCATTGTCTTTCTTTTGCAACACCAGCGCGTACCAGCTATCTGTAAATCTTTGGCCAACTTGCACTCTGAAATATTTGTTTCAAAGGACCCCGCAAAGTTAATAATAAACCATCCCCACTGGAGTCATAACAATTTTCCCTTTCACTAACGGTCTTCAACCAACTTCGGCCCCAAGCCCCAAAGTACCTACGTATATTTATATATATATAGAGAGAGAGAGTCTGGCCATTCCACGACATATACTTATATATACATTACTGTCGTGGTATGACATTATATTACATCAATACCATATTATATCTATGGGGAAGGGACCGATAACTTACAAGCGAACCGACGAAGGAACGGAACACCACTAATTTAGACGTGCTGAGTAGCGTGAGAGAATGCAACGAGGTCAGGTAAATTATGGACGATGGCAAAGCTCGAAGTTATTTAAAGAGGCATGTACAAAAAAATATAATTTTATTTACACAAAAATAACGAGAGAATTGATGGGTAAAATTACCTCAGAGAATTAACGGACAAAATTACATCAGTAAACGAAGGGGTAAATTGTAGTTATAAATCAGACTATGAAGTTAGAACTTAAGGTATTACAGGAGGAGACTATTCAAATGGGGGGGGGGCGAATTAACTACATTGGGTTACTGAAGGATGGGGAGGGGTTGGCTTACGGGTGTCTTCTGCACGTGGAGTGAGGCCGCTCGGAACTTCTGAGCGGGAACTTGAAGTGATGAAGGTTGTCCAAAAACAGGAGGGGGGGCGGTAACTTCCAGTCCAGGAGATAGTATTTTGGCCACCCGAAATAAGGGGCGAACGAAGGAGGGCTTCGACAGGAGTTTACGAGAGAAGCCAGAAAAATCACTCGGTGGCGATCGTTAAGTGGAATTACCTCACTGGCTGGGGCTAATTCCAAATACAAAAAAAATAGTTCAGCTGTCACTTTGCTTTGTTGTTAGCACTTGACTTGGAACTATGGGGAATCTTCTGTGGTCCGGGCGAGACTTCTCAAATCTGTGTCTCTGCATGGAAGTCGAGCGCTATTTTTGTCCGAGGCTCTCTTCGGGGTTAGGGGGCGGTAAGCTGGAAACAGCTCTACTCTCGAATGCCTCGAATCTTCTTGCAGAGGCTATTCTGCCCGTGTAAAAGTGAATAATGGTGGACACGGTTCGAGACAACCACTTGTGGAAGGAAGGGGGAGGGGGTAGGCTTAACAATTTAGGCCTTACCGGGCCTTCGGCAGCGTATGGAAGTTCCGTTCTGCTCAAGAGAGTCCACGTAGGGTTCCCTCACAATTACTCTATTATAAAATCTGGTGATCAGCTGTGTCAGGGTCTTTAAAAGGTCTTTCGAGAGATTTTTTAAAGGCAACCCTTTAACTTTATTGTAATTTTGAAAGCTGAGTACCGTTTGAGTTGCAAAAATAAAACAAAAAAGAAAACAACCCTGCCATATTTTTTCATCGCTTATGTTTGTATGTGTGTTTCGACCGACAACCTTTAATAGGAAAATTTTGTTAGTCCACAGAATTCTCCTACGGTCACTTTAATCCCCCACGGATTAGTTGAGTCTGAGCCCTGCTCATCTCACGAAGACTCCAATATTTTTTGTCTTTATTTATTTGTTTAATTAGTCCCCCGTAAGGGGCGCGGTGATTTGCCATCCTGGCCACCGTGCAAACGGGACTCAGCACCCCGTCCGACCCTAGCTTAGCCTCTTCTCCTTCCTTCAAAACACTTGTTTCCTCGCTTTTCATACAACTTCTCCCACAACTTTCAATGGTCAGCCTCTAATTTCACAGGGTAGATGCTGACCTTCTTCTCAAGCCAACCGTCCCGGATCGGGGCTGAGGTAGGAGGGGACAATGTTCCCTAACCCCTGAGCTCCGGTTCGGGATAGGGTTTTTTTAACAACCTGCTTCATCCCCACCCATACCTTCCTCACATCCTTTTTTCTCTCCTCTTCACATTCTATCTATTTTTACGCCGTGTTCAAGGTATAGCCGCCATGCCGATGGACTGCCAGGCCACCAGGCGGGAGGGGTGGTCAGAAATGGCGGCGCCTGGCTCTGCCAGGCCTGTAAGCACCTCTTGCAGTGCGGGCAACTGCAAGAGGTGATGAGCTATTGCGTCCCGTAGCACAAATAGGGTCACTATGCACAATGATGAAAATAACAAAAAAAAACAAACCCGAACCTCCCCAAGAACATCAAGTGAGCCGCCCTCGGGCAGCTCCACCCAGAAAATGGAGGTCCCCCCCTTGTGCTTGCGCAGGGGACCCTCCATAATTCTTGAACCTGAGAGGAGGTTTACTTTTCTCCTACGCCTACTGGTGTAGGGGACTCCCCCTCAGCTCCTTCTCTGGAGGTGCTTTTGGGCACCTCCTTATCTCCAGCGGCAGTCCCTCCTTTGCTTTCTAAGGGGACTGCCAAAAAAGCCAGCAAGCAGCCCATTGCCGACCGCCCCTTGTGTAAGCGGCTTGGTAGGGCAAAACCCCCTTAGGGGGGAGAGGGAAGCCAGGCCCCTTCGGTCGCTTCCCTCAAAAGACCTGTTGGCAAGAATATTAAACCTTGCCGGGGTCAAGGCCTGTGCCTACCCACTAAAGACTTATGACGCTGCCAAGGGGACCTGCGATGTCCTGAAAGGGGATGGCCAACTGGAGGCCCCTCCTGTGATAGACATGGTCCTTGAGGAAAACCAGCCTCAGACGGTAGGGCCTTCCATGGGGGAGAATCCGGGCTCAGCGCCAAGGACCGAACCCAAATCCGCCCCTATGCAAGGTCCTCCTCAAACGGCTGGGGATTCTCAGGCAGTACAAGGAGGGGAGAAATCTCCTCCGGATGATGCCCCTGTGACCACCAGGACCTTCTCCATTTCAGAGAAGGACCTGGCTGAGGCCGGTTCATCTGGCCTGGGGGCTTCTACCGGCGGGGGTGAGAAGCGGCTTCATTCCTCGCCCACCTCTCCAAAAAAGAAAAAGACCAAGACCAAAAAGACGAAAAAGACTCAGGGCTCCTCTCCATATGCGGGGGCTGGGGGGACGGATAGGTCTGCTGCCACTATGGCAAGCGACCAATCCAAGATCAGCACATCTGACCCTTCTGCCCCCCCCGGTTGCGGAGCCCATGACTAAGACCAAAATTGCACATGGCGGAGCCTCGAAGACATCGGGGCCCCTGATTCAGAGGCTACCTGGCGTTTTCGAGCCCGCTAGATTCAAACGCTTCCTCGTTATTTGCTCCACTGATGGCACCATGTTTTCCAAGGGCAACATGATCCATCCGAGGAGAGGATTATCTAGTGCAATTGGTAGAGAGCCGAAGGTGACCCGTTCCTAGGACGGGAGCCTTCTGGCGAATGCGGCGAATCCCGCCGAGGTGGCCAAGATAAGTGCTCTTCGGACACTTCATGGCACCCCGGTGAGTGTGACGCCACACTCTACCATGAACTTTGTGAAAGGAGTAGTTTATGCGAGGGAACTCGTTGACTACTCCATTGAGGACATCACCTTAGAGCTGGCTGACCATGGGGCAGTCAAGGTCGAACGTGTGATGAGTAAACAGGGAGGGGCCTCGAGAACCACCCCTACACTCTTCGTCACGTTCGACTGTGACAAGCTACCGCGTGAAGGCATTCGTGCCACTGCCTAGCGGCGGTACTATTACTGTCACCGCTTCGGCAATACGAATCGCTTATATAGACGTGCAAAGACAGGGTCACCCGAAGTCTTTGTAAATTGCTCCAAGGTCGCACACGATAAGTCCAAATCGTGTGTGGCCAAGTGTGTCGATTGCGGAGAGCCGCACCCTGCTTCTTCGAAGCAATGTGGTGCATACCCTCCTTGAGAAAGAAATCCTGGCCGTTCAGGCCCAGGATTGACTCTCATTCCGCGAGCCTAAGGACTTGGTCCTGGCGCGCCCGGCTCTGCCTGTGACGTCACATGCCTCAATAGTTAGAAAAGCACCCTCTGCTCCTGGCCCATCCAGGCCAACGAGCACGGTTGTTTCCGCGCCCATTCGGAGCCCTTCTGCGCGATCTACCCAACCCTGGCGCTCCTCTGGTAAAGCTGGCGGCAAAAAGGGCTCATACCCAGCCCCGGCTAAAACCAGGGCTCCCCCCTCTTCCCCCAGCGTGACCATGTCCCGTAAGGCGAAACGGCCACGCGCCTCCACCGAGTCGTTAGACTTACAGGAGGTAACACCCCTGAAGATGGTCGCTAGGCCATCTTCCGGGTTCCTAAAGCTGTTCCTCGAAAGGAGGACAGCAACAAAGGAGCTTCGGCTCCTTCGCCCATGCCCCGAGGTGAAGCGAGTGGCTCGGAGACGGTAGGTCCTCGAAAATAGGGCCTCCCAGCCTCCGAAGCCGCAACGCCCGCCTAAGGTTTCGAGGCAAAGGGAGAAAAAGACTCGCAAACGAGCCCAACCTCCCCAAATAAGTCATCGAAGGCGACAGCACCTTCAGCGCTTTGTTTGCTAACAGCGCCCGGGGTTCTGCCCCCGGGAAGCGTACGGCCATTCATGTGAGGTCAGGGTCTTCAGTTCGAGGCGGGCCCCCGCGTTTCCTTCGAGCTAGGTCTGGAGGGCATATTCCTTTAATGGAATTGCCGTGGACTCCGGGCCAACTGGGAAGAGCTGCGGAGGCTCGTCTCATTCCGTTCCCCGTTAGCTATCTTTTTGCAGGAGACCAAGCTAGGCGCGTGCCCCCTGCGGGCCCTCCCGGGGTATAAGGGTATTGCGACCCCACCACCGTGGGATGGCCGGGCTGGGGGATGCGCGGTTTACACCCGGCATGATGTCTCCGTTCTTCCTTTCTCTTTAGATACCTCCTTTCAGGCAGTGGCTGTGCAGCTGCACCTGGATAGGAGGTATACTATCATTTCTGCGTACATTCCACCGTCAGCTGACTTCGACGCGGGGGACTTCCGCCGCGTCGTGGCACGGTTGCCGAGGCCCTATCTCTTGCTTGGAGATCTGAACGGCAGGCATCCACTTTGGGATGCCTCCCAGGGGACAAGTCCTTGCCGATCTGATCGAAGAGCTTGAGATGGGTGTCCTAAGCGTGGATGAGTTTACGCATCACTGTCTCAGAACCGCTTCATTTTCTTGCCTTGACATATCTTTGTGCTCTTCGGATGCACAGCCTGATTTTGATTGGGGGTGGTCGATGACCTCTATGGTAGTGATCACTTTCCCATTCAAATATCATTTTTAGGGCAACTGCCGCCGGAGAGCCCACCTCGGTGTTGCTTGGCGCGAGCTTTGTGGCCTGCATTTCAGGAAATGACTAAATTCTCGATCTCAGTCGAGGAGTATAGGGTGGTAGATGAGGCTGTTGAGTTCTCTTCAGACAACCTCATCGCCGCGGGCCTCACTACTATTCTTACATGCGCTATAAGCGCCGCCCGAACGATTTCACTGTCGCTGAATTTCGTCGGGCTAGGGCTAAGTTGCGGAATATTTCGAATCACGCCCGCCGCTCTTCTTGGCGGGGATACGTGTCTTCACTTAACGGGAAGACCCCTTTACAGAGGTGTGGAGGCGAGTCAAAACGATTCGGTGCAAGTTCTCGCAGGACCTTCCCCCCCGTTCTCCAGGAGAATGGGACCGCAATCTCGGACCCCGTGTCCGTGGCGGAATCCTTTGCGACCGCTTTCCTGCCTTCTCTAGCCGGGATGCTGCTCCGCCAGCATTTAATGCACGTCGTCATGTCGCGGAAGGCCGCCGACTGGACTTTCTGCCTAGAGGCGGAGAACCCTTCAACGACAGGTTTACTGGGAGCGAGTTTTGCTCCGCTCTTGCTTCGTGCGCGGACACCGCACATGCTCCGGACACCTGGGTGAGCGAGGCATGGCATTTCTGTTAGATTTGTTTAACAGGATCTCTAACCTCTTGCGTGTGCAAGTTGATGGAGAAAATGGTAAATGTTAGACTATCCTTTTTCCTGGACAGCGGAGGCCATCTGTCTTCTGCACAGTGCGGCTTCCACAAGTTCCACTCCACGTCGGATGCTCTGCTCCGACTGGAAAATGCCGTCTGCGAGGCTTTCCTTCGTACACAGCACTACGCCAGGTCTTTTTCGATCTGGAGAAAGCCTATGATACCGCATGGCGATACGGTATCATGGAGACTCTCCACACGATGGGGACGAGGGGACGCCTCCCAGTCTTTATATCTGAATTTTTGCGAGATCGTCGATTCCGCGTAAGGGTGGGGGGAGCTCTCTCCGACCCAAAGGAGCAGGAAGAGGGTGTCCCGCAGGGAAGTGTCCTCAGTGTAACACTCTTTGCCCTGAGCATCAACGGCATCACCTCGGTGCTGCCGGAAGATGTTCTCGCTACGCTCTACGTGGGCGACCTTTCGATCTCTTTTGGCGTTGCCCAGATGCCAACTCTGGAGCGTCGACTCCAACAGGCATTGAACCGCGTCTCTCGCTATGCCAAAGCACACAGGTTTTTGTTTTTTTTAGCCAAGACTAAGGTGGTGTATTTCTGCCGCCAACCGCGGCTCCAACCCGACCCAGATTTGTTTCTTAATGGGGTGCGCCTGGATGTGGTTGAGTCGCAGCGTTTCCTTGGTCTTGTATTCAATCGACGCCTCACCTGGGAGGCTCATATTCGCAGCCTTAGGGTCTATTGTACCTGCACCATAGATATTCTTCGTTCCGTGAAGTTCAGCGCTTGGGGCGCTCATAGGGCTACTGACCTACTTTTTTATCGATTATTTGTTCGTTTGAAGCTCGACTACGGATGTGAGTTGTATGCATCCGCAGCCGATCGTTTATTGTGGAAGGTGGATTCGATCCACCACCCCGGCCTTCGCCTTGCGACCGGTGCCTTCCGCACTTCCCCCATTGAGAGCCTGTTGGTCGATGCTGGGGAGATGCCACTCACTCTGCGCCACGTGCAGTGCATCACTCACCTATACGCGCGAGCACGACGCCTCCCTCAGTCACTAACAGCTTTCACTGCATCCGAAGCGGATCTCGCCGGTGGCTATGCCCCCGAAAGACGCCAGTCATACCCTAAGTCTTTGGGTTTAGGGCTAGGAAACTCCTTCGAGAGCTAGATATAGCTCTCGGGCCGGTGGCGCCCATAGTTCTGCCCAGGACGCCACCCTTGAGGGTACCAAATTTGGCTATTTGTCGCCACGCCTCTGCTCATAAAGCTTGTATGGTGCCGGAAGTATTGCGTTCGACCTTTTTTGGAGCACACATCGTGTCACGCTGGAACCGTGCCAGTGTATACGGATGGTTCCAAGTCCAAGGAGGGGGTCAGCTTCGACGCCGTATCCACTCTGTTTGAACACAGCGGGGCTCTGTCAGGCGCTGCGTCTGTCTTCACGGACGAGCTGGTGGCAATACACCACTCGGTACGGGAGATTACGCGACGTGCCCGGTGGGGAGACCGGATTGTGATCTATAGCGACTCACAAAGCACCCTGAGTGCTCTGGGGGCATTGGAATCTCCGCATCCCCTGGTTTGCGATATCCGTGACGCCACGGTTTTGGCGACCGGGCAGATGTCGAGATTATCTTCTACTGGGTTCCTGGACATGTAGGAATTGCGGGGAATGAGCGCGCCGATGAGGGTGACAAAGAGTCCGCGAGGATTCTGCGACCGGACCAGCGTTTCGCTCTTCCTCACACCGACTACATAGCAGGAATACGGACAGCTCTTCGGACTGCTTGGCAAAGAAGAACATAAAGGGAACATAAAGTTGCGTGCCATTGCGCCGCGACTGTTCCCATGGACCTTTCCCCCAATGCCGCGGTGGCTTCAGGTTGCTTTCTGTCGTCTCCGAATCGGACACACTTGTTTGACGCATCTTTATTTGATGGAGCGCTAGCCTGCGCCCTATTGCGACGACTGCTTCGTCCCCCAGACTGTTCGGCACATTCTTGTCGAATGTCCTAGTCTGGGTGATCTTCGCGCACGTTACCTGTCCCGGTACCGGGATGGGCGTTGTCGCTCCCGCCTGTCCCTTGTACTCGGGACAAATGCGTGCACATTGACTGGGGACTTGTTGACTTCTTGGGGGAGGCCGGCCTTCTCCCTATTATTTAAGCAGGGTTTGTTTGTTTTTTTTGCATTTGTTTTTTTTTCCTTTAGGTTGCACGCTCCTGCGCCGGGGGACCTTCCCCCGACGCACCAGCTTGCTTCCTTTCCCCCTTCTTGGGTTGTTTTTTTGTCTCTTTAATTTATTTTAAAGTAGCCTAGAAGTAGGCCAGTTTTAATATAGCGACTAATGTCCAAGTAGGCAGTCGCCAGATGAGCTTTTAAAAAAAAAAATAATAATCTTCAGCCGCTGCCTCTTTCAGTCTCTTATATGCTTCATTCATCTTATCACTCCACCTGACAATCGCACTACCTTTCCTGTCCATTCACTCAGTCAGAGGCTTACTTATACCCGAACAATCTCGTATAAACTTTCGCTAAAACTCACTCAATCCCAGAAATGACTTCAGCTGCTTCACAGTCACCGGTTTCGAAAACATTCGTACTTTCTCAACATACTTTGGCGACTTCGCAACCCATTCTCACTCACCATATGCTCAAGGAACTCTACTTCTTTAACAAATCATTTACTCATCGCTACCTTCAACTTCACACTAACACTTTCAAACGTTCTCAATACGTCATTCACCAATCTCATATGCTCACAAAAACTCTCATTCATAATCAAAATATCATCTTTAAACACAATCACACTCTTGCTCTAAAACTTACTTAACACTACATTGATAGCACGTTGGAAGGCACCAGGAGCATTGGCCAACCCAAAGCTGAGTCTCCAGTACTGGTAATGCGTCTTCGTGGAGGATAAGGTTTTTAATGGTCGGCTCTCCTCAGCAATTGGCATCTGGTAATACTCCCAAACCAAATCGAGATACCACACACATCGGAAACCTCTTCTTCACAGTTCTTTCATTCACCTTTAGATAATCCACACACGGGCACAACCTTCAATTTGGCTTCCATATCGGCATAATCGGACTATTCCATGCACTATCACTTTCTTTAATCACCCCCAATCGTTCCAACTCCACACACTGCTCCTCAATCTCATCAGCAACCGGACGTGGGAAATGTCTTGCAAGCTGATAGATTGGGGTGCTCTCCTTCAGGACAATCTTAAATTCCGGGAGCTTTGCTACCTCGAAATCCAGATCGCTTTTACTGAGGACTGCCTTTCGCTCAAATAGCATTCGATACATATCCTCCCGCTCATACTCAGTCAAACATTCATCCAATTTCCCAATCCTTTTCATTTCATCATACGTCCACTCACAAGTTTTTTAATTCACAACACTCACTCTGAAATCAGTAAAATCATCCACATCTGCCTCACTGACAGTGGAGACGTGACCCAGCACATTGCCAACTTGGATCCCTCTCACCTGCCCTTTTACTCCGGGGTCCGCCTGCACACATACAAGAGAATCATTCATTCTCATCAAGCCATCAAACACACAAGCAACACGCCTTACCTTATAATACGCACCCTTTCCATTCAATAACTTAGTGTTTTCACCCACATTCAAACTCACATCCTTACTCCAACTCACTGTAACAGACACCCTTTCACCCTTCACAAACCTTACACTCTCCATAGAAGTCACCTCAATACCGCTAAACACATTCTTCAAAACACTACCATCTTTACCTACATACAACTTATACACCCTGTGATAGAACGAGTTGAATCTGTGTTAAATTCAACTCCTATCCCATATTAGTTAAAACCATGAGGCTACCCACGTGCATCTTCGATTCGAGGCTTGGAGTCTTATCAACAGCTACCGGAAGCCAATGTTTAAACAAGGAGGTTATCGTCCCCCCCGTTCGCCCCCATACGCCGACCTCGCCAAATCGAGTTAGGCTTGTGGACAGATAAGGCATTTTTCTCCGGCCCAGCTGTGCGTTCCCTCGAAGCTTCCACCCCATTCTCCCCCACGCCAAGGAGATGTCCTGGCTATTTATGTGGAAACTTTACCACTAAGATCAGATTGGAGATCCAAATTTTCGTCGCGAAACATCACCACGACCCTCTCTCCCTTTGTGCGCCAAGGGACCTCGACCTCGAGATTCACCATCACTTGTCCAGAAGGAGGACAATATTCCTTGAGTGCCAAAGGTTCGAGCCTTTAGTGACGCCAAGTCCCCAAGGCATCCCCCCCCTGTTGTTCAAGGAGAACAACATTAGAACAGCCATTGTTCGTTTTGAGCCCTTCGCCAAGAAACGGTTCTCACCCCCCCTGTTGTTCAAGGAGAACAACATTAGAACAGCCATTGTTCTTGAGCCCGTAGACAAGAGACGGTTCTCATCCCCCCCCTTTGTTCAGAAGAGAACAACCTATAACAGCCATTGTTCGTTTTGAGCCCTTCGCCAAGAAATGGTTCTCATCCCCCCCTGTTGTTCAAGGAGAACAACATTAGAACAGCCATTGTTCGTTTTGAGCCCTTCGCCAAGAAACGGTTCTCACCCCCCCTGTTGTTCAAAGGAGAACAACATTAGAACAGCCATTGTTCTTGAGCCCGTAGACAAGAGACGGTTCTCATCCCCCCCTTTGTTCAGAAGAGAACAACCTAGAACAGCCATTGTTCGGCAAGCCGTTCGTCGAGTAACGGTTCTCCTTTCCAAGACGCCACGTCAGGATCCTTTTATCCCCCCCCTCGGCTGGAACTCGCCAGCGGACCGAATATTCCTTCAAGTACCTTCCACTGCACCCTAATGAAGTTACGTAAGCCAAGCGTCACCTTTTGAGTATTGATCCCTTATTTGTCAATTCTATCCTGTGCTTTAAATGGTTTATCGAACCATTCCATCTCTTTAACTCCATATTTGTTTTACCTTTTTTGATCCCTTAAATCCTTGGATTAGCCCGAGTCTCCACGACCCTTTCCATTCTGTTTGTCAATATTTTCCGTTTTTGTGTTTTGTTTATAGTTATTATTAATAAAACTCTATTTTATTAATGATAGCAATATTATTATCCTTGCGCTCAGTTCCACTTCTTAAGCATTTTGAAGATACATAATATCGGCCGCCAGACAGTAAAACGCACTCTAGAGATAATTAAGGAAGTTCCCTCAACGAATAGTGTTATATATAGTATCGTCGGGAGTCATTCTACGACATATATATATATATATATATATACTATTTAAATTTGGTATCAGGTGTGTAAGGTTTAACGCTATATCTTTGCAAACACTGGTCTCAGTCGAGTAAAGCATAGTGTTATTCGTTATAATAATAGAATATAGTAGTTCCCTTTTGTTTTAACGATTGCTATCCCCTTTTTTTTTGAAACTTAAGAAGCTGGAGTAGCTCAAGGAACGGTTAAAATAATTTGTTTGTGTTTTTTGTGATTTGAGTCAGTGGTTATTTAGAGTAAGAAACCAAGTACGAATAGGTCAGTGCCCATATTTAGGTAGGCTAATTCTATAGAGGCATAATTCTTGTTGCGAGGAATTTTAGTTGGTTGACTAGTGCGCCCCCAAGTGCAAAGATGACTCAGTTTGAAATCTTTAGAGCGCAAGGAGAATCCTTGGGACTTTCCGGAAAAGAACTAATTAAGTACATTCAAGAGGAACGGATAAGTCAAGCTGACCATCAGATTGAATTAGCTCGGATTAAAGCAGAAGTTCAAAGAAAAAAGGTAGAAAAAGAAAGAGAAAGAGAGGAACGGGAAAGAGTAATCCAACGAGAAGAAAGAAGGACGGATTCGCGCCCCTTCCCAGGAAAGCTGACAAAGTTTCCGAGCCCCGTAAAACCCCAAAACTTCTTTCCCCAAAACCAACAACGGGACTCCAAACCTCCCGTTAAGACTTCTCCTCCATCTCTCTTCCCGAAGCGACCAACCTTATGCTTCACCTGTGGTGTAGAAAACCACATGAGCTGGAATTGCCGCCAAAATTCTAGGCTTAAAAGCGGACCAGCCCACCAAGTTCACCAGATTTATGCAACCCCGGCTCCCCCGGAGGTGCAGACCCAAGCAGCAACTTCTCCCCCTCCGTCAGGCCACCAGGTAAATTTTATTTTTGATAAAAGTTCACCAGGAACTTTGAAATTTGAGGAGGGCAGCGTGAATGGCTGCCGAGTATCGACTCTCGTCAGGGACACAGGATGTACATGCTTCATCGTGTCCGACGAACTCCTCCCAGTGGCCTCTAACCACGAAAAATTTGCGGTGGTACATGACCAACTTGGGCGGGCGAACAGATTCCCCGTCGCTAGATGTTACCTGCAGTGTCAATATTATAATGGCTGGGCTGAAGTCATTGTAGCACCCATACAATTCTGTTCCGTACTTATAGGACAGAGCCCCCAAGTAAGTTTCGACCCTGTGTTTCAGGCCGCCCTTCCTCAAGGCCGAGATAAGAAAGAAGCCCAGGAGCCCGTCCCCATCAGAACCCCGATACCGTCCGATTTCTCGGAGACCCCTAACCAGGACTTTAGGACGGAAAAAGAGGAATGTGATTCGCTAAAACCCTTAGGTGATAAGGCCCCAGACAAGGACACGGAGACTGTCCCTGGACCCCAAGAAAAAAAGAACCCCCAACGCGCCCATGGAGATACCTTCGTAGAACTGGACGAAGCATCGGCGCTTGAAGAAGATTGCCCCGCGGAGTCCCTTAACGTAATCCAGACAGTGTGCATCCAACCTGATGCCGATTACCCTCCTCCTTCCCTACCAGGCAAGTCTTTGGAACCCTCTGACCTGGATAGTGACGCGCAGCTGACACCACGTCCGAAGAGCCAGCTACAAGAACTAGTTAAATGGAATCACCATTTACCCACCCTATTAGCTCTTTTCGAACAACTGCGCGAAAATGGCCTCACCATTGGCCCCCGCAAATGCCATTTTGCCCACGAACCCATTAAATATTTGGGTTTCAAAATAGGACGAAGCAAGTTAGGTCCCCACGAGAACAAGATTAAGGCAATCGCCGACATGCCCCTCCCGATTACAAAGAAGCCATTAAGATCGTTCCTAGGATCAGCTTCTCCCTATCAGCGATTTGTTCCGAATTTCGCTGCAATTTTGGCCCCCCTATGCCCCCTTCAGGAAAAGAATTTCCCCGATCGTCTACGTTGGAATGATGTCGCTGTTTCCCATTTTAATCAGCTCAAAAGTAAGTTCATTTCTGCCCCCATTTTTAAGTTGCCCAACCCGGAAAAATCCGTTGGGGTTAAGACCGACGTGATCAACGAGGGCATTGGAGGTGTACTCCTTCAATACGTGGATGACAGAACGAGTCATCCAGTTGCATATGCTAGTCGTCAATTAATACCACGCGGAAAGAGATATGCCACTAGAGAAAAGATAGCTCTATCAATTATCTGGGTCATAGACAAATTCAAGCTGTACTTGATATGTAAAGAATTTCGAATAGGAACCGACCACCGTCCGTTAGCCTATATTAGGAATTTGAGATACTCAAACGGCCGCATCATGCGCTGGAGTTTACTCTTGCAAGAGTATCAATTTAAAATAAATTATATCAAAGGTTCCGATAACCAGGTCGCTGACGCACTCAGTAGGAATGCGTTACCGAATAGCGTAGAACAATTGTATTCATAGGATTAGTATCTCCATGTAGGTATATACCGTCTTGTACGACTTAATTTAAGATTCTTTTGTAATATAATTAATTAATGTATATGTCTTAATTTTGTAACGCTTAATGTCTAATTTTTTGTATGTCTATATATTTGTTCTTATTAATTTACGTATAAATTATTTTGTCCCGTATGTACTAAGTTTATATCATTTCATTGTTCCATGCCTTTTTTTTTTTATTTGTATTAAAGGTTATTTTCCCCTGTAATCTAAAGATCAAAATAATCATGTATTGAGGTAATAATAGTTAGGTGCAGGAAGATACGGTTGGTACAAGAAAACGAGTTCCCTACAACGGAGCTCTATCGTTGTCCCTTCTCTCTTTTTTTTTCGAAGTGACAACTTCCCCTGGAATGGAGGGGTGTGATAGAACGAGTTGAATCTGTGTTAAATTCAACTCCTATCCCATATTAGTTAAAACCATGAGGCTACCCACGTGCATCTTCGATTCGAGGCTTGGAGTCTTATCAACAGCTACCGGACGCCAATGTTTAAACAAGGAGGTTATCGTCCCCCCCCGTTCGCCCCCATACGCCGACCTCGCCAGATCGAGTTAGGCTTATGGACAGATAAGGCATTTTTCTCCGGCCCAGCTGTGCGTTCCCTCGAAGCTTCCACCCCATTCTCCCCCACGCCAAGGAGATGTCCTGGCTATTTATATGGAAACTTTACCACTAAGATCAGATTGGAGATCCAGATTTTCGTCGCGAAACATCACCACGACCCTCTCTCCCTTTGTGCGCCAAGGGACCTCGACCTCGAGATTCACCATCACTTGTCCAGAAGGAGGACAATATTCCTTGAGTGCCAAAGGTTCGAGCCTTTAGTGACGCCAAGTCCCCAAGGCATCCCCCCCCCCTGTTGTTCAAGGAGAACAACATTAGAACAGCCATTGTTCGTTTTGAGCCCTTCGCCAAGAAACGGTTCTCACCCCCCCTGTTGTTCAAGGAGAACAACATTAGAACAGCCATTGTTCTTGAGCCCGTAGACAAGAGACGGTTCTCATCCCCCCCCCTTTGTTCAGAAGAGAACAACCTAGAACAGCCATTGTTCGTTTTGAGCCCTTCGCCAAGAAACGGTTCTCATCCCCCCCTGTTGTTCAAGGAGAACAACATTAGAACAGCCATTGTTCGTTTTGAGCCCTTCGCCAAGAAACGGTTCTCACCCCCCTGTTGTTCAAAGGAGAACAACATTAGAACAGCCATTGTTCTTGAGCCCGTAGACAAGAGACGGTTCTCATCCCCCCCTTTGTTCAGAAGAGAACAACCTAGAACAGCCATTGTTCGTCAAGCCGTTCGTCGAGTAACGGTTCTCCTTTCCAAGACGCCACGTCAGGATCCTTTTATCCCCCCCCTCGGCTGGAACTCGCCAGCGGACCGAATATTCCTTCAAGTACCTTCCACTGCACCCTAATGAAGTTGCGTAAGCCAAGCGTCACCTTTTGAGTATTGATCCCTTATTTGTCAATTCTATCCTGTGCTTTAAATGGTTTATCGAACCATCCCATCTCTTTAACTCCATATTTGTTTTACCTTTTTTGATCCCTTAAATCCTTGGATTAGCCCGAGTCTCCACGACCCTTTCCATTCTGTTTGTCAATATTTTCCGTTTTTGTGTTTTGTTTATAGTTATTATTAATAAAACTCTATTTTATTAATGATAGCAATATTATTATCCTTGCGCTCAGTTCCACTTCTTAAGCATTTTGAAGATACATAATATCGGCCGCCAGACAGTAAAACGCACTCTAGAGATAATTAAGGAAGTTCCCTCAACGAATAGTGTTATATATAGTATCGTCGGGAGTCATTCTACGATACACCCCAATTTACCATTTTGGGGCACATCTCGTGCCACGCTGGAACCGTGCCAGTGTATACGGAGCTCTGCCAGGCGCTGCTTCTGTCTTTACGGCCGAGCTGGTGGCAATACACCAATCGGTACGGGAGATTACGCGACGTGCCCGGTTTGGAGACCGGATTGTGATCTATAGCGACTCACAAAGCGCCCTGAGTGCCCTCGGGGCATTGGAATCTCCGCATCCCCTGGTTCGCAATATCCGTGACGCCACGGTTATGGCGAGCGGGGCGGATGTCGAGATTATCCTCTTCTGGGTTCCTGGACATGTAGGAATTGCGGGGAATGAGCGCGCTGATGAGGGTGCCAGAGAGTCCGCGAGGACTCTGCGACCGGACCAGCGTTTCGCTCTTACTCACACCGACTACATGGCAGGAATACGGGCAGCTCTTCGGACTGCTTGGCAAAGAAGATGGGAGACGGTCGAAGGGAACTTAAAGTTGCGTGCCATTGCGCCGCGACCTTTCCCATAGACCTATCCCCCAATGCCGCGACGGCTTCAGGTCGCTTTCTGTCGTCTCCGAATCGGACACACTCGTGTGACGCACCGCTATTTGATGGAGCGCTCGCCTGCGCCCTATTGTGACGACTGCGTCGTCCTTCAGACTTTTCGGCACATTCTTGTCGAATGTTCCAGTTTTGGTGATCTTCGTGCACGTTACCTGTCTCGGTACCGGGATGGTCGGGGTTGCTACCGCCTGTCCCTTGTACTCGAGGCCAGTGCGTGCACCTTGACTGGTGGACTGATAGACTTTTGGGGGGAGGCCGGCCTTCTCCCTTGTATTTAACTTGTTGTTTGTTTTTTTTTTAGGTCGCAGGCTCCCTGATTGTTATCCCTTTTTATTGTTGTTTCTGTTAAAAATTTCATTTTAAAGTAGCCTAGAACGGGGCTGTTTGTTTGCGGCGACTTATGCTCAAGTGGGTAGTCGCCACATAGCCCCTTGGAAAAAAAAAAATCCTCTCTAAAATAAACCAACCCCCCTAAAATTTTCTTTCTTCTTACACCCCTCACGTTTTCCGCGCCAGTTTTCGTTTAACAACTGTTTGCAGAAGTTTATTTTTTTTTCCTAAAATGTTTTCCATTATCTACATTTATTATTGTTAAATTTCATTATCCATTGAATTATCTAACTTTAAAACAACATTTCAGTAACTAACCTGTACAACTCTACCCTCCCTTCCTCCCCATATTAAAAGTCCGACCTATTTAATACAACCAAAAGATTTTTTAATTTTTTTTTCAAAGTTTAAATTATTAACGTATAATATTAGTCTTTCATGAATTTTTGTAAATATTTCCAGTACCAGAAGATGGGTGAAACATTTACCCGAAACGTTGTACAATCAAGTACAACTTCTCCTACGTTTATCTCTTTGCAAACAGATGCTAGGGCCTAGTGATCAGGCCTATCGCTTTCAAATTATTTATTTTATTTTATGTTTCCTCTCTTGTTTTCATTAGAGTTTATATTATCATGGCGTTCAAACCATTTGTCTTATATATAATTAATGTTGTTTGGGTTGTAGTGTGCAATTTCAGTTGTTTTTATAAATTATTTTTACTTTAAGTGATGTGCTTAGTTTCTTTGTTATTGTTTCTATGTAGTGCGTATATTTTTGTGCTTTTTATTTCTTCTTCTTTTGTTTCTGAATTCTCGATCGTGGTTATTAGGTCTATTTCGGTGCTTTCATGGTCAGTAATCGGTGCGTTTCCTTATTCTTGGTATCGAAGTCTTTATCGCTTTGGTTTTGTCATAATTTATAGAAAAAACAATTCTCTTCATGCGTAGAACGGCACTTAGTTAACGCCAGCAAATAAGGTAGCAGAGCTCGGAAATCTGGCACGACTTGCAGCTCTTCTGTTACAGTTAATCATTTGAATGATTTCGTCATTCACTTCCTGACTAACCAGCTCCTATATATTCCTTGTTCGTTCTTCGATGACAATGTTAAAGGGACTTAGCCCTGCCCCCTCCCTGTGCCCCGTAAGGGGCGCGGCGATTTGCCATCCTGGCCGCCGTGCTGACGGGATCCAGCGCTCCGTCCGGCCCCAGCTTAGCCTCTCTTCCTTCCTTCAGATAGCCCGATTTCTCCCCTACCTCGTCGCTTTTCATACAACCTCTCCCACAACTTTCTCTGGTCAGCCTCTAATTTCACAGGGTAGAATGCTGACCTTCTTCTCAAGCCAACCACCCCGGATCGGGGCTGAGGGGGGGAGGGGACATTGTTCCCTAACCCCTCAGCTCCGGTTCGGGATGGGGTTTTTTTAACAACCTGCTTCATCCCCACCCACATCTTCCTCACATCCCTTTTCCTCTCCTCTTCACAACCTATATTTTTTACGCCGTGTCCAAGGTGGAGCCGCCATGCCGAAGGACTGCCAGGCCACCAGGCGGGAGGGGTGGTCCCGAATGGCGGCGCCTGGCTCTGCCGGGCTTGTAAGCACCTCTCGCAGTGCGGGCAACTGCGAGAGGTGATGAGCTATTGCGTCCCGTAATCAAAAGAGGGTCACCATGCCCATGTATGAAAAAAAACAAAAACCCCAACCCCCAACTTCCCCAAAAACATCTACGGAGCCGCCCTCGGGCAGCTCCACCGAGAAAATGGAGGTCCCCCCCCTTGTGCTTGCGCAAGGGACCCTCCATAATTCTTTAACCGGAGAGGAGGCTTACTCCTCTCCTACGCCTACGGGTGTAGGGGACTCCCCCTCACCCCCTTCTCTGGAGGTGCTTTCGGGCACCTCCCTATCTCCAGCGGCAGTCCCTCCTTTGCTTTCTAAGGGGACTGCCAAGAAAGCCAGCAGGCAGCCCATTGCCGACCGCCCCTCGTGCAAGCGGCTCGGTAGGGCAAACCCCCTTAGGGGGGAGAGGGAAGCCAGGCCCCTTCGGTCGCTTCCCTCAAAAGACCTGCTGGCAAGAATTTTGAACCTTGCTGGGGTCAAGGCCTGTGCCTCCCCACACCACCTGACTAGTGACAATACTGCCAAGGGGACCTGCGATGTCCTGGGAGGGGATGGCCAACTGGAGGCCCCTCCTGTGATAGACATGGTCCTTGAGGAGACCCAGCCCCAGACGGTAGGGCCTTCCATGGGGGGGAATTCGGGCTCGGCGCCAAGCACCGAACCCGAATCCGCCCCTATGCAAGGTCCTCCTCAAATGGCTGAGGGCTCCGAGGCAGTAGAAGGAGGGGAGGGATCTCCTCCGACAGGTGCCCCTACGGCAACCAGGACCTTCTCCATTTCGGAGAGGGACCTGGCTGAGGCTGGTCCATCTGGCCTGGGGACTTCTGCCGGCGGAGGTGAAAAGCGGGTTCATTCCCCGCCCTCCTCTCCTAAAAAGAAAAAGACTAAAAAGACTCAAAAGACGAAGAAGACTCGGGGCTCCTCTCCATCCGCGGGGGCTGCGGGGACGGATGGGTCTGCTACCACTTTGGTAGGCGACCAAGCCAAGATCGGCACATCCGGCCCCTCTACCCCCTCGTGTGCGGAGCCCATGACTACGACTAAGACCAAGAATGCACAGGGCGGAGCCTCGATGACATCGGGGCCCCTGATTCAGAGGTTACCTGGCGTTTTCGAGCCCGCTGGCTTCAAACGCTTCCTCGTTATTCGCTCCACTGATGGCACCATGTTGTCCAAGGGCAACATGATCCATCAGAGGAGAGGATTAGCTAGTGCAATTGGTAGAGAGCCGAAGGTAACCCGTTTCTCGGACGGGAGCCTTCTGGCGAATGCGGCGAATCCCGCCGAGGCGGCCAAGATAAGTGCTCTTCGGACACTTCATGGCACCCCGGTGAGTGTGACGCCGCACTCTACCATGAACTTTGTGAAAGGAGTAGTTTATGCGAGGGAACTTGTTGACTACTCCATTGAGGACATCACCCTAGAGCTGGCCGACCATGGGGCGGTCAAGGTCGAACGTGTGATGAGAAAACAGGGAGGGGCCTCGAGACCCACCCCTACACTCTTCGTCACGTTCGACTGTGACAAGCTCCCTGAGTCGGTGCGTGCCGGTTGGTACCGCTACCGCGTGAAGGCATTCGTGCCACTGCCGCGGCGGTGCTATTACTGCCACCGCTTCGGCCATACGAATCGATCATGTAGACGTGCAAAATCGGGGTCACCCGAAGTCTGTGTAAATTGCTCCAAGGTCGCACACGATAAGTCCAAATCGTGTGTGGCCAAGTGTGTCAATTGCGGAGAGCCGCACCCTGCTTCTTCGAAGCAATGTGGTGCATATCTCCTTGAGAAAGAAATCCTGGCCGTTCAGGCCCAGGATCGACTCTCATTCCGCGAGGCAAAGGACTTGGTCCTGGCGCGCCCGGCTCTGCCTGGGACGTCATATGCCTCAATAGTTAGAAAGGCACCCTCTGCTCCTGGCCCATCCAGGCCAACGAGCACGGTTGTTTCCGCGCCCATTCGGAGCCCTTCTGTGGGCTCTACCCAACCTGGGCGCTCCCCTGGTAAAGCTGGCGGCAAAAAGGGTTCATACCCTGCCCCGGCTAAAACCAGGGCTCCCCCCTCTTCCCCCAGCGTGACCGTTTCGCGTAAAGCGAAACGGCCACGCGCCTCCACCGAGTCGTTAGACTCACAGGAGGCAACACCCCTGAAGATGGTCGCTAGGCCATCTTCCGGGGTTCCTAAAGCTGTTCCCCGAAAGGAGGACAGCAACAAAGGAGCTTCGGCCCCTTTGCCCACGCCCCGAGGTGGAGCGAGTGGCTCGGAGACGGTGGTTCCTCGAAAAGTGGGCCCCCCGCCTCCGAAGCCGCAACGCCCGCCTAAAGTTTCGAGGCGGAGGGAGGAAAAGACTCGCATGGCGAGCCCAACCTCCCCCAATAAGTCCTCGAAGGCGACAGCGCCTTCAGCGCTTTGTCCGGCCAACAGCGCCCGGGGTTCTGCCCCCGGGAAGCGTACGGCCATTCCCGTGAGGGTCTTCAATTCGAGGAGGGCCCCCGCGTCTCCTCCGAGCTAGGCCTGGAGGGCATATTCCTTCAATGGAATTGCCGTGGACTCCGGGCCAACTGGGAGGAGCTGCGGAGGCTCGCCTCATACCGTTCCCCGTTAGCTATTTTTTTGCAGGAGACCATGCTAGGCGCGTGCCCCCTGCCTGCCCTCCCGGGGTATAAGGGTCTTGCGACCCAACCACCGCGGGACGGCCGGGCTGCGGGATGCGCGGTTTACACCCGGCATGATGTCTCCGTTCTTCCTTTCTCTTTAGATACCTCCTTTCAGGCAGTGGCTGTGCAGCTGCACCTGGATAGGAGGTATACTATCATTTCTGCGTACATTCCACCGTCAGCTGACTTCGACGCGGGGGACTTTCGCCGCGTCGTGGCACGGTTGCCGAGGCCCTATCTCTTGCTTGGAGATCTGAACGGCAGGCATCCTCTCTGGGGAGATTACACCATAAATCCCAGGGGACAAGTCCTTGCCGATCTGATCGAAGAGCTTGAGATGGGTGTCCTAAACGTGGATGAGTTTACGCATCACTGTCCGAGAACCGCTTCATTTTCTTGCCTTGACCTATCTTTGTGCTCTTCGGATGCACAGCCTGATTTTGATTGGGGGGTGGTCGATGACCTCCATGGTAGTGATCACTTTCCCATTCAAATATCATTTTCAGGGCAACTGCCGCCTGAGAGACCACCTCGGTGGTGCTTGGCGCGGGCGCGGTGGCCTGCATTTCAGGAAATGACTGAATTCTCTATCTCAGTCAAGGAGTTTAGGTCGGTAGATGAGGCCGTCGAGTTCTTCTCCGGCAACCTCATCGCCGTGGGCCTGACTACTATTCCTAGGACGTCTGGCCGTTTTGCACGCCGACCACTCCCATGGTGGTCGGCCGAGTGTGAGACGGCCCTCAAACAGAAGCGTTATGCCTACATGCGCTATAAGCGCCGCCCGAACGATTTCACCGTCGCTGAATTTCGTCGGGCTAGGGCTAGGTTCCGGTATATTTCGAAGCACGCCCGCCGCTCTTCTTGGCGGGCATACGTGTCTTCACTTAACGGGAAGACCCCTTTAGCTGAGGTGTGGAAGCGAGTCAAAAGGATTCGGGGCAAGTTCTCGCAGGACCCCCCTCCCGTTCTCCAGGAGAATGGGACCGCAATCTCGGACCCCGCGTCCGTGGCGGAATCCTTAGCGACCGCTTTTTCCGCATTCTCTAGCCGTGATGCTGCTCCGCCAGCATTCAATGCACGTCGTGATGTCGCGGAAGGCCGCCGGCTGGACTTTACCTCCAGAGGCGGAGAACCCTTCAACGACAAGTTTACTGTGAGTGAGTTGCGTTCCGCTCTCGCTTCGTGCGCGGACACCGCCCATGGTCCGGACGATGTCCCGTACGCCATGCTTCGACACCTGGGTGAGCGAGGCATGGCCTTTCTATTAGATTTGTTCAACAGGATCTGGGTGGAAGGTCTCCTCCCAGACTCCTGGCGAATCGCTACTGTGCTCGCCTTTCGCAAGCCGGGGAGAGATCACTCTACTCCGACCGGTTTCCGCCCAATCTCTCTAACCTCTTGCGTCTGCAAGTTGATGGAGAAATTGGTAAATGTTAGATTAGCCTATTTCCTGGACAGCGGAGGCCATCTGTCTTCTGCACAGTGCGGCTTCCGTAAGTTCCACTCCACGTCGGATGCTCTGCTCCGACTGGAAAATGCCGTCTGCGAGGCTTTCCTTCGTAGACAGCACTACGCCACGGTGTTTTTTGATCTGGAGAAAGCCTATGATACCGCATGGCGATACGGTATCATGGAGACTCTCCACACGATGGGGGCGAGGGGACGCCTCCCAATGTTTATATCTGAATTTTTGCGAGATCGTCGATTCCGCGTACGGGTGGGGGGAGCCCTCTCCGGCCCAAAGGAGCAGGAAGAGGGTGTCCCGCAGGGAAGTGTCCTCAGTGTCACACTCTTTGCCCTGAGCATCAACGGCATCACCTCGGTGCTGCCGGAAGATGTTCTCGCTACGCTCTACGTGGACGACCTTTCGATCTCTTTTGGCGCGGCCCAGATGCCAACTCTGGAGTGCCGACTCCAACAGGCATTGAACCGCGTCTCTCGCTATGCCGAAGCGCACAGGTTTCGGTTTTCTTTGGCCAAGACTAAGGTGGTGCACTTCTGCCGCCATCCACGGCTTCACCCCGACCCAGATTTGTTTCTTAATGGGGTGCGCCTGGATGTGGTTGAGTCGCACCGTTTCCTTGGTCTTGTATTCGACCGACGCCTCACCTGGGAGGCTCACATTCGCAGCCTTAGGGTCTCTTGTACCCGCGCCATGGACATTCTCCGTTCCGTGACGTTCAGCGCTTGGGGCGCTGATAGGGCTACCGCCTTACTTTTTTATCGATCCTTTGTTCGCTCGAAGCTCGACTACGGATGCGAGTTTTATGCATCCGCAGCCGAGCGTTTATTGCGGAAGGTGGATTGGATCCACCACACCGGCCTTCGCCTTGCGACCGGTGCCTTCCGCACTTCCCCCATTGAGAGCCTGTTGGTCGATGCTGGGGAGATGCCACTCGCTCTGCGCCGCGTGCAGTGCATCACTCGCCTGTACGCGCGAGCCCGGCGCCTCCCCCAGTCGCCAACAGCTCTCACTGCATCCGCAGCTGATCTCGATGGTGCCTATGCCGCCGAGAGACGCCAGTCATACCCTAAGCCCTTTGGGTTTAGGGCCAGGAAACTCCTTCGAGAGGTAGATATAGCTCTCGGGCCGGTGGCGCCCCTGGTTCTGCCCAGGACGCCACCCTGGAGGGTACCACATTTGGCTATTTGTCGCCACGCCTCTGCTCCCAAAGCTTGTACTGCGCCGGGAGTATTGCGTTCGATCTTTTTGGAGCACACATCGTGTCACGCTGGTACCGTGCCAGTGTATACAGATGGCTCTAAGTCCCAAGAGGGGGTCGGCTTCCACGCCGTATCCCCTCTGTTTGAAGTCAGCGGGGCTCTACCAGGCGCTGCGTCTGTCTTCACGGCCGAGCTGGTGGCAATACACCACTCGGTACGGGAGATTACGCGACGTGCCCGGTTCGGAGACCGGATTGTGATTTATAGCGACTCACAAAGCGCCCTGAGTGCTCTCGGGGCATTGGAATCTCCGCATCCCCTGGTTCGCGAAATCCGTGACGCCACGGTTTTGGCGAGCCGGGCAGATGTCGAGATTATCTTCTGCTGGGTTCCTGGACATGTAGGAATTGCGGGGAATGAGCGCGCCGATGAGG
The DNA here is from genome assembly GCA_963969495.1 of Ceratothoa steindachneri. Taxonomy (NCBI): domain Eukaryota; kingdom Metazoa; phylum Arthropoda; class Malacostraca; order Isopoda; family Cymothoidae; genus Ceratothoa; species Ceratothoa steindachneri. The sequence continues at coordinate 88,467,146 of OZ018317.1, read as the reverse complement.
GCGCCAAAGAGTCCGCGAGGACTCTGCGACCGGACCAGCGTTTCGCTCTTCCTCACACCGACTACATGGCAGGAATACGGGCAGCTCTTCGGACTGCTTGGCAAAGAAGATGGGAGACGGTCGAGGGGAACTTAAAGTTGCGTGCCATTGCGCCGCGACTGTTCCCATGGACCTATCCCCCAATGCCGCGGCGGCTTCAGGTTGCTTTCTGTCGTCTTCGAATCGGACACACTCGTGTGACGCATCGTTACTTGGTGGAGCGCTCGCATGTGCCCTATTGCAACGACTGCGTCGTCCCCCAGACTGTTCGGCATATTCTTGTCGAATGTCCCAGTCTGGGTGATCTTCGCGCACGATACCTGTCTCGGTACCGGGATGGGCGGGGTCGCTACCGCCTGTCCCTTGTACTCGGGACGAGTGCGTGCACCATGACTGGTGGACTTATTGACTTTTTGGGGGAGGCCGGCCTTCTCCCCTTTATTTAAGGTTCCTTTTTTTGTCATTGTTTTGTTTTAGATTGCACTCTCCTGCACCGGGGTGAGGGGGACCTCCCCCCGCTGCCGGAGATTGCTTCGATTGTTAAGTTTTTCAAATTTATATTGATTGTTAAGTTTTCATATTTTAACTTTAAAGTAGCCTAATTCTAGGCTGTCGTGTTTTTCGGCGACTTATGCCCAAGTGGGTAGTTGCCAGATGGGCTCTATAAAAAAAAAAAAAAAAAAAAACCCTCCCTGTGCAGTTCTTCTTGTTGTCTTCTTTCTCGCCTGCGTGTACCCGTGATTAGGTATGCGCATTTGTTCTACACCGCAAGTAGTTTCCTCTTATGTGTCTTCGATACACAAGAGAGGGCGGAAGCGGAGTACAGCAACGTAGGTCATACAAGTGCATTGTAAATCTTTCTCTTGTTGCTTTCACGGAAATTTCTGAACATATACAGAATTCTGACTGCAACTGAGGCCTTAGATATTCTATCATCGACGTACTTCCTGTACAAGGTTGAGGTAAGACTCATTTCAAGTACATTGCACTCCGTGGTGTACGGATAGCGTGTATCCCCCACCTTGACATCTGATAGTAGCCTCCTACCGATGGGGACTACTATGAACCTTTCGCGGTTCGTTCGAATCTTCCATGGTGCCTCGTAGATGTTTAGTCTTTCAATTTCTGCTGCTGTCATACGAGCTTGCATAGGCGCGTTCCTCTATTGACAAGTGATTATCTGGCTGAAATCATTGGCGAATTCTGCGTTGAGGCAAGAGGGGTTGACAAGGGCTGGGACATCTGTGGTTTCGGTGTAAATGGAGTAGAGAGTGGAGGACAGACACCCCCTCTGCGTGAGGCCCGCAGTGAGCGACAAGGATTTATGGGATGAGCTTGAGAGGGACCTATGTGCCTCTTCCATTATCATTGGACGATTTTGATCTACGGCTCATGGAATTGTAGCCAAACTTAAACTACAAAAGATGCAAAAGCTTGTAGAATCGATGCCAGATAGTATGAGAGCTGTAATTCTATCTATAGGAGGTACAAAAGCTTATTAAATAATTAATACACTGAACGACCTTCATTTTGGCCATGCGAGAGAAGTAGTTGATGCTTGATTGTGGCAGGGGTCACCAGTTCCAAGTTGGAACTAATATTCCTTCTTTTCTACATGTATCCATGGACGGCATTCGAGTTCATTTTTGAGGGTGCCTACCATATAAGTTCGTATTTATATTTTGCAAACATCTTGATGAAAAATAACGTTAGTTGGAAATTGAGGTTTAATTAGAGGAATGGCTGGAGCTTGTGAATCCTATCCATCAAGGTGTATGGACCATAACGACGACGACGAAGTGCTTTGATCGACTCTGTGGATAATGTGAATAATGAGAATGATGAGAGTGTATCTTTGTGAATCATGTGCTTGTTTTATATATGTCGAGAAGGTGAGTGTGGCCAAAGGGGGTCCTGGGGAGGGGCTTTGTTTGAAGTCAATGTTTGTTCGAGAGAGAGAGAAAGAACAGAGATTGTCTATCAAAGGAATTTTATAGATAGATGGTGAGAAAAGGAATTTATAGTAGGAAAACGATAAGAAAGTTTAGGAAGTAGGATTTCAGTATAGCAGACTAGCGTTGATAAACAAATCGAAAAATGGAACGAAATGGTTAAATAACAATTTTATGGGAACCGAGTTTATTGTGACCCAAAGAAAAATAACGTGACCAAAGTAAAATCAATGGTCGCTCCAGTCGGTACACGTGAGTGTGGGAAAGAACGAATACAGAGTTTGTGCAACTTTGGTGTAAATGGATCATTTCATATACTGTATATCACCCTATGGAATCATCCATATAATACAATTAACATTTGTGGCAAAATAATTCGCTATATGTTGTTATATATTCTTTTAAACTTGAAGCTTCACTGAATTTCTTAGTAAGTTCAGATGTTTTTCTGCGACTCTGTAGTGAAGTTTGAATGATAGATGTGTTTTATCTAAGAACTGTTAGACGTTTACCGCCACTTATCTTTCTTGATACAAAGCACTCGGTCTCTTGATATCGGTTTTAGTGGTATGGACAATATAACGTGAGCATTTTTTTTAGCAATTTCTACTTGTGATACTCCTTGGCTATGGAGAAGTTTGATTTGTGCTCTCTGTGCTTCTGTTGGTTCTTTAGTTTTATTCATATTACTTTGTATAAAGATATTGAATATATAATATTTATAAATTTAAGCTGAAAGATAAAAACATATTGGTTAAATTCTGATTTTAGAAAAAAATAGTTTTTTTAATTACACACCATGTAGTAAAATACTAATTCAAACATATTAGCAAAATTTACATTGCATACATATATATTAAATATATAAGAAAGAGAGGGAAAGAGAGAGGGAGGGAGTGGGAGGGAGTGGGAGGTAGGGAGAGGGAGGAGAGTGGGATGGAGGGA
>OZ018317.1:88459504-88461510 GCA_963969495.1 Ceratothoa steindachneri | reverse complement strand
TTCGCGCCCCTTCCCAGGAAAGCTGACAAAGTTTCCGAGCCCCGTAAAACCCTAAAACTTCTTTTTTCAAAACCAACAACGGGACTCCAAACCTCCCGTTAAGACTTCTCCTCCATCTCTCTTCCCGAAGCGACCAACCATATGCTTCACCTGTGGTGTAGAAAACCACATGAGCTGGAATTGCCCCCAAAATTCTAGGCTTAAAAGCGGACCAGCCCACCAAGTTCACCAGATTAATGCGACCCCGGCTCCCCCGGTGGTGCAGACCCAAGCAGAAACTTCTCCCCCTCCGTCAGGCCACCAGGTAAATTTTGTTTTTGGTAAAAGTTCATCGGGAACTTTGAAATATGAGGAGGGCAGCGTGGACAGCTGTCGAGTATTGACTCTCGTCAGGGACACAGGATGTACGTGCTTCATCGTGTCCGACGAACTCCTCCCAGTGGCCTCTAACCACGAAAATTTGCGGTGGTACATGACCAACTTGGGCGGGCGAACCGATTCCCCGTCGCTAGATGTTACCTGCAGTGTCAATATTATAATGGCTGGGCTGAAGTCATTGTAGCACCCATACAATTCTGTTCCGTACTTATAGGACAGAGCCCCCAAGTAAGTTTCGACCCTGTGTTTCAGGCCGCCCTTCCTCAAGGCCGAGATAAGAAAGAAGCCCAGGAGCCCGTCCCCATCAGAACCCCGATACCGTCCGATTTCTCGGAGACCCCTAACCAGGACTTTAGGACGGCAAAAGAGGAGTGTGATTCACTAAAACCCTTAGGTGATAAGGCCCCAGACAAGGACACGGAGACTGTCCCTGGACCCCAAGAAAAAAAGAACCCCCAACGCGCCCATGGAGATACCTTCGTAGAACTGGACGAAGCATCGGCGCTTGAAGAGGATTGCCCCGCGGAGTCCCTTAATGTAATCCAGACAGTGTGCATCCAACCTGATGCCGATTACCCTCCTCCTTCCCTACCAGGCGAGTCTTTGGAACCCTCTGACCTGGATAGTGACGCGCAGCTGACACCACGTCAGAAGAGTCAGCTACAAGAACTAATTAAATGGAATCACCATTTACCCACCCTATTAGCTCTTTTCGAGCAACTGCGTGAAAATGGCCTCACCATTGGCCCCAGCAAATGCCAGTTTGCCCACGAAACCATCAAATATTTGGGTTTCAAAATAGGACAAAGCAAGTTAGGTCCCCACGAGAACAAGATTAAGGCAATCGCCCACATGCCCCTCCCGATTACAAAGAAGCCATTAAGATCGTTCCTAGGATCAGCTTCTCCCTATCAGCGATTTGTTCCGAATTTCGCTGCAATTTTGGCCCCCCTATGCCCCCTTCAGGAAAAGAATTTCTCCGATCGTTTACGTTGGAATGATGTCGCTGTTTCCCATTTTAATCAGCTCAAAAGTAAGTTCATTTCTGCCCCCATTTTAAAGTTGCCCAGCCCGGAAAAATCCTTTGTGGTTAAGACCGACGTGATCAACGAGGGCATTGGAGGTGTACTCCTTCAATACGTGGATGACAGAACGAGTCATCCAGTTGCATATGCTAGTCGTCAATTATTACCACGCGGAAAGAGATATGCCACTAGAGAAAAGATAGCTCTATCAATTATCTGGGTCATAGACAAATTCAAGCTGTACTTGATATGTAAAGAATTTCGAATAGGAACCGACCACCGTCCGTTAGCCTATATTAGGAATTTGAGACACTCAAACGGCCGCATCATGCGCTGGAGTTTAAGATTCTTTTGTAATATAATTAATTAATGTATATGTCTGAATTTTGTAACGCTCAATGTCTAATTTTTTGTATGTCTATATATTTGTTCTTATTAATTTACGTATAAATTATTTTGTCCCGTATGTCCTAAGTTTATATCATTTCATTGTTCCATGCCCTTTTTTTTTCTCTCTGATTAAGTTGTATTAAAGTTATTTTCCCCTGTAATCTAAAGATCAAAATAATCATATGTATTGAGGTAATACTAGTTAGGTGAAGG
>OZ018317.1:88452004-88454504 GCA_963969495.1 Ceratothoa steindachneri | reverse complement strand
CCCGTAAAACCCTAAAACTTCTTTTTTCAAAACCAACAACGGGACTCCAAACCTCCCGTTAAGACTTCTCCTCCATCTCTCTTCCCGAAGCGACCAACCATATGCTTCACCTGTGGTGTAGAAAACCACATGAGCTGGAATTGCCCCCAAAATTCTAGGCTTAAAAGCGGACCAGCCCACCAAGTTCACCAGATTAATGCGACCCCGGCTCCCCCGGTGGTGCAGACCCAAGCAGAAACTTCTCCCCCTCCGTCAGGCCACCAGGTAAATTTTGTTTTTGGTAAAAGTTCATCGGGAACTTTGAAATATGAGGAGGGCAGCGTGGACAGCTGTCGAGTATTGACTCTCGTCAGGGACACAGGATGTACGTGCTTCATCGTGTCCGACGAACTCCTCCCAGTGGCCTCTAACCACGAAAAATTTGCGGTGGTACATGACCAACTTGGGCGGGCGAACCGATTCCCCGTCGCTAGATGTTACCTGCAGTGTCAATATTATAATGGCTGGGCTGAAGTCATTGTAGCACCCATACAATTCTGTTCCGTACTTATAGGACAGAGCCCCCAAGTAAGTTTCGACCCTGTGTTTCAGGCCGCCCTTCCTCAAGGCCGAGATAAGAAAGAAGCCCAGGAGCCCGTCCCCATCAGAACCCCGATACCGTCCGATTTCTCGGAGACCCCTAACCAGGACTTTAGGACGGCAAAAGAGGAGTGTGATTCACTAAAACCCTTAGGTGATAAGGCCCCAGACAAGGACACGGAGACTGTCCCTGGACCCCAAGAAAAAAAGAACCCCCAACGCGCCCATGGAGATACCTTCGTAGAACTGGACGAAGCATCGGCGCTTGAAGAGGATTGCCCCGCGGAGTCCCTTAATGTAATCCAGACAGTGTGCATCCAACCTGATGCCGATTACCCTCCTCCTTCCCTACCAGGCGAGTCTTTGGAACCCTCTGACCTGGATAGTGACGCGCAGCTGACACCACGTCAGAAGAGTCAGCTACAAGAACTAATTAAATGGAATCACCATTTACCCACCCTATTAGCTCTTTTCGAGCAACTGCGTGAAAATGGCCTCACCATTGGCCCCAGCAAATGCCAGTTTGCCCACGAAACCATCAAATATTTGGGTTTCAAAATAGGACAAAGCAAGTTAGGTCCCCACGAGAACAAGATTAAGGCAATCGCCCACATGCCCCTCCCGATTACAAAGAAGCCATTAAGATCGTTCCTAGGATCAGCTTCTCCCTATCAGCGATTTGTTCCGAATTTCGCTGCAATTTTGGCCCCCCTATGCCCCCTTCAGGAAAAGAATTTCTCCGATCGTTTACGTTGGAATGATGTCGCTGTTTCCCATTTTAATCAGCTCAAAAGTAAGTTCATTTCTGCCCCCATTTTAAAGTTGCCCAGCCCGGAAAAATCCTTTGTGGTTAAGACCGACGTGATCAACGAGGGCATTGGAGGTGTACTCCTTCAATACGTGGATGACAGAACGAGTCATCCAGTTGCATATGCTAGTCGTCAATTATTACCACGCGGAAAGAGATATGCCACTAGAGAAAAGATAGCTCTATCAATTATCTGGGTCATAGACAAATTCAAGCTGTACTTGATATGTAAAGAATTTCGAATAGGAACCGACCACCGTCCGTTAGCCTATATTAGGAATTTGAGACACTCAAACGGCCGCATCATGCGCTGGAGTTTAAGATTCTTTTGTAATATAATTAATTAATGTATATGTCTGAATTTTGTAACGCTCAATGTCTAATTTTTTGTATGTCTATATATTTGTTCTTATTAATTTACGTATAAATTATTTTGTCCCGTATGTCCTAAGTTTATATCATTTCATTGTTCCATGCCCTTTTTTTTTTCTCTCTGATTAAGTTGTATTAAAGGTTATTTTCCCCTGTAATCTAAAGATCAAAATAATCATATGTATTGAGGTAATACTAGTTAGGTGAAGGAATGGTACGGTTGGTACAAGACAACGAGTTCCCTACAACGGAGCTCTATCGTTGTCCCTTCTCTCTTCTTTTTTTCGAAGTGACAACTTCCCCTGGAATGGAGGGGTGTGATAGAACGAGTTAATTTCTACTCCTATCCCACATTATTAAAAACCACGATGCTGCCCACGTGCATCTTCGATTCGAGTCTTGGAATCTTATCTCAGCTGCCGGATGCCAATGTTTAAACAAGGAGGCTATCGTCCCCCCGTTCACCCCCATACGCCGACCTCGCCAGATCGAGTTAGGCTTATGAACAGATAAGGCATTTTTCTCCGGCCTGGCTGTGCGTTCCCTCCAAGCTTTCACTCCATTTTCCCCCACGCCAAGGAGATGTCCTGGCTATTTATATGGAAACTTTACCACTAAGATCAGATTGGAGATCCAGATTTTCGTCGCGAAACATCACCACGACCCTCTCTCCCTTTGTGCGCCAAGGGACCTCGACCTCGAGATTCACCATCACTTGTCCAGAAGGAGGACAATATTCCT